>CM020618.1:6673308-6687757 GCA_009829735.1 Pyropia yezoensis | reverse complement strand
AGTGAAGGCATGGCTTTTTACATGCTACAGGAGTTTACGAAGGGCGACCTACGGACAGAACTTATGTCCGTCATGCCCAGCTCCTCAAGTGGAGGCGCTGGGGAGGTGACGTCCTATTTGGAGCTCGTCAACTGGTTGTTGAGAGCCATGGTTGATGAGGCAGCGTGGCTTCTCAAGTCGAGGAGTTTACGCAAGCCCATCAGGAAGAGGCGGAGGACGAGTTGTCCTTTGCGGAGCGAGTCCGTAAGCTCAAAAATCTTTGTGGGTTTCTTCATCCACAAGCTGTGGTGAAGAGTCGGTTTGTGGAGGGACTCCATTGGTCAGTCCGGATGGAGACCCGGGAGCATAACACTACCCGGGCGACCCTGGCCGAGTTGGCCAGGTTCGCCTATCGCAGAGGCGAGGCCTACCGCAAGTTGCGGGAGGAACAACGCCAGGAGCGTCAGGCCGAGTTGGCCAAGGAACGGGAGGAGGCGCGCCGGGCCAGAGAGTTGAGAGAGGCACGCCGAATCCGCAAGGAGAGGGTGGTAGCTGCCGTGGGAACTTCCCAGGGTATCCCTTCGTCTTCCCCAGTTGGGAAGACCCCTCCCGGACCGGACCATCGGTGTTGGAACTGCAACTCCGATGGTCACTGGGCATATGATTGCCCCAAGTTGAGTAAACGCATCCAACAACTTGTTAGGAATGCGAGTAAAAAGTCGGCTACGAACGAAGTACGTTCACGCCGCGAGGGTGGGTCTCGACCGGTCGTTGCGGTCGCCACACCCTCGGCGGAGGAGGCGGACAAGTCGTCCTCGGACTCGTCGTCTTCCTCCCCGCCCTCAGATTCGGACGCCAAGTCGGCGGGAAACGAATGACCGTTGGGGCTGGTCGTCCGAAGCTCACAACGGCAGCCTCGGCCAAGTGGGCCAGGAGGACGAACCAACCGTGCCGGATACTGCGGCGACCTAAGGGAGTCCGCCCACCTCGGGTAGGACTCCCCAAGAACGTAAACCCACGTCGGGTCATCGCGGTGCTGACGGGTGAGAACTTCCAGGTGGCTGGACGGGTGCAACTTGCCCCCGGCCGTGCATGCTGTACCCGTATCGTACTTGATACCGGGTCAGGAGCCTCCTTGATACGCAAGTCGCTATTACCAAAGGAGGTGAAGCTCCAACGCTGGAGGTCCAAAGCTGACCATATGATTGACATCAATGGTGGGGTACTTCCCATCGTTGGTGCCGTGACCCTACCAACTAGGTTGGGGACCCATGAGGTCGACGTGACCTATGGCGTAGTTGAGAATATATCGGTACCCCTGCTTCTGGGTACCCCTTATGTTGTTACACAAGTGCCTTTGATTTGTGGCCCTGAGTACTGGGTCAAGTTGATGAATGGGGGGACTATCCCCATCCTTGGTAAGGGAAAGTCTGTGGCTCCTGTGACAGTCTCACAGTCGAAGCCTCTTTGCTCTGTGAGGGAAGGGTTTACTGCTACCCTGCGTTTAGCCCGCAAAGTCACGTTGTCCCCCAACTCGGTGGCGCACGTTGATGTTGTAACTGATTTTACGGGGAACGGGTTGGTGCACCCTCACCCCCGTCTTGCTCGCAAGCACCAAGTGCATGTTGCCCTTGGCACGATGGACTCCAAAGCCGGAGTCCCGTGGAGGATCCAGGTGATGAACCTGAGCCCGACGCCCAAGTACTTCAAGTCGGGAGCCAAGTTCGGCTATATCGACCAACACGAGGGACCGGTAGTAGCGGTCACCCTCAACACGGGCGCAAGTAGCGACCCGAAGTCCGGAAAGGAGAAGCATCAAACCAAGTCGACCGCCTCTCCTCGACCCCATGTGAACATGGAGGGTGTCCCCCCCAGGTTGAGGGTTCAAGTTGAACGCCTCTTGGACCAATATCACAAGCTGTGGGATGGTCAATTGGGACTCATGAGAGCCACCCAACACCGGATCGAGTTGAAGCCCGGTGCACCCCCTATACGCCAACAACCGTATAGGGGAGGACCTCGTTCAAGGGCCCTCGTTAAGGAGCAAGTTGCTCGCATGGAGGCCCTCGATGTGATCGAGGCCAGCAACGCCGAGTGGGCGAGTCCGGTGGTTATCGTCCCCAAAGTTGATGGGACCCCCCGGTTCTGTATCGACTACCGTAAGCTCAACGAGAGCACGGTGAAGGACAGTTATCCCCTACCTAGGATGCACGACCGTCTGGACTCCCTGGGAGATGCGAACGTGTTCTCTACCCTGGACTGTAACGCGGGGTACTGGCAAATTCCCATTGCCCCGGAGGACAGGCATAAAACTACCTTTACCTGTCACTGTGGTACCTACCAGTGCAAGCGCCTACCGTTTGGTCTGTGTAACGCGCCGGCAACTTTCCAGCGCGCTATGGACATGATTCTGGCCGGAGTACGGTGGCAGATCTGTCTTGTGTACCTAGACGATATCATTGTGTTCTCCCGAAGTCCGGAGGAACACATTGGCCATCTTTGCCAGGTGTTCAAGCTACTTGCTGACGCCGGTGTGTCACTGAAGGCGAGTAAGTGCCACCTCTTTACTCAAGAGGTGGAGTACTTGGGACATGTTGTCCATCCGGGGCGTCTCAGTGTTAACGAGAAGAACTTGAGGGCCATTCGTAAGGCTCAGTACCCCCGGACCCAGACCCAGATGAGGAGCTTCCTCGGGATGTGTAACGTGTACCGACGTTTCACCAAGGGCTTCGCCAAGGTGGCGAAGCCGTTGAATGAGCTAGTGAGCTCAACGCTACCGAAGAACCTGCCTCCCCCAAGTCGGGTGGAGCAGGAATCCTTTGAGACTCTTCGGGACCTTCTGCTGAAGCCCCCCATCTTGGCTATTCCCAGGTTGGGAGGCCACTACATCCTGGATGTGGACGCTAGCTACGACCAACTTGGTTGTGTGTTGCTTCAGCAGCAGCCGGACAAGGAGTACTTGCCGGTGGGATACTTTAGTAAGGGGCTGAACTCGGCCGAGAAGAACTACGGAGTCACCGAGTTGGAAGGACTCGCAGTGGTGTGGGCGGTGACGTCACTTCGTCACTACCTGGAGGGTGAGAAGTTCCTCATCCGCTGTGACCACCGCGCGTTGCAGTTCATCTTTAAGACGGACTGTACGAACACTCGTCTCAACCGGTGGAGGGTGCGACTGGCACCCTTCAACTTTGACATTGAGTACCGACCTGGCAGGCAACATGCCCTTGCCGACGGCCTCTCTCGGGTACCTACCGAGGGGCTGGACACTAACCCAGTCGATGAGGACATCCCCATCGTGGGGGTAGTCACGCGCTCGGGTCAGGCGTTGAACCACGAGGCGCCAGGGAACAAGAAGTACTTGCCCCTGTCCCTGGACGAGGTGGTGAAGGCCCAGGCCGAGTATCCCTTCTGCAAGTCGCAGAGGAATACACTGGATACAGTGGCGGAGACGCGGTTCTTTCTGGGAGACGATGGCCTCCTCATGAGGAGGGGGGTATTCCAGGGGACCGAACAACTTGTCGTCTCCGCATCCCTCAAGGACAGTATCCTTGAGAGGGAGCACAACGCTCCCACGGGTGGACACCTGGGGTCTAGTAAACTGTACCAGACCCTGAGGACCAGGTACTACTGGCCGTCCATGGTGGTGGACATCTACAGTTGGGTGGCTGCCTGCACAAGTTGTGCACAGAATCGTCTGATGGAACGGCGGCCTACTACGGCTATGCTATTGTTCCCGGCCAAGGAGCCCTTCGCCGCGTTGGCGATGGACATCCTTGGGCCACTGCCCGTGACCGAGGAGGGCAACCAGTACCTCCTGGTCATCTGTGACCGCTTCACGAAACTTACGCGAGCGATTCCACTGGCAGAGATCACGGCCATGTCGGTCGTGTCAGCCTTCCTAGATCACTGGGTTGCCGCGTATGGCATCCCAGATAGTACACTATCGGACAATGGACCGCAATTTGCGTCTGTACTGTTTCAGGGAGTGCTGGATATGTTGGGGGTTAAGGCAAACTATGCCACCCCCTACCACCCACAAATTAATGGGCAGGTGGAGCGCTTCAACAAAACTATTGTTAAGCAGCTACGCCACTATGTGAGTGAGCACGTAAAGACGTGGGACCAATACATTTCTATCCTTACTACTGCCTACAATTCGCAGGTTCACTCATCTACAGGGGAAGTACCCCTCGCTTTTGTGACCCCCCGTCGCGTGCGGTCTATTGCCGTGCGGCGGTCGCTCCCAACTAGGGAGGATGGTGGCAGTACGCCTACTCCTACTGAGAGTAAGGCGGAGTTCGCCGCTAGGCTTGAAAACCTCATCCCTAAAGTCAGGGCTGAGATGGACAAAGCACAAAAGCGCTACAAGCGTACCTTTGACAAAAAGGTGCGCAATGCTAAACATGTCCCCGAGCAGGGTGACTGGGTGCTGGTACACTCGCACACCCCAACTGGGGGTAAGCTGGTATTCCAGACGAAGGGACCGTACCAGGTCCTTCGTACTGATGGGCGGCGCTTCACCATCGAAAGTGACGATGGGGTCCGCACAGTGAACGGACAGGACGTGGTCAAAGTTGCACCACCGCCTGCAGGAGACCCAGCTTGGGCGCGTGCGTTGGAAGCGTGGCGCCTCCCCTCACTGCCTGCGGCCAAACAGGGCCCGCAGGAGTACGTGTTCGATAAGTTCATCGACCACGGATGGGATGAAGACACTGACCGCCTCATGTTGAGGGTGCGTTGGTTTGGCTACAAAGCCAAGGATGATACGTGGGAGTATGTGGAGGACCTTCCCGCTGAGAAGGTCCGGGCGTACTGTGCCTGGAATGAGATAGACCCTAACAGCCCTCCCTCAACGTGAGGGAAGGCCGAGCAACAGTGCCAAGAGAGTGCTTCAAGTCGAAGTGGTACGCAGAGTGGCTTTTAACTACAGCCCTAACCCTCACACTCTCACAACAAAGGCAGCTGCCAACTAGGCACGCATGCTAGACTCTCCCACTCCACGGCCCTCGCCCTCACGTGGAGGCGAGCGGCGAGACCCACGCCGATAACGGTCTCCACTTGTTGGAGGGGGCGGCGGCTCCAAGTTGGAACCGTCGCGTCCCTCACGGTCGCGCAAGTGGCGCCGACCGTGGCCACTCTTCTGCCTGGTCTTGCGCGCAAGTTTGCGACGCAGACGCTGGACAGACTCCGTCTCCGACGGGGTAGAGGACTCCGAAACGGAGTAAGACAACTCGTCTTCCGATACGGAAGGAGAGCGCCGCGAGTGTCGGCGACGACGGCGAGGAGGCGAGTATGCCCGGCTCGCGCGACGTTTGCCACGCCCAAGTGGGGCTGGCTGGGGCATAATAGCCCCAATGCGAGCCAACTCGGCTGTCATAAACTCCGCCACCGACGCGCAACTCGCGGTCGCCACTGCAGTACGAACGCGCTCCTCAAGTTGAGGAGTCTCGGAACTCTGTAGGGTTGCGGTCGACGCGGCCAACCAGGAAATGGTGCGCACCAACGTGGTGATCATGATCTCTGAGGTTAGAGGCGTGGGCGGCAACACCAACTTGGGGTATACCGTCAGGAGGGTGGCCCCCAAGTTGGGGGACACCGGGGTGGAAGACTCCACGGCCACGCTGATCGGGATGTTCCCGTGAGGTTGGAAAGGAGCAGGAGGAAGCGGAGGGGCCCGCCGAGGTGGCGGTACCCGGGTGTAACTGCGACCCCGACTTGGGGCCCCCGCAGTGGGTTGAGTCATATGGTCATCATAGGACGGCACGGCCATAACTATGGGCTTGTCCGGGGGTGGCGCAGTGTGGCGATCCACCCCCGGGGCATACGGGTAGTCCCCGATGCCCAACTCCTCTCGTAGGACCACACGGCCGTCGTGAAGTTCACGAGCGACCCACACGAACTGGCGAAGTGCGCCATCGTCCTTGGGCCCACGAGTGGGGCGGCGCAACTTGTGCTCAATGCTCTCCCACTCGATAAACTTATGGAGCCGGAGCATCTCCTCAAGTAGAGTGAGTTGTCCTGACGAGCACCCCTCAGCAACTAGCTGAGGGGTGAGCTGTTCCAAACCTTGGAGGAGCCGGAGGGGGAGATGCCAGAGCATCCCCCGCCGCTGAACACAGGACACCCAGGTCGACATGACCTCGAGGAGCCACTGGGTGGCCAACATGGCCCACACCAGGTGATCAGGGCCAGCCGTCAACATGACGGAGCCGAAGTGGTCAAGCAACCGTGGCAACAACGCCGGGAACCCGTAGGGGACCTCAACTTGAGGCCACCACTCGGGCTTCTTCGGATAGTACTGCTCCTTACTGGCAGCAGACTGTTGAGGAAACTCAAGTTGAGCCGAGGTCACCAAGTAGGGACCTCGCCGGAAGTCTTTCTCCATCCGCACATCAAAGTGATGAGTGTGCGGATCGGCCTCGTGGAGGTACGGTGGGCGAGTTGCCACAGCGTCCCACGTGAAGGTCGGCAAGTCGCCGGGACCCGGGATAGTTCCCCCGCGGTCCACCATGGCCTTGGCACGCTGAACGTCCTCAACCTCCTCATCGTCCAGGAAGGCAAACTGGTCCGTCCTGAAGCCGGCAGGGAACCCGACCCTACGGGGATACTTCTCCCGCAGGCGGTCCCATACCCGGCCCATCGCTGCGCCAAGTCGGCCACAGCGAAAAACAGTCAGCCCCTCCTCATAGAGAGGCCAAGCGGGGTAAAACCACCGCCCCAAGGCCTCACGCGGGACAACTTGTCCCGCCTCCGGGGGAGACCCCGCCGTCAACCCAAAGCCGGGTGACGCGGGAGTCCCGTCCCCCGGAGCGATCGCGGAGCCCCCGCCGGAAGTCCCGGCGGGTGCTGCCCCGTAGGAGGTGTCCTCCATGCGCTCGTCAAGAGAGTCCGTCTCCACTCCCGGAGTCGCCATGGCTCTCCCCAAGTTGGGGAGAGACGCTCTGGCTATCGCAGCACGAGACCCGCCTCGAGTTGAGGGGGACTCGGATCGTGGGTATACGGGTGGCCTCCCCAGCGTGGGGCGGCCCAGTGGAAGGTGAAGGGGAGGTGGTGGTGATGGTGAAGTGTGAACTGAGGAGAGCAAGCTGCCGAGTGGGCAAGCTTGAGGAGAGGGGCGGTCAACGTGACCGCCTCCACATCTGTGTTACGTACTCGATGGGGGACAGCAAGTCGCGCCCCCAACGCCGAGACGTGCGTTTACGCACCCCCTCACAGGGCCGACCGGGTCGGTCGGAACTGAGGAGAGGGGAGTGTGGCAGTATTGACCCCCAGGTAGGGGGGCAACACGTGCCATGCAAGGGGCGGCAGGCCACTAGCCTGATCCGTTCCTCCCCCTGCATTTGGGTCCATATTCCCTAAGTTTGGGATAGTTAGCTTAGTAGTAAATCCAACTTGGATTTGAGGGTTTTCTGCATTTATCGTCTTGAATTTTCGTGTGGCCCGGTGGGCAGGTGCTGGGGTGGGAGATTCTGAGGGAGCGCCCGCTGGATGTCAAGGTTTTTTTCCCGGGTGTGTCAGTATTGACCCCCAGGTAGGGGGGCAACACGTGCCATGCAAGGGGCGGCAGGCCACTAGCCTGATCCGTTCCTCCCCCTGCATTTGGGTCCATATTCCCTAAGTTTGGGATAGTTAGCTTAGTAGTAAATCCAACTTGGATTTGAGGGTTTTCTGCATTTATCGTCTTGAATTTTCGTGTGGCCCGGTGGGCAGGTGCTGGGGTGGGAGATTCTGAGTGGCGAGATTCTGAGTGGACCCTGGGGGAATAAGGGGAGGGACAGCGGGGCTTGGCCCTGCGTCCCCGTCCCGACCAAGAAACTGTTGGACCACACACCATCCTCTTGTTTGTCCGTGGGGGGTTTGCCCCACAACAGGGACAGAGTGTGTGCGACTTGCACTTCTTCCGGTTCCCCCGACACGGGAGGCAGCCCTAGCACACCGCCCCAACTTGGGTGCCGTGTGTGCTTGTGGTTTTTGCCACAGGCGTGACGTACCACTCGTTCTTCGGCTTCGGACGGGAATTTAAGCCAGTTGAGGTGGATGCGGCTGCGGAGGCCCGGTGCCTGTTAAGCACCAACCGCTTTGGGCCCATCAAGCAGCGGCTTGCGCGCGCGCGGGTGGTGCTATTGGATGAGATTTCTCTGGTCAGTGCGGTCAACTTGGACGTGATGTGTCATCTCTTGCGGCATGCTCGCTCGCTGTCCGCTCCCCCATGCCTGTGGTTTGCCTTTGGGGACTTTTTGCAGCTTCGGCCGGTTTGCGGTGCCTGGGCATTCACTGCGAAGACGTGGTCGTCGCTGTTTGGGGATGTCTTACTGGAGCTGACGACCACTTATCGGCAGCGGGACCGTGACTATGTGCGTGCCATTCAGGACGCCCGTCTGGGCGAGTGCTCCGAGGCGGTCTTGCAGCTGGTTAAGGACCGCGAGGTGGACGAGCCGCAGTACAACGCCACCAAGACGGACGTCATGCATCTGATGCCGCTGCACAAGGAAGTGGTCGCGCACAATCGCTCTTGCTTGGAGCAAGTTTGTGCCGGGCTGCCGCCGACGGTGTCCTTTGCTGTGGACTCCGTGGCGGTCGACATTGACCGTGAGATGGGTTTGCCGCGTCCCAACCTGGAGTCGGTGTCAGTAGGGACGCGCAATGCGGCGCTCTCCGACTGCGTTTCGCCCAAGGTCGTCTCCCACTGCCACCACGCCCACGTCATGATGACCTCCAACCGCATGATGCACGTTGGCGTTTGCCATGGCAGCGCAGGCGTCATCGTAGCGTACCAGAGCGATGGTGTCGCTGTCGTCCGCTTCGAGAATCATCCTCCTCCAGCCGGGGCCGAGCGCAGCCAGTCGGGGCTGCTCAACAGCGGCGACACGTGGATTGAGTTGGCATGCCCGCCGGTGGAGTTTTTGGCACGCATCTTCTCTTTGCCTGGTGCAGTTGCCGTGCGGATGCAGGTGCCGTTTGTGCTCCGGTGGGCATGCACGGTTCACATGTCGCAGAGCTTGACGCTTCCATCGGCGGTTCTCGACCTGAAGGCAGCCTTTGAGGCAGGCATGGTGCACACTGCTCTTCGCCGTGTGTCGGACAACAAGCGCCTCTGCATCAAGTCGTTCGTCGCTAGCCGCCTCTTTGCTGACGAGCTTACAATGAGCAAGTATAAGAACTGGAGGCGCTTGTAGAGCTCTTTTTTCATCGTCTTGTTTCATCTCTGGGGTGTTCTGAGGATAAGCCTGTGTGTCTTCACACTTACAGTTTCATAGGTCGGTTCAGTCCGAGAGTAGCGGTCCCGTTATTCATTCTTCATGATGGGGATGCCTCGCTCTCAGGCGGTTGCGCCGGAATGGCAGCGGGGGCTAATGGTGATGCAGGATGGCTTGGTGCACGGCGCGGCAGTCCAGGAGGGCCCGCAGAAGTACCGGGCTGGGCTGCAGCACTCAAATTGTCCGTGACGCCGCCGATGTGGCCACCGTTGACCAGCGCAGTCGTCTCCGCCGGAGATGGAGCCCCGCCCAACACCAAACCAGAGAGAACCTCAAGCGCGACGGTGGGTAAGACGGGCGCCGCCGACCGTCCGACCTGCAAGCTATCAGACCTGGGTCGCTTGGCGCCTCTCGGCTCGGTCGCTGGCTGGTCCGGTTGCGGAGGGAGAGAGCTCGTAGGCGGATGAACGACGCTGCCGCAAGTTGAAGTTCGTCCGTACACAGTGACTGCGCCACTACCAGTACCAGGCGGTCATCGCAACTCACGCGCGCCACCTGCTCTCCCATCGCTTGTACCACGAGCAGCCCGATGAATTGCAGAGGGAGCGGTCGCCGGAGTAGGGGGAAGGCCGGCAGACAGGCCATGCTCCAGCGGCGCGGCTATCCCTTCCGAGCCTGGCGTAGTCGAACCTGTCGGCGAGCTTTGAGGGCGACCAGATCTCGACGGCACTTGAGATGACGCCTGCAGGCGTGCGGCAGCCTTGGCTCGCATGATCTTGATGCGCTTTCTGCGATTGATCGCCGCCTCCTGAACACTCTCGACAGACAATGCGGCTTTCACCTCAGCGATGCGACCCGCCAGGTCCCGCGGCTTGTCGCTGGGTGGAAGTGCCGCCCGCTCAACTGAAACGCCTGGCTTGGGGCGGGCAGACGCCGGGCCAGGAGACGGCGCCACGGCGACTGCGGACGCTGGAAAGCCAGACGAAAAAAACTCATGTCTACCACCCGAGGCCATACTGCTGGAAGCCGGTGCAGGTGCCCTCCCGTCTGCTGCAAGTCTAGCCAAGACTATCAAAAACTGCTCTTCTTTGGTCGCAAACAGAAGCATGCTGGCCAGCACCGACGTGAGCCTGAGCGGCTTATGGTAGTGCACACGCAGCACCGGTTCTTCGTCAGGCAGCTGCATCTTGGGGAAGAACCGGCTGGAACGGACGCTGAGCTTCTCAACGGACTCCTTGATCCCCGACATGTTGACAAGCACAATCCAGCGGGAGGACTTGGCGACTCGCCCGCGGTTGACTACGCCTGCAAACGTGTTTGAAGGTGCCTCCATGCGCCCGAGGAGCTCTGGGGCTCTCCATCTTGGCCACCACCGGTCCGTGCGCGCATTTACAGCTGCCCAGTCCTGACGGCAGCCGCCCGCAACGACCGCGCTGCCTGTCGCCAGCTTGGCTCCAGGTTGTGACCGCACAAGGCAGAGAAGGCTGTCAGTAAGGAGCTTGCGCAGCACGTCCTTGGCCGTGGCGTCGTTCCGCTGACACACAGTGCGCAACACAGAGGCAACTGTGTCCACCGCGGTTGTTGACGGCACGATACACGGCTGACGCTCGTACACAATGTACGACGGGGCACCGTCCTCAGCGTCCGCCGCGTCATCGGCGTCATCATCTTGTCCTCCAGCGGAAGGGTCCGCATCTCCGCCCGGGTTGGCGCCGCTCGCACCCGATACAACAACGCCGCCATTCTCCAAGGGCTTCTCTCGAGCTCCCCCAGCAGTGGTACGCGCATCCTTGCCTGGAGTGGCGCCGCTCGCACCGGAGACGACAGCTCCACCACTCTCCAAGGGCTTCTCCCCAGCGCCCCCAGCAGGGGCACGTGCATCACCGGGCACGGACTTTCCGTCGCCCCCGACCGCGTCGCCTTCGGGCAGGGAGCGAGCTGCCGCATTGTTCACGTCAACAACCCCACCGACTGGCAGCGTGCCACCAAGAGGGACAGCCCCAGCTGACATACCGTCACCTACGCCCTGGCTCGTGTTGCGGGCAACCACGGCGCCGCCCGCAGGAATGCTTGGTTCTTCCGCTGGGATCTGCGGAGCACTCTCCACAGATGGAGCGTCGGACGTAGTACCAGCGGGAGCACGAGGTTGAGGGATGACGGGCGCAGGGCCTCTCACGGTCGACGTCCGCGTCTGGCCCAGCAGCGCCGCGTTCGCGACCGCCAGTGCATCGGCCTCAACAAACCGATACGCGTACGAAAGACAAATATTGATCAGACGGACAGCGTGCGCGTCGTCGTCAGAAAAGAGTCCAACGCGGTCCACGATGCGGATCCATCGGTAGCACGGAGCATTTCGGGGGTTGTCTGACACCAGCAGGCGGCTCACCGCCGTGTGCACTGTCGCGCCATACGGCGCGAGATGTGAATCAAACTTGGACGATGCATCGAAGACGTTGCGTAGCAGTGGGGCGAGAAAGCCCGTCTTGAGCTCATCCGTAATCCCCAGGTGCTTGAAGAACTGGAGGTAGAGCTGGTTCTCGGCCACACTCACGTCCTCGTCGGCCATTTGTAGGGCTGCAGACGCCCGACAGTTGGAAAGAGAGACAACGAAGGCAATCGAAGGACATCAAGCATGAGCCATATGATGTGATGGTCGTCAGCATCGTGAGCATGGCAAACAAGTCAACGCGCAAGCAGTACACGACCACAGTACTCAACAAGTGGAGAAACAGCGGAGCAGTGCGCAATGGAAACACAGCGTGCTTACCGTTTGGTTGTCCGCCACCAGTGCAACATGCAAGTGCCCCGACCGTCGGTTGCAACACAACACTCGTGCGCGGACAACTGCGACAGTCGCGCGGTGCTCGGCGTGGAGGGGAAGGCAGGGACACACAATGCGGCAACGGTGGCGTCCAAGGAGCTGCTCATGGCGAAGTCCGATGGCAGCGAGTGGCCATGGAAGGTCGCGGACGGGAGACCACCTGTAGGGCCACAATCTGCGGCGCTTCACGGTGACTGTGATGCTCCGGAGGTACGCGGAGACACGCCGCCGAGGACGATGAATCGCAGCCCCAGGCCACGAGCTACCCAGGAACGAAATCAATTGAAACGCACCCCCCCCCCCAAGCGCGCGCCCCGCCCCCCCAAGCGCGCCCCCCCCCCCCCCCCCCAGCGTCGAGAACAGATCTCACATCAGGTCTCACACGAATCGGATGTGAGACGTAAAATCGGCAATTCCTAACTCCCAGCGTCGAGTCCAGCGGCTGATGCAGCGGCTGCCGCCGCTGTGGCGACGGCGGGCGCCACAGCGGCGGCGGGGAAGCTCCCCCGCCCTCCCACCCCCCAAGCTTGGCGCCCAGGCCGCTATGAGGAGAGGGCAGGCACAGGCCCGACGCACGCCACATTATGGTTCCGTCGCCCGCTGAACGGGGACATCTCGCCCTTTCTCTGTCTAAAATGGCTTTTCGCAGCGATAGCCAAGCAATAGCGGTAAGCCGCATGGAGTGGCTAGCCGGGGCGTGGTGCGCTTTGGATGCGTCGCCTATGGCCGACCGTGCAGTGTCAAAAGAGAGCGCCCGCCAGCTGCAACCAATTCTTGTCCGCCCCCGTGGCAGGCGCAAGCAACCCCCTCCCCAAACTCTAGTCACAAAGGTTAAAGGCACATCTGGCGGCCCCACGCGCCGATCAGGTTCCCCGAAGCGGGCGACACGCCCACCGCCCTCAGGAGCACCCAGATGGAAAAAAAAACAAAAACTTGAGGTCCTCTGGCGCCCCCACCACCACCTTGGGGTGTGCATGGTGACGAAGAAGAGGTGCCCGCCCAGCACGTTTGCCCGCAAAGCCTGGAGCGCCCCGTTGTTGCGCGCTCTGCTCGCGCGTTCCGCCGCGGGTCCGCCCCCAGAGGGGCCAGGCCGAGTCCACCCGCTCGTCCACGTCGGCGGCGGTACAAAACAGGTACTGCTTCGCCTCGTCGGTGTAGATCTGGTCCGCCCCCTCCTCGTCCCACGCCTTGCGCACCCACCGGGGGTTGGCAGTCCCCAACTGCGCCCCCCGCGGCGCGTTGGCCGCAAAGTCCGCCTTGTGCAGGTCCGCCACCACCTGGGCGGCGGTGGGGATGGAGCGGTGCGGCGGCCGACACGCGCAGGTGAAGGCAGCAGGAGGTACTCGCCAGCGCCATAGTAGACGTGGGCGGGCCGCTCCCAGGCGCATAGGAAGTCCACGTCTGCCACCACACCCGGCGGGAGGCTGGCCGCCGACCCGGCGGGGGCGTCAAAGCCGCCGGAAAAGTCGGACGCGAACGTCGCAATGCCCCATCCACGACGACGGGCACGTCGGTCGGGAAGGCATTGGGGTATCGCCCAGCGTGAGGTCCACCGGCTGCCGCCGCGGAGGAGGAGGGGTGCGGGCGCCCATGGCGACGGGAAAGCGGGGGTGGCGGCAAGGGAGCAGAGCGGGGGGGTCGACGCGCCAGCGGGGCGCTGCGCGGGGTGCAGGCCTGCGGGCCGCATGCCGGGCACCCCGGGTGCGGTGCGGCGCAGACACCGGCGGGCATCAAAGCGGGTGATGCAACAGACGCGCGGCGGCCGGTGGGGCAAAGACCGCATTGCCGCTCGTGGGATGTTGGGGGGACTGCAACTGGTGGGCGACAGTGGCCATGCCGGCCAGCGGGGGCAGGGGCCGTGACGATGGGGTAGGCAAACCCGCCCGCTTGTCACGAACCGACGGCGGCCGGCAGGTGCACCTCGCCAGGCCACCCTGCGCGCGTAGAGGTGCCTTGGGCTTCACACGCTTGTAGCACGCTTGCACTTCACTGTACATGTATGTACATACATGTACGTTGGGGGTGGCTGGGATGGTGTTTCACGCTAGTCCCCAATGAAGAGAGAGAGCAAAACCAAAGGCGCCAGGACTCTGCTCCTCGAATCGTGACCAGGGGGATCACCCGCGGCCCAGCGAGTTCAGGACGCGTCTCGACGGGTCGGACGGGTCCGCGCGGTGCGTGTCTTCCACAGCGTCTGGGCGGGGTGCAAAAGCCGGTGGGCGCGCCCAGCAGCCGCCGCCGCCACCACCCCCGCCCCCACCCCCACCCCACCGCTGCAGTCCCTACCGATACAACCGGCGTCGGCGGAGCGGCGGCGTTGGCGGTTGCGATGAGTGTGCGTCGGCTGCAGGCCGCCCTCTACCAGACGGTGGCGCCAGTAGCAGCCGTTCGCGGCGGCGGCGACAGGCATGGAGGGGGTTGTCGCGGGCTCGTGCCCCCTCGAGGAGGCTGC
>CM020618.1:6654970-6672808 GCA_009829735.1 Pyropia yezoensis | reverse complement strand
ATCGTCTTGTTTCATCTCTGGGGTGTTCTGAGGATAAGCCTGTGTGTCTTCACACTTACAGTTTCATAGGTCGGTTCAGTCCGAGAGTAGCGTCCCGTTATTCATTCTTCATGATGGGGATGCCTCGCTCTCAGGCGGTTGCGCCGGAATGGCAGCGGGGGCTAATGGTGATGCAGGATGGCTTGGTGCACGGCGCGGCAGTCCAGGAGGGCCCGCAGAAGTACCGGGCTGGGCTGCAGCACTCAAATTGTCCGTGACGCCGCCGATGTGGCCACCGTTGACCAGCGCAGTCGTCTCCGCCGGAGATGGAGCCCCGCCCAACACCAAACCAGAGAGAACCTCAAGCGCGACGGTGGGGTAAGACGGGCGCCGCCGACCGTCCGACCTGCAAGCTATCAGACCTGGGTCGCTTGGCGCCTCTCGGCTCGGTCGCTGGCTGGTCCGGTTGCGGAGGGAGAGAGCTCGTAGGCGGATGAACGACGCTGCCGCAAGTTGAAGTTCGTCCGTACACAGTGACTGCGCCACTACCAGTACCAGGCGGTCATCGCAACTCACGCGCGCCACCTGCTCTCCCATCGCTTGTACCACGAGCAGCCCGATGAATTGCAGAGGGAGCGGTCGCCGGAGTAGGGGGAAGGCCGGCAGACAGGCCATGCTCCAGCGGCGCGGCTATCCCTTCCGAGCCTGGCGTAGTCGAACCTGTCGGCGAGCTTTGAGGGCGACCAGATCTCGACGGCACTTGAGATGACGCCTGCAGGCGTGCGGCAGCCTTGGCTCGCATGATCTTGATGCGCTTTCTGCGATTGATCGCCGCCTCCTGAACACTCTCGACAGACAATGCGGCTTTCACCTCAGCGATGCGACCCGCCAGGTCCCGCGGCTTGTCGCTGGGTGGAAGTGCCGCCCGCTCAACTGAAACGCCTGGCTTGGGGCGGGCAGACGCCGGGCCAGGAGACGGCGCCACGGCGACTGCGGACGCTGGAAAGCCAGACGAAAAAAACTCATGTCTACCACCCGAGGCCATACTGCTGGAAGCCGGTGCAGGTGCCCTCCCGTCTGCTGCAAGTCTAGCCAAGACTATCAAAAACTGCTCTTCTTTGGTCGCAAACAGAAGCATGCTGGCCAGCACCGACGTGAGCCTGAGCGGCTTATGGTAGTGCACACGCAGCACCGGTTCTTCGTCAGGCAGCTGCATCTTGGGGAAGAACCGGCTGGAACGGACGCTGAGCTTCTCAACGGACTCCTTGATCCCCGACATGTTGACAAGCACAATCCAGCGGGAGGACTTGGCGACTCGCCCGCGGTTGACTACGCCTGCAAACGTGTTTGAAGGTGCCTCCATGCGCCCGAGGAGCTCTGGGGCTCTCCATCTTGGCCACCACCGGTCCGTGCGCGCATTTACAGCTGCCCAGTCCTGACGGCAGCCGCCCGCAACGACCGCGCTGCCTGTCGCCAGCTTGGCTCCAGGTTGTGACCGCACAAGGCAGAGAAGGCTGTCAGTAAGGAGCTTGCGCAGCACGTCCTTGGCCGTGGCGTCGTTCCGCTGACACACAGTGCGCAACACAGAGGCAACTGTGTCCACCGCGGTTGTTGACGGCACGATACACGGCTGACGCTCGTACACAATGTACGACGGGGCACCGTCCTCAGCGTCCGCCGCGTCATCGGCGTCATCATCTTGTCCTCCAGCGGAAGGGTCCGCATCTCCGCCCGGGTTGGCGCCGCTCGCACCCGATACAACAACGCCGCCATTCTCCAAGGGCTTCTCTCGAGCTCCCCCAGCAGTGGTACGCGCATCCTTGCCTGGAGTGGCGCCGCTCGCACCGGAGACGACAGCTCCACCACTCTCCAAGGGCTTCTCCCCAGCGCCCCCAGCAGGGGCACGTGCATCACCGGGCACGGACTTTCCGTCGCCCCCGACCGCGTCGCCTTCGGGCAGGGAGCGAGCTGCCGCATTGTTCACGTCAACAACCCCACCGACTGGCAGCGTGCCACCAAGAGGGACAGCCCCAGCTGACATACCGTCACCTACGCCCTGGCTCGTGTTGCGGGCAACCACGGCGCCGCCCGCAGGAATGCTTGGTTCTTCCGCTGGGATCTGCGGAGCACTCTCCACAGATGGAGCGTCGGACGTAGTACCAGCGGGAGCACGAGGTTGAGGGATGACGGGCGCAGGGCCTCTCACGGTCGACGTCCGCGTCTGGCCCAGCAGCGCCGCGTTCGCGACCGCCAGTGCATCGGCCTCAACAAACCGATACGCGTACGAAAGACAAATATTGATCAGACGGACAGCGTGCGCGTCGTCGTCAGAAAAGAGTCCAACGCGGTCCACGATGCGGATCCATCGGTAGCACGGAGCATTTCGGGGGTTGTCTGACACCAGCAGGCGGCTCACCGCCGTGTGCACTGTCGCGCCATACGGCGCGAGATGTGAATCAAACTTGGACGATGCATCGAAGACGTTGCGTAGCAGTGGGGCGAGAAAGCCCGTCTTGAGCTCATCCGTAATCCCCAGGTGCTTGAAGAACTGGAGGTAGAGCTGGTTCTCGGCCACACTCACGTCCTCGTCGGCCATTTGTAGGGCTGCAGACGCCCGACAGTTGGAAAGAGAGACAACGAAGGCAATCGAAGGACATCAAGCATGAGCCATATGATGTGATGGTCGTCAGCATCGTGAGCATGGCAAACAAGTCAACGCGCAAGCAGTACACGACCACAGTACTCAACAAGTGGAGAAACAGCGGAGCAGTGCGCAATGGAAACACAGCGTGCTTACCGTTTGGTTGTCCGCCACCAGTGCAACATGCAAGTGCCCCGACCGTCGGTTGCAACACAACACTCGTGCGCGGACAACTGCGACAGTCGCGCGGTGCTCGGCGTGGAGGGGAAGGCAGGGACACACAATGCGGCAACGGTGGCGTCCAAGGAGCTGCTCATGGCGAAGTCCGATGGCAGCGAGTGGCCATGGAAGGTCGCGGACGGGAGACCACCTGTAGGGCCACAATCTGCGGCGCTTCACGGTGACTGTGATGCTCCGGAGGTACGCGGAGACACGCCGCCGAGGACGATGAATCGCAGCCCCAGGCCACGAGCTACCCAGGAACGAAATCAATTGAAACGCACCCCCCCCCCCAAGCGCGCGCCCCGCCCCCCCCAAGCGCGCCCCCCCCCCCCCCCCCAGCGTCGAGAACAGATCTCACATCAGGTCTCACACGAATCGGATGTGAGACGTAAAATCGGCAATTCCTAACTCCCAGCGTCGAGTCCAGCGGCTGATGCAGCGGCTGCCGCCGCTGTGGCGACGGCGGGGCGCCACAGCGGCGGCGGGGAAGCTCCCCCGCCCTCCCACCCCCCCAAGCTTGGCGCCCAGGCCGCTATGAGGAGAGGGCAGGCACAGGCCCGACGCACGCCACATTATGGTTCCGTCGCCCGCTGAACGGGGACATCTCGCCCTTTCTCTGTCTAAAATGGCTTTTCGCAGCGATAGCCAAGCAATAGCGGTAAGCCGCATGGAGTGGCTAGCCGGGGCGTGGTGCGCTTTGGATGCGTCGCCTATGGCCGACCGTGCAGTGTCAAAGAGAGCGCCCGCCAGCTGCAACCAATTCTTGTCCGCCCCCGTGGCAGGCGCAAGCAACCCCCCTCCCCAAACTCTAGTCACAAAGGTTAAAGGCACATCTGGCGGCCCCACGCGCCGATCAGGTTCCCCGAAGCGGGCGACACGCCCACCGCCCTCAGGAGCACCCAGATGGAAAAAAAAACAAAAACTTGAGGTCCTCTGGCGCCCCCACCACCACCTTGGGGGTGTGCATGGTGACGAAGAAGAGGTGCCCGCCCAGCACGTTTGCCCGCAAAGCCTGGAGCGCCCCGTTGTTGCGCGCTCTGCTCGCGCGTTCCGCCGCGGGGTCCGCCCCCCAGAGGGGCCAGGCCGAGTCCACCCGCTCGTCCACGTCGGCGGCGGTACAAAACAGGTACTGCTTCGCCTCGTCGGTGTAGATCTGGTCCGCCCCCTCCTCGTCCCACGCCTTGCGCACCCACCGGGGGTTGGCAGTCCCCAACTGCGCCCCCCGCGGCGCGTTGGCCGCAAAGTCCGCCTTGTGCAGGTCCGCCACCACCTGGGCGGCGGTGGGGATGGAGCGGTGCGGCGGCCGACACGCGCAGGTGAAGGGCAGCAGGAGGTACTCGCCAGCGCCATAGTAGACGTGGGCGGGCCGCTCCCAGGCGCATAGGAAGTCCACGTCTGCCACCACACCCGGCGGGAGGCTGGCCGCCGACCCGGCGGGGGCGTCAAAGCCGCCGGAAAAGTCGGACGCGAACGTCGCAATGCCCCCATCCACGACGACGGGCACGTCGGTCGGGAAGGCATTGGGGGTATCGCCCAGCGTGAGGTCCACCGGCTGCCGCCGCGGAGGAGGAGGGGTGCGGGCGCCCATGGCGACGGGAAAGCGGGGGTGGCGGCAAGGGAGCAGAGCGGGGGGGGTCGACGCGCCAGCGGGGCGCTGCGCGGGGTGCAGGCCTGCGGGCCGCATGCCGGGCACCCCGGGTGCGGTGCGGCGCAGACACCGGCGGGCATCAAAGCGGGTGATGCAACAGACGCGCGGCGGCCGGTGGGGCAAAGACCGCATTGCCGCTCGTGGGATGTTGGGGGGACTGCAACTGGTGGGCGACAGTGGCCATGCCGGCCAGCGGGGGGCAGGGGCCGTGACGATGGGGTAGGCAAACCCGCCCGCTTGTCACGAACCGACGGCGGCCGGCAGGTGCACCTCGCCAGGCCACCCTGCGCGCGTAGAGGTGCCTTGGGCTTCACACGCTTGTAGCACGCTTGCACTTCACTGTACATGTATGTACATACATGTACGTTGGGGGTGGCTGGGATGGTGTTTCACGCTAGTCCCCAATGAAGAGAGAGAGCAAAACCAAAGGCGCCAGGACTCTGCTCCTCGAATCGTGACCAGGGGGATCACCCGCGGCCCAGCGAGTTCAGGACGCGTCTCGACGGGTCGGACGGGTCCGCGCGGTGCGTGTCTTCCACAGCGTCTGGGCGGGGTGCAAAAGCCGGTGGGCGCGCCCAGCAGCCGCCGCCGCCACCACCCCCGCCCCCACCCCCACCCCCACCGCTGCAGTCCCTACCGATACAACCGGCGTCGGCGGAGCGGCGGCGTTGGCGGTTGCGATGAGTGTGCGTCGGCTGCAGGCCGCCCTCTACCAGACGGTGGCGCCAGTAGCAGCCGTTCGCGGCGGCGGCGACAGGCATGGAGGGGGTTGTCGCGGGCTCGTGCCCCCTCGAGGAGGCTGCCGTCCCGCGGATGCGCCCGCCACGCAGGAGTCGCGGAGGAGCGGCCGTGGTGCCCCTGGCGTCTGTGCGAAATTCAGACGTGGGGGCTCTTTGGGCGGCCGGCTCGAGCGTCTGGGCGGGGCGAGTTCCGGAGGGGACCGCCGGCCGCCCCCGCAGCAGGGACGACGGGTGGGCCGTCCACCCGACCCGCCGGGGGTGGGACGGGGCGTTTGTTCCCCCCGTCGCCGCAAGGCGCCCCAGAGCGGCAGCGGCCGCAGCGGCAGCGGCGGTAGGGCGGTGACGGCGGTAGCGGTGACACCCCCCCCCCCGCCGCCGCCCCGCTTTTGGGCGCGCCCGCCCCCCGCGCGGCTGCTGCCGCAGCGGCGGGCGGTCGGGGCAGCGGCGCGGCCGCCCCGACGGGGCTGGGCCGCCCGTCCTTCCCGTGACCCGCCGCCGGGCAAGCGACGCCCGCCGACGCGCGGCAGCGCGACGGGCGCCGCCACGCGGGGGGCGCGTGCAACTGCTTTGGCACTGGCGCGAGGGGTGGAGCCGGCGGTCATGCGCAACGTCCACCGCTGGAATGCTCGGGCCCGTCGCTGCGGGGGGCTCGACGCTGACGACGGCGCCCGCGGCCGCGGCCGGGGGTGGCCACCCGCCATGGCGCAGGCGCCCGCAGCGCTGGACGGGACGGGACCCGGCAGGGGGGGGTCTGATGTCGCCCCGACGGCTGGCGGGCGCCCCGCCGCCGCTCCCCGCGGCGGGAGGGTCCGCCGCGCGCCGCCGCCGCCGCCGCCGCCTCCGCCCCGTGCGTTGACGGCGGGCCGGTGCAGCCGCCAGCGTCGCGGCCACCCCGCCCGCCACCACACCGCCATCCCGCCCAACCGACGTACCTACCACCTGCTGGAGTTTCACGTCTGGGAAAGAAAAAGACAACAAACAGCCAGTGCAAACCTCCCCCCTCCACCCCCCTCCCCCCACGTCCCCTTCCCCCCCCCCCCTCAACCACCCCTTTCGCACACCACAGCGGCACACACCCCCAGCCCCCCCCCCCCCCACCCCCCCCCCCCCACCACGCCCCTATGCTCACTCGCCCCCCCCCCCCCCCCCCCTCCTGCCGCCGACGGTGCCCCCCCCCCCCCCACCCCCCCCCCCCCACCACGCCCCTATGCTCACTCGCCCCCCCCCCCCCCCCCCCCCTCCTGCCGCCGACGGTGCCCCCCCCCCCAGCCCCCCCCCCCCCGGCGGGCGGCCACCACCGCCGCCGCCGCGGCGGCGCCCGCCCACACCCCCCCCGCCGCAGCCGCCGCCGCCGCCGGCACCGCCGCCCGCCGCACGGCCCGCCGGGCGGCGCACGCCCACCCCCCGCGGGCGGCAACGGTGGCGACCACCACCGGGCCCGCGTCGCCGCCGCCGCCGCCGCCGCCGCCGCCGCCGCCGGCAGCGGCGGCCGACGGGACGACGACCACCGCCGGAAAGGCCGGGGAGTCGAGCAGCACCAGCGCCTGCCGCCACGCGTCGGCAAACGACGGGGCGGCCGTCCCGGCGGCGTCCCCCCCCCCCTCTGGTTGGTCACCGTCGTCTTGGCCCCCACCCCCCCCCGCCCCCCCCGCGCCGCCGACGCGCGGAGGGCGTCGGCGAGCGCCGCCGCCGGCACCCCCCGCGTCGGCGCGGGAGCGTCCCCACACTCGTACCGCCCCGCCGCGGCGGCGGCGGCGGCGGCGGCCCGGCGGGCGAGCGCCACCGCCGCCACCGCGGTGGGGGTGTCGGCCGCCACGCACGCGCCGCCGACGGTGGCCGTCCCCGGGGGGCAGGTGAAGGCGCTGCCGCCGGGGGGGCACGCCACCGCGGTGGGGGGGCAGGGCAGGCAGGGGCGGCCGTTGGCGGCCGTATCTGGGGGGGGGGGGGGGGGGGGTAGGAGGAAGGATGGTGGGGGGTAGGAGGATGGGGGGGGGGGTGGGGGGAGGATGGCGAGGGAGGGGGCGGGAGGGCAGAGCAAGGATGCGGTGGGTCGTCTGGTCAGTGGGTTGCGCAAGAGCGGGTGCGAGGCCGACTACGTCGACGCCACCGGACGGCGGTGTCCAGGCCTCCCCCCACCCCCCTCCTCCCTCCGTCCCCCCCCTCCGAGCGCCTCCTCCCTCCCTCCCCCCACAACAGAGCCGCCCCACGGCCACGTACGGATGGGCGCGTCGAGGCCACAGTACACGTCTGGGGGCGGCGGCCAGCCGTTGGCGGCCGCCACCACCGCCGCCGCGGCAGCGACAATCCCCACCAGCGCGGTCGGGCGCCCAAATAGCACCGCTGCCAGCCGTGCCGCCAGCCCCGCCGGCGGTGCCGGCGGCGGCGGCGCCGCGGCCACCGCCGCCGCCGCTGCCGGGGGGGGTGGCGGCGGCGCGCCGCCCTGCCGCCGCCGGGGCCGCGTCGCCGCTGCCGACGCGGCGGCCGGCTGCGCGCCGCCGGCGGCGGCCGCCGCCAATGACCGCCACGGCCACCGCCCGCCGCCGCCATCGCCGCCGCCGCCGCCGTCACCGCCATCGACGCCGCCGCCGCCGTCGCCGCCACGACCGCCGCCGCCGCCGCCGCCGCCGCCGTCGACGCCACCCCCACCCCGGCGGAGGGCGGTGGGGGACAGCCGCGCCGCCGCCGCCGCGGCGGCCGCCCACAGCCGCGTCGCGCCGCCGCCGCCGTCGCCGCCGCCGCCGGCCGCCCCGTCGGCCCGCCGTGCGCCCGCCGCCGCCGGCAGGTCGCTGCGGCCGGCGGGTAGCCGCCCGGGGCGGGGGCGATCGCCGCCGCCGCCGCCGCCGCCACCGCCGCGACCACTGCTGCGCCGTGCGGCGGCGGCGGCGGCGGAGGCCGCTGCCGCCGCCGCTGCCGCGCGCCTGGTCGGCGACCGCAGCGTGCGGGCGGGCTTGCCGCCCGCCTCCCCCCCGTCGCCCTCGTCGGTGGCGGGGCCCCCACCCCAGCCGCCGTCCCCGTCCCCGTCGGTGCCCCCGCCGGCGGCCGATACGTACGCCACCCCCTCCTCATCGTACCCGCCGCCGCCACCGGCACGGCGGCCACCCCGCCGACGCGGGGACGTCCAGCCACCGCCACCACCACCACCCCCACCCCCACCACCACCACCACCACCGTCCGTGCCGCCACCCAGCGCACCCCCATCGTCGGTCGACGCGGCGACCACGTCGGCGGCCTCCACCGGCAACCGGCCGGCGGGGGGCGCCAGCCGGCGGCCCCGCCGGGCGGCGGGCGTCGTGCCCGGCCCCCCCCCCCCTCGGCTACCACGGCGGCCACGGCGGGCGGACCCCACCAGCGGCCGCACCACCGGCAGCCCGTCGTCTGCGTCAGGGTCCTCCTCCTCTTCGGTGGTGGTGCCCCCGCCGCCGCGGCGGGTCGCCATCACGCCGCGGCCACGGCCGCGGCCACGCGCACGGCCGCCACGGCCACGGCCGCGGCCGCCGCGCACCGCCCCCCGCCGGCCGCCGTCGCCGGCATCCCCGCCGCTACCCCCGCCGTCGCTGCCGTCGCTGCCGCCGCCGCTGTCGGTCGCCGACGTTGACGGGGAGGTGTCAGACACGATTGGCCGGCGGGCGCGGGTGCGGGAGCCGGGCGGGCTCGCCGCCCGCCGCCCCGCCGCCGCCACCCCGCGGGCCGGCCGCGCCGGCGACGTGCCCGCCGCCGCCGCCGCCGCAGCAGCGTCGCCGCCGCCGTCGGCACGGCCGCGCCGGCCGGCCGGCGGCGACAGCAGGCGCCGCCGCGCTGCCGCCGCGGCGGCGGGCGCCCCCCCCCCCGCCCCCGCGGCGGGCGGGGGCGGGTAGACGCCCGCGCGGGCGGCCAGGTCCACCAGGTCCTCCTTGCGCGGCGGCTTGCGGGCGACCGCCGCGGCAATGGCGGCGGCGGGCCAGCCCGCGTCGGCGAGGAGCCCCTTGAGCTGCACCACCGTCAGCCGGGACAGCGCTTCCCGCTCCGCGTCCATGGTCACAGACAGCCGGCGGTAGGGGGGGCAGGGGGAGAGGGGGCGGGGGCCGGGGCGGGGGGCGGGCTGGCGGGCGGGCGGGCGGGCGGGCGGGCGGGCGGGAAGGAGCGCCACAAGGGGGGAGAGCACAGAGGGTTGGCGGGAGGGGGGAAAGGGGGGGGAGGGGGGGGTGCGCCGTTGCCTGCCACACCCCGCGGGCGCCGCCGGGACGAGGACGGCAGCGGTGGCGCGCGACAAAGGGGAGCGGGGGGGGGGGGGGGGGGGGAGAGCGTGCGCGGCGGCCCACGCAATGACGGGACTACGCACGTGGGGGAAACGGCAAGGGGGTGGTGAAGGGGGGGGGGTGGGGAAGGCCAGGGGGGTTCCGCGCAGATGCCGGTGGCTGGCGGTCTCACGCTGGACGGCGGCACGCGTCCCGGCGCCGGCACCCGTTTCGCCGTGTGTACCGTCGGCACGGTGGCTCGCAGACAAAAAGGGGACGGGGGCGGGCGGACAGGCGGCCGGTTGGGCTGGTGGGTGGGGGGAGCAGAGGCTGCAACGACAGGGGCGGGCAAGGGGGAGGCGTGCGGAGGATCGGCACACGCACGGACGACAAAAACGACCGCAGAGTGTACGTGTACCCGGAGAGGAGGGGGGGGGGCGATGGGGTGGGGCAGAAGAAGGCGACCCGTAGGACACGCAAAGGGACCAGGGCGAAAAAGCAGAGACGAAAAAAAGGCGGGCAAGCAGCCGCGGCTGGGGCGACCGAGGACGGGTCGGGGGGGGGACGGGGACAACCGCTCCCGCCACCACCTCGGCTTGACCGCCGGCGTCCGAGAGGCGGTTTTGCGGCGGAAGGCAGGCCGACGGCCCTGTCCACCAAGCATTCCCCTGAGCACCCCCCCCAAGCAGCCCTCGCGGATGGGGATGAGTGGCGGCGGCGGGAAAAAAAAACGGCGGGCCCGACGGCGCACCCCGCCGTTGCCCCCTCGGTGGCCGTGTTCCTTGGCAAAGGGGCGACGGGTGGCCCGAGATTGTCAGCCCCAGACGACGTGGAGGGCCAACCCGGGCGCGCCCGTTTTTCCGCGCGCGCCATGACGCACCGCCAGACCCCAGCGACAGGCCCAGTCGCCCGACTCGCGGTTTCGCGCCAGATCATCGTGATGGTCGGGTCCGGGGTCGGGACCCGCGTTTGGACTTCCTCCAGTACTTTCGTGTACCAGAGCCAACTTGCCATTGTATTGTATTTTAAGTAGCTCCTTCGAGGGCCACGCCGCCCGATCGGGGATCTGGAGATCGGACCCCCCTCCACAAGCACCAGCATTCGAAACCGCCTCGGAACACCCCCTCCCACGCACCTCCAGCGCGGCAGCCCAGTGTTTTGTACTCCTCGTGTACAGTACACGTCCTTGTCCCTCCATCTTCTGCGCTTCCCCGTCACGCCCTGCTTTCCCTTCCCGTGGCTCGCGCCCCCTTTTGTCCCGTCTGGACGCTTGCCGCGTCCCTTACGCCCCTCCTCCCGTCTCTGACCGTGACGTCGCCTCTTCCTGCAGCCACCGGCAGCGGCATCGCCGCCTCTCGCCTCCCTCCCCATCTTCACCTTCCTTTCCCCCCCCCGCGCCCCCCCCCCCCGCCCAGTGCCGCTACCGTTGCCATGGCCCCCCCGGCAGCAGCGTTTGTGCCTGGCATGGCGGCGATGCCGCGGCGGCCGCCGCGGCGGTCTCTCACCGCCACGGCGCGGGCTCCCGCCGCCGCCTCCCCCCCTACGCCTGCGCGCCGGGCGTCGTCGCTGTCGCCGCCGCCGCCGTCGGTGGTCGCTGCCGACATTGCTGCCGCCACCGCCGCTGCCGCCCCCCCCCCCCCCCCACTGGCGGCGGCGGGCCGGCGGGTGGCGGTGGCGGCGGCCGCCGCGGCGGCAGCTGCGCTGCTGGTGGTGACCCCCCCGCTCCCGCTGCCCCCCGCACCCGCCGCCGCCGCCGCCGAGGTTACCCGTGCCGACGGCTTCATCCCGAGCGGCTCGGCGTCCACCTCCCAGACGGGCTCAAAGAAGACCCTCACCCGCGGGGTGGACCTCCACGGCTCGGTGTTTGACCGCGCCGCCCTGCGGGGCGTGTCCTTCCAGAGCTCCAACCTGCGGGACGCCCACTTTGCGGGCGCCGACCTCACCGCCGCCTCCTTTTTCGACACGGACCTGGTGGGGGTGGACTTTCGCGGGGCGACGCTGAGCCAGGCAAACTTTGAATTGGCCAACATGCGGCACGCCGTCCTCGACGGCGCCGTCCTCATCGAGTCGTACGTGTCTTCGACGACCAAGTTGGATGGGGTGTCCATTGTGGGCGCAGACTTTACCGACGTCCTCCTCCGCAAGGACCAGCAAAAGTACCTGTGCAGCATCGCGAGCGGCACCAATCCGGTAACGGGGGTGGATACGGCGGAGAGCTTGATGTGCCCGTAATTGTGGGGGGGGCGGGCGGGCGTTGGAGAGGGTTGCCGTTTGGGAGGGTGGGGGAGGGGGGTTGAGGAAGGGAGGGGAATGGGGGATGGCGAGATGGGATGGGTCCCAATGGTGGGTATGATGAGAGCAGTTGTTGGTGAGTGGGGCAAGTGGGTGTGAATGGAAGCATAGAGGTGGGGGCGGGGGGGGGATGTCGTCAAGGGTGCTTGGTAGAAGCATGGTAGGGGGGGAGGGGGGATGTGGTCGAGGGTGCGCCTGCCAGTGGCGGTGAGTGGCGTCGAGGGTACTGTCGCCGGCTGGTGGGGGCTGTGAGAGGTGTGAGGGGGTGGCTTGCAGTCCTGGGGGTGTGTCTGCGCGTGCGTGGCGCATTCCAGTACCGCATCCGCCGCAGCGTGTCGTGACTGCTGGCGTCTCGCTTGCCACCCTTCCCCCCCCCCCCCCTTGGCCACTAAAACGAGTCACAGGAATGACGAGACAAACTATGGCGCCTTCGCGTTTGCGACCCGGCCGTACGAACAATCCACTGCCTCCTCGTCTGGCTCCACTTCCACCTGCTGCCCCCCCCGCACTCCCCCTCCCCCTCACAGCCGTCCACTATTCTCCCCGCCACCGCCTAGCCCTCACCGCCGCCCGCACTCCACAACCCTATTGCAGTTCTCCCAATTTTGGCCGATCCGGACACGAACAAGAACAACAGTCCACTGACCAATGACATGCCTCACAGGATGCCTCTCTGACCAATGAGAGCTCCGAATCAGCCTCCATTGTTGTGCCAACAGGAAGATCTGCGACTTTCCCGGGACTCCGAGCACATGGAGGGGAGAACCTGAGTGGAACAGACACCAAGACAAGCTGGACAACTGTTCCGGAGAGGAACGAGCCGATGTGGGGGGAATCTTCGGCGATCTCAGCCGAGAGAACAACAGTGTTTCGACCAATCATCGATTGGTAAGAGGCTCACTGTGGCTGCAGCCAATCATCTGCTCTGGGCGATCGGTCCCCTAGAGCACGCGATTGGCTCGCCCTCACCTGCCAGCACGTCATTGGCTCACACAGTGGTTCATGCAGTGTTGTTCTTGTCCGGATCGGCCAAAATTGGGTGAACAGCAATAAGCTCAATAGGTCATTAGACATCTAATCGACCCCTCAATGAGCCCGCGCACCTGTAGTGATGATGTCGACTATGGATGTTCCCATGGGGAGCTGTGGCAGACCCGTACAGAAAAAGAGAAGACGCCGCGAGGCACCCCCCCCCCCCCTTGCTATGATTGCAAGAGCACCCCCGTCAGCATCAGCGCCCCCACCAGTTTGCTCGAAGCACCCGCATAAATCGGGTAGGCCTGCGGGACTACGCCTCACTGCCGCCACCGCCCAGCACTCGCCCCTGGCCGCCATCGAGAGAGGGCCAACAGCGTACTCCGCTGTGGACGCCCGAGTATGCGCATACAGCGTTAAGACCCACTGCGCCGCCCCCCCACCGATTCCCGCCGGCGCCACCGGCAGTCGCGTTCCGTCAGTGCCGACCTTTCGGGGGAGGAGGGGCACCGCCCGCCCAACGGCGGCGGGTGGCCCGTGTGCGGCGCCGCGCTCAGCCCAGGCCCCTCCACCGCCGTGGGCATTGGCAGGGTGGTGGCCACGGCAGCACTACGGACACGCCCCCCGGCGTCGGCGGTGTCCTGCATGTCCAGCGACGGTATCGTCGTCGGTGCCCCTGCCGCGGGCGCCGGC
This sequence comes from Pyropia yezoensis, assembly GCA_009829735.1. Classification (NCBI taxonomy): domain Eukaryota; phylum Rhodophyta; class Bangiophyceae; order Bangiales; family Bangiaceae; genus Pyropia; species Pyropia yezoensis. The sequence goes on along the minus strand of CM020618.1, from coordinate 6,659,404 downwards.
GCCGCCGGCGCGGTGTCGGCGTCTGCCGGGTCGGCGGTGGCGGTGGCGGAGGCGGCGGCGGCGGCGGCGGCGTCGTCCACGTCGTTCACCTCTGAGCCGAGGGCCTCGGACGACAGGTCGGAAAAGCTGGTGGGGATCCGCTCCATTGGCGCGTCGGCGGGGGACGCCAGCCACGCGGCCACCCGCGCCGTTGCGGCGGCCATGACCGCCGCTTCCGCAGCCGCAGCCGACGCGGCGTCTGCGGCCGCCGCCGCCGCGTCGGCCGCCGCCGCGTCTGCCGCTGCTGCCGCCGCTGCCACCCCCGCCCCGCCCGCCCGTGACCACATTGGCGGCGGCGGTGGAGGTGGCGGCGGCGGCGGCGGCGGCGGCGGCGGCGGCGGCGGCGGCGGCGGCGGCGGCGGCGGCGGCGGCGGCGAAAGAAGGCCGCCCCCCCGTGCCTCTGCCGGCGGCCACCCCGCACACGGAAGCGCCGACGGCGGTCGCGGGGTGGTGCACGCGCAGCCGTCCGCCGGCCCCCCCGCGTCGCCGCACGTCCAGCACCAGGTCGCCCCGCAGGCGGGGTGGTGGCCCGCCGCGCACCCGCCCGGCGGGCGCTCCACCAGCGCCCCACACCGGGGGCAGCCGCGCCAGCCGCCCGCCCGGGCGGCGGCGGCGAGCGCGGCCAGGCTGTTGCCGCCGCCGCCGCCGCTGCTGCCGTCGTCGCTGTCGGCGTCTCGCGGCCGGTGGCCGTCTGCCGCCCACCCCTGACCGCCGTCCCAGCCGTCACCGTCGTCGTCGGCCACCCCCGGTGGGGGTACCACCGCCCGCCGGCAGGGGCGGCCGGGGTGCCCCCCCCCCCGGCACCGCACGCACGTTCCGGTCGCACACAGCGGGCAGACGACGCGGTACGCGGCGGCCGCCGCGGCGGCCGCCGCCACCGCCGCCGCCACCGCCGCGTCGACGGCGGTGATGCCGCCGCCGCCGCCGCCGCCGCCGCCGCCTGCCGACCGCCGTCGGGACGGGGCGGCGCGGTGGACGGCCGCCGCCGCGGCGGTGGCGTCTGCGGCGGCGGCGGCCGCCCACGGCGGCGGCACGTACGCAAACGGCGTGCCACAGGCGCGGTTGGCACACCACCCCACCCGGCCCATGAGGGTGCCCTGGATGTGCGTCGCGTCGAGGAGCGCCACATCCGCCGCAGCGGCGGCGGCGGCGGCAGCGGCAGCTGGGGCGGCGGCGGCAGCAGCAGCAGCAGCAGCAGCAGCAGCAGCGGCCGTCGGGCGTGCGGCGGCAGACGGAAGGGGGCGCCGCCGGGGGGGCGCCGCCGCCCCCGCGAACCACCCCACCGCCGGCCCCACCCCGCCCCCGCCCCCCGTGCCACCACCACCACCACCCAGCACCGACGCACACACCGCATACGGCAGGGGCGCCCCGCACCCGACGGCGGGGCAGTGCACCGGGTAGGCGCGCGTGGCGAGGCGTGACCGCACGTGACCCGCCAGGCAGGGGGTGCAGTAGGCGTGGTCGCACCCGCCGCCGCCGCCGCCGCCGTCACCGCCGCCATCACAGCGGGTTCGGCTGCTGTGTGGCGCCGGTTCCAGGCAGATGCCGCAGGGGGGGGGGGGTGACGCGAGGGGGGGCCCCGGGGGGGGGCCCCGGGCGGGCGTGACGACCTCGCCGGTGGCCGGGCTCAGAGGCGGCTCCGGGGGCGTCGGTTGCGGTCGCGGCAGTGGTGACAGCACCGCCGGCGGTGCGGCGTGCGGCCGCGGGGCCGACGCCGTCGGCGGCGGCGGCGGCGGCGGCGATGGCGGCGGCGGCGGCGGCGGCGGCGGCGGCGGCGGCGGCGGCGACGGCGGCGGCGGCGGCGGTGGCAGGGTTCTGGGAGGTGCTGCCAGCCGCAGCGGCGCGCGGGTGGCGGCGGGGGGGCACACCGGCGTGGTGACCCGACCGGCCGTCCCGGCCGCGGGTCGAGGAGGGGGGGGGGGGCGCCGCGGCGCCCTGACGGCCGCCCCCGCCGCCGCTGCGCGGTTTTGCACCGAGACGGCCGCCGCTTCTTTGGCGGCGGCCGCGGCCGCCGCCGAAGCCGCCGCCGCTGCCGCCGCCGCCGCCGCCGCCGCCGCCGCACGGCGGCGGCGGCCCCGACGGGCGGTGGCGGGGGTGGTGGTGGAGGTGGCGGCAGAGGCGGCTGACCGACCGTCTGGGACGGCGCTTGTTGGGGGGCCGGCGGGCGTGGCGGCGGCTGGGGCGAGGGGAGGGGGGTGGATGGGGGCGGCGGTGTCGGCGGGGGCGGCGGCGGTGGCGGCGGCGTCGGGCGACGTGCCGTGTGGGGCGGCCGCCGTTGGGAGGACGGGCGGCGTGGCGGCGGGCGGGGGGCACCCCGCGGCGGCGGCGTCGGCGTCGGCAGCCGCCGCGGGGGTGGGCCCGGCGGCGGTGACGGCGGCGGCGGCGGCGGCGGCGGCGGTGGCGGCGGCGGCGGCGGCGGCGCCGTCGGGAGCGGCGGCCAGCCCCGTGGGGGGCGGCAGCAGCTGCTGCTGCGGCAGCTGCCCCCCCCGCTGCCGCTGCCGCCGCCGCGGCCGCCGCCGCCGCCGGCGGCCGCGGCTGCCGCCGGCGACGGCGACGGCGGCGGCGGCGGCCGCCGCGACGGCGGCGGGGAGCGTCAGCGTCAGCGGCGCGTGCAGCAGGAGGACCACCAGCTGCATGGCGGCGCGGCGGGTCAGTGGCGGCCGCCACGACGCGTGTCTCAGCCGGGGGGGCAGGAGGGCAGGCAGGGTGGGAGGGAGGGGGGTGGGGGGGAGGGGGGGAGGGGGATGAGGATAGGCGCGAGAAAGGGGGGGGTGGGGAAGGTCAAGGGGGGGGAGGGGCGGCGGTGCCGCTGAACCGGTTGACGTGGGCGGGGTCGTTGGTGCGCCGGGAGGGAGGGGAGATGCGGGGGGGGGTGAAGCGGTGGGGTGGGGCAGGGAGTGCCGTTGAGGGGGAAGCGGTGCGCCGGGGGGAGGGGGGGGGGGGGGAGGGCGGCTTGAAGCGGGGGGAACGCCCTGCCTGCCCAACCTGCGCGGTCCCCGGCGGGGCGGCAGGGGGTGGCGTCGCGTGGGGGGAGGGGGGGGGGGGCGCCGCGGACGGCCCAGCGGTGGCGCCGACGGGCGCCGCCGCGGGGCGCGGGCGGGGGGTGGCACCCCGTCCACGCCGCCCCCCCCCCCCCCCCTCCCCTCAACGCAAGGGGCCAGGGGGGGGGCGGCGCTACCCCCCCGGGTGCCCCCCCCCCCCCCACGCGAGACCGTCGCGGCCGCGTGCCGTCCCCCCCCCCCCCCCCCCCCCGCGGCCGCGAGCCGCGGCGGCCGCTTCCCCCCCCGCCCCGGCGCCGCCGCCACCGCCGCCCGCCATCTGCTCGCGGCGGGTGCGGCGCAGGGACGGCAGCAGCAGCAGCCCGCCGGCGGCGTGGCAGGGCGGTTGCGGAGCGGCGGCGTCACGGATGGCAGCAGGCCTGCGGTAGAGGGCAAGCAAGCCGGGAGGGGGGGAAGGGGGGGGAGGGAGGGGGGGGGGGGGTTGCCCTGGGAGGAGGACGGTGCCCCTTACGGCTGCGCGTCGGCGGGGTGGGCGGGGGGGATGGTGGTGGGGGTGGTGGTGGCGGTGGTGGTGGCGGTGGTGGTGGGGGGGTGGCGGCCGGCGGCGCGCCATTGACCCCCCCCCCCCCCCACCCCCGTGGGGGGTCACGGGGGGGGGACCGCCCCCGCCGCCGCCGCGGGGTGGACGGCCGGGGCGGGCGGTGGTGGCGGCGGCGGCGGCGGTGGGTGGGTGCAGAGGGCGCGGCGGCAGCGCCGCTGCGCACCGCGGCGGCGGCGGCGGCGGCGGCGGAGCGTGCTCGCGGGTGAGGGGAGGTGGGGGGAGGGGGGGGGGGGGGGGGGGACGGCGGGCGGGCGGGGCCCCCAAAAAAAGCCCGCCTCTGTCGGCCGCTGTTGCAGAGTCTTGACGGGGCCCCGTCGACTGTGGGAGGGGCGGGGGGGGGGGGGGGGTGGGGTGGGGCGGGGGGCGCTGCGGAGGGGAGGGGAGGGGGGGGGGGGAGCGGAACTTGGGGGGGGGGGGGGGGTGGGGAAGGCTGTTTGGCAGCCGCGCCGCTCGTCCCGTCCCGCCCGCCAGCCAGTCCCCCCGTGGTGAGGGGGGGGGGGGGGGGGGGTGGCGGCGGTGGGTGGCTGGCTGCGGTGCGGGTGGCCACCGCCGCCCGCCCCCCCCCCAAGCCGCCGGCGGTGCTGGGTTTTTTTGGGGGGGGGCGGGTGCGCCTGGCGCAGTGTCCCGCGTGGACGGCCACTGGGGGGGCACGGGAGCGGCCGCCGCCGCCGGCCGGGGGGGGGGGTGGGGGGGGGGGGGGGGGGGGGGGGGTGGGGGGGACGGCGGCAGCGGGCTGGCGGGCGGGCGGCCGTGGCGGAAGGTCGTCGGCAGGGGCGGAAGGTCGTCGGCCGTGGC
>CM020618.1:6582242-6654470 GCA_009829735.1 Pyropia yezoensis | reverse complement strand
CGTGCCAAGGGCAACATGCACTTGGTGCTTGCGAGCAAGACGGGGGTGAGGGTGCACCAACCCGTTCCCCGTAAAATCAGTTACAACATCAACGTGCGCCACCGAGTTGGGGGACAACGTGACTTTGCGGGCTAAACGCAGGGTAGCAGTAAACCCTTCCCTCACAGAGCAAAGAGGCTTCGACTGTGAGACTGTCACAGGAGCCACAGACTTTCCCTTACCAAGGATGGGGATAGTCCCCCCATTCATCAACTTGACCCAGTACTCAGGGCCACAAATCAAAGGCACTTGTGTAACAACATAAGGGGTACCCAGAAGCAGGGGTACCGATATATTCTCAACTACGCCATAGGTCACGTCGACCTCATGGGTCCCCCAACCTAGTTGGTAGGGTCACGGCACCAACGATGGGAAGTACCCCACCATTGATGTCAATCATATGGTCAGCTTTGGACCTCCAGCGTTGGAGCTTCACCTCCTTTGGTAATAGCGACTTGCGTATCAAGGAGGCTCCTGACCCGGTATCAAGTACGATACGGGTACAGCATGCACGGCCGGGGGCAAGTTGCACCCGTCCAGCCACCTGGAAGTTCTCACCCGTCAGCACCGCGATGACCCGACGTGGGTTTACGTTCTTGGGGAGTCCTACCCGAGGTGGGCGGACTCCCTTAGGTCGCCGCAGTATCCGGCACGGTTGGTTCGTCCTCCTGGCCCACTTGGCCGAGGCTGCCGTTGTGAGCTTCGGACGACCAGCCCCAACGGTCATTCGTTTCCCGCCGACTTGGCGTCCGAATCTGAGGGCGGGGAGGAAGACGACGAGTCCGAGGACGACGTGTCCGCCTCCTCCGCCGAGGGTGTGGCGACCGCAACGACCGGTCGAGACCCACCCTCGCGGCGTGAACGTACTTCGTTCGTAGCCGACTTTTTACTCGCATTCCTAACAAGTTGTTGGATGCGTTTACTCAACTTGGGGCAATCATATGCCCAGTGACCATCGGAGTTGCAGTTCCAACACCGATGGTCCGGTCCGGGAGGGGTCTTCCCAACTGGGGAAGACGAAGGGATACCCTGGGAAGTTCCCACGGCAGCTACCACCCTCTCCTTGCGGATTCGGCGTGCCTCTCTCAACTCTCTGGCCCGGCGCGCCTCCTCCCGTTCCTTGGCCAACTCGGCCTGACGCTCCTGGCGTTGTTCCTCCCGCAACTTGCGGTAGGCCTCGCCTCTGCGATAGGCGAACCTGGCCAACTCGGCCAGGGTCGCCCGGGTAGTGTTATGCTCCCGGGTCTCCATCCGGACTGACCAATGGAGTCCCTCCACAAACCGACTCTTCACCACAGCTTGTGGATGAAGAAACCCACAAAGATTTTTGAGCTTACGGACTCGCTCCGCAAAGGACAACTCGTCCTCCGCCTCTTCCTGATGGGCTTGCGTAAACTCCTCGACTTGAGAAGCCAACGCTGCCTCATCAACCATGGCTCTCAACAACCAGTTGACGAGCTCCAAATAGGACGTCACCTCCCCAGCGCCTCCACTTGAGGAGCTGGGCATGACGGACATAAGTTCTGTCCGTAGGTCGCCCTTCGTAAACTCCTGTAGCATGTAAAAAGCCATGCCTTCACTTATGGCATTGTCGTCACAGGCTTTTGTGAAACGACGTAGGAACTCAAAGACACGGAGGGGGGGAGTTCCGTCCCACTCCGCTTTGTGCCCAAAAGAATGAAGTGCATTCTTCTTGGCACGGCCCATGGCTCGGGCCTGGTCAGGACCATACGCCACCGACTTGTTGTGGAGGGCGTAGGTCTCACAGTCAAAGATCTTCTGGTAGACCGGGTTCGCTACCTGGATCTTGGGCGGCACATCACGTTGAGGGAACAGCCGCTGTGGCACTGGGGTAAGTTCACTCTCAGTGCCTGTAGTCCGGCGCGGCGCGCTTGGTGTAGCCGCCGGCGTTTCCGGGGGGAACTCCCCCGCGAAGGGCGTACGCCCCACCGAGTATGGTGTGGCTCCCTCGTTGGGAGTCACAGGTGTCGCCCCCAGTTCGGGGCGACCAGAGATAGGCGTAAGGGGGGATTCCCCCTGCGCCTGCGGGCTCGAAAGCCCCAATCCGGTCTGGACATTAAGGCCATCTGGCAAACTCGCCACAATCTGATTCAGAATAGTATTCGTCATCGTGACCACCAGGTCCGGCAAAGTCTGCCGCAACACATTGGTCGCCTCCCGACGGACAGTTTCCGCGAGGAGTGGATTGACGACTCCAGTTGAGTCTCGGTCCGCCTCCGGGAGTCCACCTGAGGGGTAACCACGTTCCTCAGGGGTCTCAACCGGGGGCATGGGCGCGAGCCCATCGCCGACCAACGGAGGTCCACCGTCCTCCGAAAGCCTAGTTGGCGACGACTCCAAGCCAAAGTTGGCTCCAACCCGAGTGGAACCCGCGGGGACAGTCCTCACCCCTTGGGACGTTCCCGTTGAGTATACCACGCGGTGGCCAGACTTCGGCCCACCCACATCAGAAGTGTCACCCGAGTGAACTCCCGACTGAGTCGGGGTGGCCTGTTGCCCGCCCGTACTTCCAGTCCTGCTGGCTTGAGGGACCTCTAGTCCCTCTGCGACCCCAGGTAAACCCACCTGTGTCTCACCAGTATTCAAAGGCACTGAAGTACGTGCGTCACCCGTGTACTCCCCGGACGACGGGGGGTCCGAGCTAGTCATGTTGGCTGACGATCCGTATGACACGGTCCAAGACCACCGTTCCTCTGAGACAGAGAGCCCCCTACACCCGGGTGCACCCGGAGGTAAAGTTTACCTCTGTCCCCTGCTGCTCCACCAAATGTGGCAAAAACCACAAGCACACACGGCACCCAAGTTGGGGCGGTGTGCTAGGGCTGCCTCCCGTGTCGGGGGAACCGGAAGAAGTGCAAGTCGCACACACTCTGTCCCTGGTGTGGGGCAAACCCCCCACGGACAAACAAGAGGATGGTGTGTGGTCCAACAGTTTCTTGGTCGGGACGGGGACGCAGGGCCAAGCCCCGCTGTCCCTCCCCTTATCCCCCCAGGGTCCACTCAGAATCTCGCCACTCAGAATCTCCCACCCCAGCACCTGCCCACCGGGCCACACGAAAATTCAAGACGATAAATGCAGAAAACCCTCAAATCCAAGTTGGATTTACTACTAAGCTAACTATCCCAAACTTAGGGAATATGGACCCAAATGCAGGGGGAGGAACGGATCAGGCTAGTGGCCTGCCGCCCCTTGCATGGCACGTGTTGCCCCCCTACCTGGGGGTCAATACTGACACACCCGGGAAAAAAACCTTGACATCCAGCGGGCGCTCCCTCAGAATCTCCCACCCCAGCACCTGCCCACCGGGCCACACGAAAATTCAAGACGATAAATGCAGAAAACCCTCAAATCCAAGTTGGATTTACTACTAAGCTAACTATCCCAAACTTAGGGAATATGGACCCAAATGCAGGGGGAGGAACGGATCAGGCTAGTGGCCTGCCGCCCCTTGCATGGCACGTGTTGCCCCTCTACCTGGGGGTCAATACTGCCACAACGCCGCCTGCTGTCTTGGCTGACGTCCCGGTAGGCGCCAATACGACCACCTCACCATCCGCTGCGAACCGGGACTTGCACACAGCATGCAACCGCTTCAGTAGGGTTGACGTGGCCACGCCTGGTCCTCCAGACACGAACGCGCTTGCCCCTCGGTCCAACAGTCGGCAGCACACAGCATGCCACGCGCCTGCAGAGGCCAGCCGGCCTATGTCTCCCATTGCACGCGGCACGGTGGCGTCGTCGACTGCTCCAGATGGCAGAGATAGGTGCCCCTCCGATAGCGTTATCGTCAATAGACCAGCTAGTCCCGTCTGGTCGTCCAAGGGAGGGCGGCTGTCCCCACTCAGCCGCGAACCTGCAGAAGATGCTGGAGGGTGCAAAATCGTCGTTGAGCGCTCTTTGCGGAAAGGTGCATGGGGGCCTCACCAACGTGCAGCAGGTTGACGGTACGACACTTGCTGCTGCTTCCACATGGCGTCATGCTCCGCAATGAAACGGCGGATCTCAGCCAGGGTAACATTCCGCTGGTACGGTCCTTACTTGAGGAAGGGGGCTTCAATGCTGACGGCACCTCACCGGGAAGCAGGTTACTCACCTTGGCCCGCTTGACCGGGCGAGCCTCGGCTGTCTCAGCACTCTCGGCACGACGGATGACCACGTCAACCAGGTCGGAGACCTCGTCCAGCTCCCGCTCCCAGGCATCGTCGTCAAAGGTCCCTTGTTCAATGCTGCCAGTGGGCGACAGCGTGGCAACTCCGACAGCGACCTCTTGAGCAACAGGCGGGACAGAAGGAAGTGCTCCGGCAGAGGGGCGCGAAGGTCCCGGACGAGCGGGAAGCGGACTCAATCGTTGTTGGCCACGGGTAGGACGCCCCAACGGCCGAAAGGAGAACTGCTGGACAGTCTTCCTGGAGCCAGTCCCACCTGGGCGGCCTTGGTCCGCAGCTTGACGAGCCAACGGAGCAGAAGCGGCAAATTGCGTACCTTGGGATGCTTGACCGATCCCACGAGTCCAGCGACTCGTCGTCCGAGCCGGCGGTCCGTTTTGTGCGGCCGTCATATCGGGCCTGCCCTTGAATCCAAGCGCAGTCGGGACTGAGACCCGTCCACTGGCTGGATAGAGCGCGCTCGGGGGCATGGACGAAGCGGACAGACTCAGCGACCGTGCAGAGCTGGCCAAAGAAGATGCGTGGCACTCAAACCGGCTCACCGTTGGCGTGGAAGACTTGCTCGATGCAGGTGTCGAAGCAGAAGAAGCCGGGCGAGTAGCCAACACCGCGAGACGCGCGTCGTCGTCTACGTTAACCAGCGTGGTTGAGGCAGTCATCCGCGGGTAGGTGACGCTCTTGACCAGCTCGCTTGGCACCCAACAGACGACGTCAAGTAACGACCGGGCTGTCCCAGCGTCAACCCACCGCCATGCTTCAGCAGCAGAGGGAAACCTCCGCACCACACATGCCCCCTCCGCGGCGTTCCTCAGCGCGCCGATTGTCAGCTCCGCCGCGTCAACCGACACGCAGGTTGCACTCACTCGTGATACCAGGGCAAGCCAGCACTGGCTGTCGAAGCTTGCCAGCTCCCCAGCAAAGGTCTTGTGCTCAGCACTGCAGGCCACTGCTTCGGTCTGCACAGGGTCCGTCAACCAGCACAGCGCGTCGTTCTGGGTCTTGAAGCAGCGAGAGACCACAACGCTGCCAATGTCGACAGACATGACGCGTTGAAGAATGTTGATGCCGTCTGTCCAGTTGTGGATGGCGCACACGGACGAAGATAAAACGGGGACGTAGTTCGCGTCCATCGTCGACGAGGAGCTCAGTCGAGCCGAGGGGGTTGGGGTGTTACGTGGTGGGGCGGTGCTCATCGCGAAGGGTGACCGCCAGGCAGGCGAATGCAGCGTAAAGGTGGAGAGAGGGGCTTAGGGTATGAAGGGGGCTGCTCGCTTGACAGAAGAGGCGGCAGCGAGACAACAAGGCGGGCACGCGAGGCAGCGGAAAGCACGTCCTCGTCAAAAGCCGCTCGCCGCACTCCTCGCCGCGGCCGGTAGCGCCGTACCACTACAGCGGAAAGGGGCACAAGAAGTGTGGCCGTCCAACCGGCCCGCTGGAGAGCGGTACACCTCGTCGCGAGTCGCCCACGGGCGATAAAAACCCGCCCGCGGGAGATACGAATAGGGGTGGAGCGGCGGTGCGACGTCCGAATACCTCCCTGAAGGGTCTTGTGGGGGGGGGGGGTACGCGTGTAGGCGGGCAAGCAGGCTGTCGCACGAGCAGGATATGGCGGTGAAGCGTCCCGCCAAAACCAAATCCAAGAACACCCGCCTACATGTTGATAACTTCGTTACATTGGCGGGTGATGAAGTGTCGCGAGATTACACGCCGCCCTGCACTTTCGACGTTGTGCAACTCCAGTGCTGCAATTCTTAAGCCACAAGATGACCAGGTTAGCGGAGATACAATCTCGTTGCAATGCCTGGAAGCCATTGCATGAAGTGGGCTAAGTGCACCAGCTGACTGGTGCCCAGGAGCCGTCTACACCACATGAGCAGTGCTGAACCCGTTCCAAACCGTCAGAATGTATCCCTCCACGATGTGTGTCGCGCTGACCAGTGAAGGCGCAACATAAAATGGGCTTGGCCACCCTGTGCTGTCCGACCGGTCGGTTGGACAAGCACCAGACAGTCGAGTTTCGATATTCCAGTGCTGCACAGTTCTGCATACGAGCACAGCACAGATCATCATAGCACAGAGGAGGTATGGCAGCAACAGAAGAGCAAGTTCAGACTGCGCATGTACCACACTCGATCAGCCGCACAGCACCCGTACAGCAAGTCTCTGCCCAGTGATGGCTACCCCATGACAGCACCACCACATTTCTCGGGTAGGAGTATGGCAGCGATTGGAACGAGCGATTGTGGCACTGGTCAATCAAAGAGGAACGAACTACTCTGCACAAGTGGCTGCACCAGTCGATACTGGGCCGCCACCAGACAAAGAGATGTTGCTGGCAGCAGTCTGATACGACGATATGGTATGGGGGAACGCTGAAGGCCAAGATGCCCCTTTGTACAAGGACTTTCTTGACCAGGCTGATAGTTCGCGTCTGAGCCGAGCGAGCGCTGAACCCGTTCGCCAGTGGTGTGGCGCTGCACCCATGGGGCGGACATGTGGTGGTCAGATCCATGGACTGCGCGAGTCATCAACTGTTCGGAAACCGCACGGTGCGCGTGTGCTCCCACGAAAGGTGCCTATACCCAGATGCCGCGCTCTTCAGACCCCGTCTGCTCGTAGCCTGGTCTGCGCGACTACACTCCATTGGTTGTCTTTCTGGGTTGCAATGCATACTTGAGGACTGAGTACATCGAGAGTTGTCGTCCCCCTTTTGACCATCTCACATGCTTAAACGACTTGCTGGAAGATGTGTCGCACTTTGCGTGGAGGGCAAAACTGCCAGCATCCGCGCATAGCTTGCTCACAGCAACTACCCTCACATTGCTACTCCCTCTGGTGTGCATCGTAGATGCCAACCCCCTCTGCTATCGAGTGCAGCACCTCCATCTTATGCTGTCGTGTTGTAATGACTGTTCGTGTCGTCTTGATGACTGCCTGTTGACCATTTACGTATGGCCGTCAGCGTGGCGCACTGATCATTTTCGTATGGGCGTCAGCGTGGCGCAAAGACGGCGACCAGCACGCCCAGCACGTCGGAGCACTCTCCCCTGTTTTCTGGGGCCTATGCCATGTGTTTTCTCATGAGAGCATGCAGCGACGGATGTTGGGTCTGAGCACGTGTGTGTACGCAGAATAAAACGACTTTCGTTCATAGGCGAAGCCCATCGTGTCCTCACAGTTGACCACCCGCACTCACCTCCGCCGCACCTTCGCCTGCAGAGCTCGCAATCTCCACCCGCTCTATGTCACCCGCCCTATCATCCACCCGTGTATCCTGCTCGGCATCGTCATCGGAGTCCCCGCCGCTGCTCTCCAAGTAGGTCGGGATGTCCTCGTCGGACGCGTCGTCGTCACCAGACGATGCGGAGCACTCCCCGCCACTCGGCGACAGACCCGCCGAACAGCGCAGATCCTCAAAAAAGAGCGACAGTGCGACGCGGCAACGGAGCGTGGGCATGTCGGTCTGCTCAAAAGCCAGTGGCATCCCCAGAGAAATCCAGTCGGCGGCCGCCAGAGTGAAAACGCCGCGACTGGTGCCGTCCAGCTGCCGAGGTAGGCCCGCGCTGTCACGAAGAGGCCACGAAAAAACATCCCAGGCTGCCACGGCGTCGTCGCCAACTCGGGCTCGCACCTCGTCACAAAGCCATCGCCGGAGGGTGTGCACCACCGACGAAGAGTCGGGAGACCCGAATGAGTCATAGTACGTAAAAGAGCGGTTCTTGACGTCAATGGAGGCGAGCACCCAGTGCGTGCGGCGCAAGTTGACCGGCACGAGGATCGTGTTGACCGCGGCAAGGTCTAACCCCATCTTGAGTCCCCAGCGGCGGACCGACGTGTATTCATAACAGCCCACTCGTGCGGACAAAAGCGACATGAAGAACGTGTTGAACATGCAGGTCCGAGGCATGGAGCGACGGTTTGGCTCGTCCAACCCCTCAAAGGCGGCCGCCGACCCGCTCGACAGCTGCTTCGCGCGGTCATTGATGAGGGCCACAAAGGAGTTAACCAACTCGTCTTCCAGCCAGCTCGAGCCACACAAGCGCCGCAGGTCCGACAGCAACAACCTGATTCGCCCCTTGTTGCTGGGGCGCACGGCGACCGAGGACTTGCTGCAAATGATGGCCGCCAGTAGCCGGCGGAGCTTAGCCGACACGAACGTGGTTGCCAGCGGCGTAGCTGCTGCCGGGAGCTCCCTCTCAGCCCACTTCTCGTGAGCGGCCAGCGCGTCGGCAATACGAGCCATGCCTGCGGTCCGTGTCGCACGAGTAGACGTTGAGGGTGTTGCCGCAACTTCTCCAACCTTTTCTCGAGCTTCACGATGCCCAAGGGTGCCCACTACCACAGCCAGGAAGCTGTCGAGCTCGGAGTCGCCATTGCTCGTTCCCAGCCCGCCATCATCCGCAGAGACGTGGGCAGCCAAGCTCTCATCAGGGACAAAGTCCTTGACGGCCGCGACACAAAGCATGTCCTCACCCTCTTGAGCAGCATTGCCATCAGCACCGACCACCGCCACCGGCCTGGGCGAGGCGCAAACGGCTGCGCGCTCGCATTGATGTAAAATCTTGCTCCTGAAGCACGGCGCCAGCGGGACATGGTCGCTCTCTGCTTTGACGTCACTGGTGTGGAGTCGATACAGCTTCCTTAAGTTCATGAAGGCGACTTGCACCATGCGGTGGACCATGTACGTTGCCGCCGACATGTACGCCAGGCTGGTCCGATGGACGACAGAGATGGAGTGGGAGACCTCGGCCGCTTGCGTAGCGACACCAGATGTAGTGCCCAAACTCTCGTCTGGCATGTAGACAGGCGAGCAGGAATGGGTGATCGAATGCGGCCTGTCCAGAATGCACCGCACACCTTGCTGCCGGAAAATGGTGCGTACCCGCCGCATACTGTTCTTGTCAATCTTGCATGCTACGTCGTAGAAAATGACGGGCGGCAGCCTCGGAAAGCGCTCAAGAATGACAGAGAGCGCGTCCCCCACGCTCTCGGCTCGTAACAGGCAACGGAAGCCGTACGTGATCACGTGCGGACAAACCACGTTGAAGACCCCTTGAGTAAGACCCGTCTTCACGAAGAAGGGTTTGCCGCATGCGTCGCCATCTCCCTCAATATCTGCCACGTGACGATCTCTTCCCTTGTAGCCTACGCGACGCTTGGTTGCTTCAGAGTCAGAGATGCCTGGGCGCACACGAGGGAGGCACGCAAAGAACTCGTAGGAAAGAAGAGGGTCGTCCTCGTCTGCATTGCCCAGGAGAGCTTGCTCGGCTCGCCAGGTCTTGTACTCGAAGGGAGCAGGAGCGTGTTTCCAGCGCCGGCAGTACTCCGCATTGCGCCACCCGCGCGCCTTGACCGCATCACTGTCGGACATCTTGTCAAACTGCTCGTCGACCAGCTGCTCGATCGCGACCGTAGCCAGCAAAAGCTCCCCTACCGCCTTGCGCAGCCGGACATCCTCGTCCATCTCATCGGCAAAGCGGCCCATAAAGCCAGCCAAAAACCCCACGTCTTCCACCACGTCCAGCACCTCTCGCCAGGTGCCGCTCCCGTTCACGCGCATGGTGTTGCCAAGCAGGGTAACGCGCTCCTCGTCCTTGCGCCAAAAGATGCTCATGGCGGCCTCCGTGAGCATTGCCTGCAAGAACAGCCTCACACAGATCCACACTCCGTCGTCTGCACGCGGGTACCGCTGGAAGTTCGGCGCACAGATGCCTTTTATGTCCCGCCATGTCTCGGTGGGCAGCGACGCCGCTGGGCCCTTGCCGCCAAGTACCACATCACCGTCCGCGTCAAGACGCAGGGAGCCTTTCAGAGAGCAGTCAGCCGGCGGCCGGTTGCCGGATAAACCATGAACGGCAGATGGCATGTCATGACCAGTCTTGGATGCAAATGGTGCATTCACGGTAGACGCCAGTGGCTTCGGCTGCTCTTCGCCAAGAGGAAAGAAGTGAAAGAAAGCAACGGCAGCGGCGGCCTCCCGCGACAGTCATCCGAGCTCAGTTGTCTTCTTGTGCCACACACGAAGCAGCCCAACTTGTGCGTCCGTCAAAGGAGACGACTTACGCAGCACCTTGTTGATTGCAGCACGCAAAGACGCCGTCTCAATGATGCACATCTTAGCCGCGGGGATGTCCAGGACAGGGCAGTTCTCTGTCGGGCGGAGCGGGTGGGTGTCCAGGTGGTCAGTGCACCCAAGAGCCTGCGCGTTGATGACCAGGAAGTCCGGATCGGGTCCGCAGAGGGGGCAACGTCCCATCTCCGGCGGAATGCGAAACGTCTTGATAGCCGCGGTGCCGAGCTTGACGACGTCTTGGCGTCGAAGGGTAAAAGCGCGTACATCTGCGCAGAGATGCCGTGTCGCAGCTGTGTACGTCGTGCGCCCCGAGATAATGAACGACACCAACTTGTCAATGACTCCCCGCGTGAACAACAGCCACTCCTTGTCTTTGTTGCGCCGCCGCGTAGACAAGATGCCATCGGCATTCCCATCGTACTCGACAACCTTCTTGCAGGTTGTCGAGTCGCAGCGCCATCTGCCCACCCAAAGCTGTTCACATGAGACTCCCACAAGAGGGGTGCGTGTAGAGCGATCGGCCGTACGTCAGTTTCGTCCTCCAAGTGGTGCCGTGCACTTGGGTGCTCCTCTCCAGCACAAGCGACAACCACCTCTACACTCCATCGTCATCTCACCTTGATAGGAAACGCCGTCGCTTGCGACGTTTTCAGGATAGCGCGCTCCCTCTCCACCTTGTGAGACTCCGTGCGCTGCTGCCCGCAGTCGCCGCAAAATGGCTCGATCAACGGTGCGCGTACGTCTCGTGTCGCTCCCATGGAAGTCAATGCCAAGTAGTACTGGCCTACTTGCCGCAGGAAAGCTCGGTTGCCGGAGGTGCTGCTCGCACGACGGCGCATAAAGAGAGTCCGCCAGTCCGCGGTCCGATTCCACCCTTCCTCTTGATCGACCTCCGACGAGCAGGGGAGCATGTTCCGCTTCGTCCTAGCAGACACGCTTCCTTCATCCGCGTCTTGCGGGGCACGCACCGTGTCGGACGGCAAGGAATCCACGCCTTCATCCTCCTCCTCGTTGTTGATCACACGAGCACGTACGCGGGAGGCTGGCTTCTTCAGCTCCTTACGTGCCTTGACCGCCTTCAAAGACGACCCGAAGATCGCGTCGTTGAAGCCGTCTGGTCCAATGTGGCTGCGCGCCTCGCGAACGTGGCCGCATCTGCCTCGAAATCGGCGACAGCTTGGAGCGACGCACAAAGCAACGTTGGCAGCGCTGAAGGTTACAACGGAAAAAACAGAGTGGTAAAGGACCGCCCAGATGACCGACGACGCGTTGCGAACTTCATGGATCGTGAAGTCCTTGGCGTCGGCACGGAGGCGCATCCGCCTGTTGAACTCATCGTGACTCACGCTCGACGTAGCGAGGGCCTTGGAAAGTGCGGCAGTGTGGCAGCACTTCGTACTGCGTGACGACGCCGACAGCAACATGGCGTTCTGCGTGCCCCCGAAGCACGAGCACAGCACGCCACCACGCGCCGACACCCACAAGATGGCAATGTCGAGCTTGCTCGACCCAGACCGCACATCGATCGCCCGCGAGCCTCCATTCGGATCACCAACGACGCGTGCCGACACCGGAGACTCAAACCTCCTCATGGGAAGCGTCGAAGCCACACCGCAGCACCGCTTGACGCAGGCAGTGAGTGCCTCCTGCATGAAGTCTTCCACCAAGATGGGTTCGTGCAAGCGAGCTCGCCGATGGACGCGCGGAGGGACAGCGGCTGGTCCCGCCTTCCTCGGGCCGACGTCGCTGCCGATGTCGTCATCCAACTCGGGGGTGTCGGCAATAGGATCATTTTGTATTGCAGCCTCAACGCGCCCGCCGGTCGTCTTGCGCTTCGTGCCTCTCCTCCGAGGGGTCCGCCCGCAGTTCTCGGGCGGAACACGACCGGCACGTGCCTGGGCGAGCCGAGCGCTCCAATTGTCACCCACTGGCCCGGAGGCACCACCAGCAGAAAACCCGTGCACGACTGCGCCCAAGCGATGGCGCGGCGCGGCAACCAAGAGACGGGAAATGATCACTCAAGCCTCACTGGCCGTACCCACAAACAGCGTCTCATGCGGCGTCCGCGACGATCTCTTCTCTTGCCGGTTCGAAACCATCGGACGAGTCCCACCTTGACACGACCGGACACGCTACCACCTGCGGCTTGCTAATCCTCCGCGCCGCCGACCCGCGTGCCCAGCGCCACTCAGCTGCACAAAGCCGCCTCCCACCGCAAACGCAACCGCTACGAAAGGGAGCAGGTCAGCATATGCGCAGCGGGCGCGCCGCCGGGGAGCCGGCCGCCGCCCAATCCGCCGCGGCCGCAGCCCGATCCGCCGCGCCACGCGGACAGCGGCAGGCAGCCGCAGCAACAATAGTGCACATCGAGGAGCGCACCGCCCACCGCAAGCCCAAACGCTGAGACGGGGAGCAGGCCAGCGCGAGCGCGGCGAGCGCGCCGCCCGAGCGCCGGCCGCCGCCCAATCCGCCGCGGCCGCAGCCCGATCCGCCGCGCCACGCGGACAGCGGCAGGCAGCCGCAGCAACAGCAGCGCACAAAGAGGAGCTCGTCACCCACCGCAAGCCCAACCTCTGAGAAGGGGAGCAGGCCAGCGCGAGCGCGGCGAGCGCGCCGCCCGGGAGCCGGCCGCCGCCCAATCCGCCGCGGCGGCAGCCCGATCCGCCGCGCCACGCGGACAGCGGCAGGCAGCCGCAGCAACAACAGCGCACAACGAGGAGCCCGTCACCCACCGCAAGCCCAACCGCTGCGACGCGGAGCAGGCCAGCATGAGCGCGGGGAGCGCGCCGCCCGGGAGCCGGCCGCCGCCCGATCCGCCGCGCCGCGTGGCCAGCGGCAGCCAGCCGCAACAAAACAGCGCACGATAGAGGCAAGCCGCCTACCGCATGCGCAACGGCTGCGTTGCAGTGCCGACCAGCGAGGGCGCCGCGGGCACGCCGCCCCGCCGCCGGCCACCCGATCCGCGGCCGCGGCCGCCCGATCCGCCGCGCCGCCGCGCCGCGTAGCCAGCGCTTGCCAACCGCAACGAACCAGCGCGAGCGCTCGACGGAAGGCCTCCTTCGGCTGCCAGGGCGATCCCGCCGGCTGGGACCGGCAGCGGTGTGCTGCGTCCGGGGGCGCCGGCGAGGTGGGCGCAAGCGTACGCTGCACGGCCGGCGGCGACGACGACGATGATGGCGCGCGATCTCGTGTCAGTTCCGTACCTGGCTGGGCTATGGGTCCGGACACCTCGTTCGTGTCTGGGCATCGTGTCTGCATCATGGTGTCTGTGGACAGACACGGGACGCAGTGGTGTCCATGTCCGGTGCTGTCGGTGCCCTGGAGGGTGCCCTGGAGCGCGATGAGATCCGATGTCTGACGGCCTGCTGAGAGCTCATGCACATTCAATTCTCGCTTCTGATTGGCTGGCTCACGGCTCACATTGGGTCTCACACGCAAATCGTGTGAGACGTATCGCCCCCAGTTCCTTTACGGCCGCTGGCCGTGCCGGCGCGGTGTGGCACGGCGTCGGGCAGCACGACGGAGCCCGGGCGGCGCCCTAAGGCCGGTACAGGGGCCACAGGGGCGCGCGAGGGGGGGGGACGCCGCCGCGGCCGTGCCCGAGTGCGCCACCCATGGCACAGGGAGGGTAATGTTGACGGCGAGTCCGAAAACCGGCACCGCTGGGCATGCTTTGAGGAAGCGGCAGCCAGGCGTATACATGGACCACTTTCTCCGCTCCTACACAGAAGAGCGTGTCTACGCGTATCTACAGTCTGTATTGGGTATTGTCTGAATGGATATTGTCACGTCCGTGACAATACTCAGTCACGATCGATCGGCGATCATGGCCTTACAAAGGCCTCCACACTGCGATAAACGTCGATCGTTGCTAAAAATAGCAATGGGGTGGGCAAGGTATACAGTTGTGTCAGCCATGCCATGGGCCGTGACATTGCCCAATACTGACTGTATGTATAGGAAATCAGGGACGTTTCTTCTTCCCCTCCAGCCAAAAAAGTTTCTTTCTTCCCTTGATTATTGACACGCCCGTCGAGAGGGTAGCAGAAGCGAGAGCACATGCGTATTTGGTCGCACCAAGTTCCAGGTGATCTCGTGTGTACAGAACATGAATACGCATGTACGAACTGTACATGCTCCGCTGCCGAGATCCAAGCCAGACAAACCACGTCGACACGCGACCGGTGCGCAGGCCCCCCCACCCGCCAACACCACGCGTCGTTGCCCCCACCAAACCGTACACGTCTGGCGGCGCGAGGTCCACGTCGACGCCAACGGCCCCCCCCCCCGCCCACGCCATCACAACCCGAGCCGTATCTTCTTCGACGGAGCTCTACCTGCTACACGGCCCTCAGCCACACCCGTGGAGCGGCTGGTATTTACCTCTGCGCGCGGGCGGGGCGAGCGGCCCTGCGGCCCCCCCTCCCGCCCGCCGCCACACCTCCACCAACCCCCGCGGACGGCAGCCTGCGTGGGCAGAGCGGCACCGTGGGGGGGCGCGCGGTTGGGCTGCGTGAGCTGGGCGGCGGGCCGGCAGGTGGGGTCTACGGTTGGGGGCGGTGGCGGGGAAGGGCGCCGAAGGAGGAGGTCCCTCACCCGCCCCCCACGCGCGCGCG
Organism: Pyropia yezoensis; assembly: GCA_009829735.1. Lineage (NCBI taxonomy): Eukaryota > Rhodophyta > Bangiophyceae > Bangiales > Bangiaceae > Pyropia > Pyropia yezoensis. The sequence goes on along the minus strand of CM020618.1, from coordinate 6,639,554 downwards.
TGCGTGCGGGCGGGCACCACGGTCGCCCATCCGTCGCCGCGGGGAGAAGCGGGCGGAGGAGCAGCGGCGGCGGCGGCGGCGGCGGCGGCGGCGGCGGCGGCGGCCGGTCGGTTGGGGGGCGGGAGCGCGGCGACGCGCGCCAGCGGGGGCGCGTCAGCCGATGGGCGCCGCCGCCGCGCGTCGGCTCCCCGTCCACCCCCCCCCCGTCGCCGGCGGCGGTGCGGTGCGCGCATCCCACCCCCTCTTCCTCCACCGCCTATTCCCCGCGCCGCTCCTCTCTCTCGTCTGCCCCCCTGCTCCTCTCTCCCTGTGCACACATTAGTGTCCCCCGCCGACGCCCCCGACACGCACACGCCCCCGTGTGCATGCTGTTTGTGTCTGCGCCTACCTCCGTGCGTACGCCCGCCTTGGACCCCACACTTACGCCCAGTCTTTCTGTCCACCCCCCTCACTTGCACCACCGCCACCACCGCCACCACCACCAACGACCTCCACCACCCACCGCCCACCACCCCCCACCACTACCACCCACCACTACCACCCACGCGCAACCACACCGACCCTCCCCCTCCCCTGCCCTCCCCCCTCCGATGGCTTCCCACGCCCACCGCCCCCCCCCCCCCCCCACCCCATCGTTGCCGAAACCGCCCTCGCCCGGATGCGGTCGTTTGTGTGTTCCGGCGAACGCCCCGTCAGCGCCGCCGAGCTGACCTCCTGGCGCGAATTCCGCGTCGCCAGCGCGTCGTCGGTGGTGGCAGGGTGGCTGGCGTGCGTGTCGCCGCTCGTGCCCGTCTGCCTTCCCCAGGAGGGGGGGGAGGGGTGCGAGACGCCCGAACCGCCGCCACCGCCGCCGCCGCCGCGGCCACCGCCGTCGGCAGCGGCGGCGGCGGCCCGGACGGCATCGGCGGTGGCATCCGCGGCGGCGGCCAGGGCGGCGGCCAGGGCGGCGGTGGCGGTTGAGCCGCGGGATTCGGATTCGGAGGATCGCGGGGGGGGTGCGGAGGATGGGGAGTGCGGGGGGGACGGGGGCGGGGAGGCCGACGACCAGCCGGGCGGAGACGGCGGGTGGCGCCAGAGTGGGGGGCGTACGTCCGAGGGCACCTCCTCGGGGCAGGTGTCGCCAACGGGCGCGGGGCCGGCGGGGGATGACGCCACCTCGTCGGGGTCAGACGCGTGGCCGTGGCGGCGGCCTGGTGGCGACGGCAGCGGCGGCGGCGGCGGCGGCGGCGGCGGCGGCGGCGGCGGCGGCGGTGGCGGCGGCGGCGACGACGGCGACGGCGGTGGGGTTGGCTGGTCCAGTGGCGGAGGGGGTGGCGGCTGGGGCGGCGGGGGGAGCCCCCCCCGGCGCCCCCGGTTCTACCAACCTACCGCGGCGGCGGCGTCGTCGGTGGCGTCAGCCCCCGCCGGCAAGCAGCCGCCCGTCATCACCACGTCTGGGTGCGGGCCGCCCATCCTGGAAGGCGTCTCTGCCGCCATGATGGACGCAGCAGTGGCGCTGCACTCGTCCATCTACGAGGCCCTGCCGGGGTCCCCCCCGCCACCAGCGGGGGGCGGTGGTGGTGGTGGCGGTGGTGGTGGTGGCGGTGGCGGTGGTGGCGGTGGCGGTGGCGGTGGCGGTGGCGTCGGCGGGGCGCCCAACCCCGCGACCGGCGCGCTGGTGACCCGCCGCTCCATCCTGCACCTGCCCGTCAAGGCGGACACGCCCGCCGGCCTCATCTGCCTGGCCCGGCTGGTGGACTATGAGGTGGACGGGATCAACCCCGCGCTGCTGGGCGCGCGGTCCCCCTCCCTCTTTCGGGGCGTCCTCGACGTGGCCGCCGCGGAGCTGCTGCTCCTGGGCGCCATTGAGGGCGACGTCGGGCGGGGCGTCTACTTTGAGTGGTTCCGCCGCACCCGCACGGGGGCGTTTTGGTACAGCTCGGGGGTGCTCGACCGGCCGGCGGTGGCGGGGGGGGAGGCCCTCCTCCGGTGGAAAACGGCGATGATTGCGCTGCCCGCGCCGGGCACGCGGCGGCGGCCGCCGCCGCCGCCGCCGCGGCCGCCGCCGCCGCCGGCGTCGGCGTCGGCGGCGTCGGGCACCCCGCCGTCGTCGCCGCCGCCGGCGTCGCCGGCGTGGCGGCTCCAGTTCAACCCGGCGAGCGACGGCCTCGTTGCCGCCACTGGCGGCGACGGCGTTTGTGCCGCCGCCGCCGCCGCCAACGGCGGCGGTGGCGGCGGCAGGGGTGGGGGTGGGGGGCGCCTCGTCGGCCCTGGCGACGTACACGCCTTCCTCCTCTCGTTTGAAGGCACCCACGGCGTGGCGGCGGTGCCGTCCCCCGACGTGGTGCTGTGGGGCGGGTCGTCCCCGTCGGCGGCGGCGGCGGCGGCCGGCGCGGGCGGCGGCGGCGGGCCCATCAGCCTGCTGAGCGTCAACCGGGTGTGCCCGCGGTGGCGGCGGGACGCGCTGCTCGCCCAGCTGGCCGCTTCCTCCCTGCCGGCGCGGGTGCGCCACGTGGCGCCCTCCCCGTCCATGCGCCGTGGGTGGGGGGGGGGGGGGCGCCCCCGCGTCGTGCCGGGCATGTGGGGGCTCCCGCTGGACCAGCTGCTCGGCCCGCCGCCGCCGCCGCCGTCGTCGTCGCCGCCGCCGCCGGCGCTGCCGCTGCCGCACTCGGCCACCCCACCCACCGGGTGGTCGCCTCCCCCGCGCCGGGCCTCCCCTGCCGCCGGCGCCGTCGTTGGCGCGCCGCTGCCGCTGTTGCCGCCGCCGCCGCCGCCGCGGTGGGGGCCCCCCGTCGTTGCCGCTGCCGCCGCCGCCGCCACCGCCGCCGCCGTCGCCGCCCCGCGGTGGGTGGCGGGCGCGCCGACCGGCCCGCCGCCGCCGCTGCCGCCGCCGCCGCCGCCGCTGGGGATGGACGACGGGTACACCGCGGCGGCGGCGTCGGCGGCGGCGGCGGTGGCGCCCCGTCCCCCCCCCCCGGGCCGTTGGGGATGGATGGCCACTGGCGGTGGCGGCGACGCCGACGGCGGCGGCGGCGACGGTGGCAGCAGTGGCGGTGGTGGCGGTGGCGGTGGCGGTGGCGGTGGGCGTAACGGGGACAGCAGCGGTGGGGGTGGGGGTGGCGGCGGCAGCGGCGGCGGCGGCGGCGGGGGGGACGGTGCCGTCACCGGCGGCCGCCCCGGCGGCCGCCCCCGCCGCCTGGCCGCCCGCGGGCGGCGTCGCGGCGCCGCCGCCGCTGGCACCGCCGCCGCGGCGGCGGCGGCGGCGGGGGGGGGTGGCCCCGTCGGGGGCGTCCTCCGCCCGTCGTGGCGGTGCAACCTGCCGTGTGAGGTGGCGGGGTGTGGGCGGAGCTTTAGCCGCGCCTTTAACCTCAAGGAGCACATGCGCAAGGTACGTTGTTGCCCCCGTGCTTTTTTTTTTTTTTCTTTTTTTCCGTCTGCTTTTGTCGTGTGATCGTTCAGAGTGTTTTGGGGCGGGGGGAGGGGGGGGGTGGGTGGGTGGGGCGGGCTGGAGTGGCGATGGGGGGGGGTGTTGGGACGGGGGGGGCTGGCGGGGCGGGCGGGTGGGTGGGACGGGAGGGACGCCCGCCCGGTCCGCCCGCCCGCCCGCCCGCCCGCCCGCCCGCCCGCCCGCCCGCCCGCCCGCCCGCCCGCCCGCCTGCCCACCGCCCGCCTGCTGTCGACGCGGGGGAATGGCCGCCGTCGCCGCTGCCGCCGCCGCTGACGGTGGCGCCGCCGCCACCTGCCCCACACAGACGGCGTCGTCTGACAGTGTGCGGGAGCGCCGCCGCCGCCGCCGTCGCCGCTGCCGCCGCCGTTTCCGCTGTCGCCGTCGCCGCCGCCGCCACCGCCGCCACCGCCACCGCCACCGCCCCCCAGGGCGGTCTGCTCGACGCGTGTTCCGCCACTGACAGCCCTTGCCATCCATCTTCCCCTCCCTCCCCCCCCCCCCCCCCCCCCCTCCCTGCCCCGCGCTGCCCCTCTGTTGTGGGTTGCCTGCCTGCCTGCCTGCCTGCCTGCCCTCCCCCCCCCCCCCCCACCCCCATCCCTTTGCCCGCCCTTTGCTTTTTTTTTTTCTTCCCCCCCCCCCCTCCGCCCCCCCCCCTTTGTCGCGGCGTGCCACCCTCCCCCCCCACAGCACAGCGACGACAAACAGTTTGTGTGCAAGGTGCCACACTGTGGCAAGATGTTCAAGTGGCGGGGCTCCCTCAAGCACCACATGCAGTCCCGCGCGCACGCGGGGGAGGCGGAGGCGGAAGGGGGGGGGGGGAGGGGGAGACGGGCGCGGGCCCGCCGCCGTCACCCGGGGGGGAGAGGGGGGGGGGGGGGGGAAGGGGGGGGAGGGGGCGGCTATGCTCCCCAACAGAGGGGCGTAAGGGGGGGGAGGGCGGTTGCGCCGTGCTCTGTGTCTGCCTATTTATCGGCTGTGTGCCCACCCTTTTTTACCCGCGCCGCCTGCCCTCCTCCTCGCGTCCAAATAGGCGGGGCGCCGCGGCGTTACCGCTGTCGTCCCCCCACTTGCCCTTGCCCTCCCCCCCCCCCACTTCACTCTTGTAACCCCCTCTCACAGCGTCACGCGGTCGACCCCCCCCCAACGCCAAAACACCACCGCCGACGCCAGCTGTACGGGCACGAGGCTCCCAAACAGCGCCGCCCACCCCCACCGCCCCCGCAGCGCGCCCGTCAGGGGCACCGCCAGCATGCCCGCCCCGCTGGCAGCCGTATTCGCCACCGCCTTTAGCGTGCCCACCGCACCGGGGGAGGCAACGTCCAGAAAGGCCGCCTCAAAGCCCCCCGTCGCGCCGCCCGACGTGGCGGCACACGCAGCCGTAATCGCGGCGGCGGCGGCAAAGGGGGTCGTCGCGCGGGTGGCGGCGATGAGGGCGACGGCGGGGCCAAGGGTGGCGACCAGGTGCAGCCGCCGGCGGACAGCGAGGAGGGGGGTGCCCCGCCGGAGCAGCGCGTCCGCGGCGGCACCGCCCAGGGGGGTTGTGATGGCCATCGCGGCATACCTGTTGAGGGGGGGGGGGGGACGGGAAGGGGAAAGAACGGCAAGATAAGAAAGGGGGACAATACCGCACGCGCCACGTGGGGGGTAAGTGTCGAGCACGCGAGGAAAGGGGAGAGCACGGTCGGCCAGTGGTGGTGGTGGGTGCCGCACTAGCAGCACTAGGGGCACAAGGCAGACGGCTCTCTTCTGAGACTGCCACCCCCCGCCCGCCCCCACCCACATCCCATCCACACCAACACCACACGACGTACGGCAAAAATGTAAAGCCCAGCTCTTCTGCGGGCACCCCGTACGCGGCTGCAAAAAAGGTTGGCAGCCACGAAAGCACCACATAGTGGCACCACGAGTGGGCAAACTGGACCACCACCAGCGCGATGGTCGAGCGGTGCGAAAAGACCGCTCGGATGGTGGTGACAAGATCGGCGTTACCAAACGCGTCCCGCTGTTGCACGGGCGGCGAGGGGGGGGCGGGGGAGGAGAGGGGGATGGGGGGGGAGGAGGGGGCCGACCCACCTGCCGCCACAGACGTCGACGAGGAGGCTGGCCCGCCGCTGCCGCCGCCGACCACAGGCGGCGGGGCCGTGCCCACAGCGCCGCTGACGGCAGCCGGCGACAGGGTGCCCCCGCTGCTGCCGCCGCGGCCGCTGGCGCCCAGCGTCAGCACCACCGACGCGGCCGCGGGCGCGCCCCCCCCGGCCATGCCCCCTGCTGGGGAGGGGGGCCCACTTACGGAGGCCGCCCCCCCCCGGGCGGCGGCACCATCGTCGGTGGTGGGAAGCGGGGCCCACTGCGCCCCTCCCGCGACGTCCCCCTCTTCTGGCGCCGCCTTGGCGCCCGCCCCCCCCCACGGCGGCGCGTCACGGGCAAAGCGCACCCACATGGCCACCCACAAGAGGCCCACCCCCCCAAACACGTGAAAGACGGACGGCCAGCCGGCGACGGCGAGGAGGCGCGGCGAGCCCAGCAGCGCCACCGTTGTGCCAATGTGCACGCCCAGCAGTAAAAGCGCCACCGCGCGGCCGCGCTCGTGCGGCAGCACCCACCCGCTGATAAAGTGGTAAAAGGAGGGGAATGCCACGCCTGTCAAACAAGGGGGGGGGGGGGGGGCGGAAAATGGGAAAGGGGATGGGGGGAACAACGGCGCATCCAGACGGGGCACGTGAAGCACACCCACAGCACACGAGCCAGCCGCAATAGTCAGTGACGAGCCGAGGGCGGCAGCAACACAACCCCCTGTGGCGGGGGTAATACCAGGCAGCAGCAGCTTTCCGACCCTTTTCTATGAGACACAGGCGACACTCCCACCGTGTCCCGCGGGGCGGTGAGGCGTGCACGCAACGTTGCCCATCCGGCGACGCACCCCCCTCCCCCCACGGCTCCCCTGCCACCAACCCCCCAATGTCACACACCCCCTTCCCCAGACAGCCCCCCCCCCCCCCGCGCCTCCCCACCCCACAAACACACCTTCGCCGAGGCCCAACAGAATCCTGCATGCGAGCAGCCAAGTCCACCCCGCCCCCGCCGCGGCCGGGGTGATAAAGGTAAACAGTGACCACGCAGTCGCCGCCGTGGCGAGCACCCGCACCGCCCCCCACCGGCGGCACGCGGCGGCGCCCATCAGCTGGGCGGGGGCATAGCCCCAAAAGAAGGCCGACAGCACCACCCCCTGCGCGGGGGCGTCCCACTGGAAGGCCTCCGCCATGGGGATGACCGCCACCGACAGGTTGACCCGGTCCGCATAGTTGAGCACGCTACACGAGCCGACGAGCGCAACCATGGCGTGCCGCCGGGGGATGGACGCCAGCGCCCGGCGGGCGGCGGCCGTCGCCCCCACGACCCGCCGTGCCACCGCGGTCGCCGCGGCGCGCGGGGACAGGGGGACCCCCGCCCCGCCACCGCCGCCGTCGCCACCACCACCGCCGCCGCCGCCGCCGCCGCCGCCACAGCCGCTACCGCCGCCATTGGTGCTTGTGCTGCTACCGCCGGGCGCGCCAGCAGGCACCAGCCCGCCCACCGCTGCCGAGCCGGGCGACGAGGACAGGGGGTGGGTCCCGTCGGCGGTGGGCGGCAGCGGAGCCACCGCGGCGGCGGCGGCCGCCATGTCAGCGCTGGCCATCCGAGATATGGAGCGAGACCGCCCACGGGGGGTGGGCATGGCCGGCGGGGGGGGGCGGAAGGGAAGGGGGAGCGGGCGCTAAATGGGGGGCTGCCGCGCCCGTTGGCGGCGACCGGGACGGACGGAACGGAGGCGGGGGGGGGGGGGGGGCTGGCCGACGTGGCTCGTGGCCCCCGCGGCGGCCGCGCCCCCCTCCCAACCTGCGTGCGTCGGCCGCACAGCGCGCGACCGGCCGGCCGCGACGGCGGGACCAGTGACCGCGACACGGCCACAGGGACAGGGACGGTCGCGACGACGACGGCAGCGGCCAGCAGCAACGGGCTTGGCCTGCTGGGCGCTGCCGCCGTCAGCCGCCGCGCCCCACCAACGCGGCCGCAACCGCCAGCGGTTGCGGCGGTGGGCCCCCCTCCCCGGCCTCCCCTCCCTCCCCCCTCCTCCGCCTAACGCCCGGCGCCCGGCGTGGCGGCGCGCGGGCGGGCGTGGCACGAGAGGAGGGGGGGGGGGGAGACGGCCGCGGAGGTTGGCCTCGCCAACGGGGTGGGGGGATACACACGCGGCCGGGGTAGACACGGAGAGGGGAGGGGCTGGGTGGGTGGGGGCCGCACGCGTCGATCGCAATGGAAAGAGTTTTTCAGCCCATTGCAGCGAGCCGCACTGCTGTGCGGGCGACGATCCGCTCTCGGCAATGGGCCCAAGCGCCCGTGGGGCGGGGGGTGGCAGGGGTAGGGCGCCACGGGGGGGGTCCCGCACAAATGGGCGAGTAGAAGGGGTGTGCGGGAGCAGGCACTGGTCTGCTGCTGGGTGCGCGGGACTGGGATGCCTGCCGCCGTGGGCGCAGAGGACGCACAGGGAAAAGAGCCCAGGCGGGCCACGTCCCGGCTGTGAGTGTCGGTCCCGCGGGCGCGTGTGCTGGATCATGCGGCTATACAGTGGCGCAGGGGTGCATGCGCCGTCTAACGCTCGATTTAGATGACGGTGACCGTCAGCGCTTACTTCGCTCTCAATTTCTTTAAGCAGACAACTTGTCCAGTGCCGAGTCATACTTGTCTCCCTCCCGAGGGCCCCGCTTATCGCTCAATTGCCACGTGGTTGGTGCCTGACGTCCCAACTACGGACGGCGCGGCGGGCGGCGGCTCGCGAGCCCCACCCCCACCGCGAACGCAGGCAGGCACGCGCCGGCCGGTCGGGGGCGGGGGGTGGGGGGCGACCGCCCCGAGGGCCGTGGTCGTGTGCCCCCCCCAGAGACACCTTCAAGGTTGTGGCGATGACGACGGCTCCCTTCCCCCCCCCCCCCCCCCTTCCAGACCAACGGTGCGCGAGTGTTTCGTGCCGCCACCCGCTGGCCTGTGGTCTGTGGCACCGCCAGGCGCCCGCGGCCGCAGACCGCGGTGGTGTGGCGTGCGTGCTGGCACCGCGGGGGGCGCCCCCCCCCCCCCCCCCCCGCAGCCAATGGAGGAATAATGGCGTCACGCCTCGAGCCGCCGCTCTGGCCTGCCTGCCCACACGTGGGCGGCGGCGGCCCTACCGCCCCGCTCCCCGACACCCCCCCCGCCCAACCAGCGCCCGCAACGTCGCGCGACGTCGAGCGGTGGGGCGGAGAGGGGGGGAGGGGCACCCGCCCAGCGAGCGGCCCGACCGCGGCCAGTGCCGACCCCCGTGGCAACCCAGCTGAGTGGGGGGGAGGGGGGGGGCGGTGGCCAGGTTTGGGGGGGCCACCGACGGACCGCCGCCACGCGGCGAGCGCGCCGTACCCACCGACACACTGGGCTGGGGGGGGGGTGAGGAGGCCGCGTCCCCGCCGCGGCCTGCGGCCACGCGCCTCCCGCGCGGCCTGCCCACCCCTCGCCCCCTCCGCCCCCGCCGCCGTGCTCCCACCCCCGCCCCCCGCCCCCCCGCCCCCCCACCTCCCGCACCCCTCCCTCCCCCCCTCGCGCGGCCGCGCTTCTCCCCCCTTCCGCCCGCTTCCGGCGTCTTCCCACACGCGGACCCGCCTGGCGCCCGGTCTTTGCCGCTGGTAAGGACTGTGGGGAGGGGAGGGGAGAGGAGAAGGGGGGGGGGGGGGGGGGGGAAGGAGAGTGGCGGGCGCCGAGTCATGGCGCCCGCGGTAGCAGCGACGGCGGCGGCGGCGGCGGCGCCAACGGTGCGGTCGCTGGTGGCGCGCTTTGAACGCGCTGCCGGCAGCGGTGTGGGTGGCGGGGGCGCCAGTGGAGGCAGCGTCGATGGCGGCGGCGGTGGCGGCGGCGGCAGCGGCGGCGGTGGCGGCGGCGGCGGCGGCGGCGGCGGCGGCGGCGGCGGCGGCGGCGGCGGCGGCGGGGATGGCGGCGGTGGGGGCGGTGGTGGTGGCGGGGGCGTGCGTGACCGGCCGGCGGCGGCGGTGGCGGTGCCCGGACCAGTGGTGGCGGCAATAATGAGGGCAGCGGAGGGAGGGACGGGGGGGGGTCGCGGGGGCGCTCCGCCACCGCCGCCACCATCCATGTCGGTGGGGGGGAAGGGGGGGGCGGGCGCCGCCCCGGCCGCCGCGCCCGGCACCCTCGACGCCATCCCGGCGGCCGCCGCCGCCGCCGCCGTCACCCGCCGCCGTGGGGGTGGGAAGCGTGCCAGCGGCCAAAGACTGGCCGCAGCGGGCGCCATTGCCGCCGCCGCAGACGACGCTGGCCATGACCGTCACGCCAGCGACGCCGATGGCCTGCGCGGCGGCAACGCTGCCGGTGCCGCCGCCGCCGCCGCCGCCGCCGTCGCCCCCACCGCTGCCGCGGTTGCCGCCGCCGCGGGCCCGCGGCCGGTGGGGGCTCCCGCCGAGGGGGCGGCCGGGGTGGCGCGCCGCCGCCGCGTCCCCCCCTCCCCCCCCCCGCCAGGTGCGGGGGGCGTTGCCCCCCCCCCACCGCCACCGCCACCGCCACCGCCACCGCCCCCGCCACCGCCACCGCCACCGCCACCACCACCGCCACCGCCGGCGCTGCCACCGCCGCCGCCTCCCCGCACTCAGTCCCCCCCCCCCGCTGTGGCGCCATCGTCAGGGGCTCGTCGACGGCCCCGCCATGGCGCCGCCGCCGCGCGGCCGCCCTTCACCAGCGAAGGGGGCGACCCGCGGGCTGCTGGCGGCGGCACTGGCGGCACCGGCGGGGTGGGGCACCCTGCCGGCTCCCCCTCCCTGCCGCTCCTATTGGGGGAAGGGCGGGCGGTGCCACCGCCCCCCCCGCCGCTCCCGCTCCTCCCCCCTCCGCTCCTCCCATATGGCGACGCAGACGGCCCACCAGGGGCGGCGGCAGCAGCGGCAGCGGCAGCGGCAGTGGCAGCGGCAGCGGCGGACCCGCCCCCCTTGGATGGTGATGAGCTCCGCCGCGCCCACGTACGGCAGCAGCAGGCGGCGTACGTGCCCCCCCCCCCCGCCGAGGCGGCGCGCGCGGCCGCCGAGGCCGCCGAGGAGAGCCGCCGCATCCGCGCGTTTGCGCTGACGCCCGCCAAGGCCGCGGCGATTGCCGAGTGGCAGCGCGCCGCGCTCGCCTGCTCCGTCGCGGCGGTGCGCGCGCGCGCGTCCCCTCCGTCAGGGTCGTCGGTGACGTCGGCGCGCAGCCGTGGGGGAACGGGGGGGGGCGAGGAGGAGGAGCCCCCCCCACCGCCGGGGCTCCCGGCTTCCCAGCCCAGCCACGGGGACAGCGACCTGGTGGCAGTATCCACCAGCGCCGCCGCGTCATCTGCGTCGATGCGGGTGGCGGTGGGGGCGGCGGAAGGGGGAGCCGGGGGGGGCGGAGGCGCCCGGGGGGGCGCCGGGGCTGCTGCCCCCACCCCGGGGGGCGTCACCCACCTGACATCTCTGAGTGCGGCGTCGCGTCCGCGGAGGCACCGGCGTGCGACGCCATCGTCGCCGTCGGCACCCGTCTTGGGAGCTCGCCTGCCGACGACGCTGACGGCGGCGGCGGCCGCCGCCGCCGCTGCGGTGGCAGCTGCCCACCACGGAGCAGGCAGTGTAGGGGGAGCGGCCGGGCTGCCTCCCCCATCCCCTGTGCCCAGCGCCAGCGCTGCCTCCACATCGGCGACCGTCCGCGGCCAGCCATTTGCCGCATTCACCACCGACGGGGACACCACCGCCGCGACGCGGCTGCCCCGGTTGCCCCTGCCGTCGGGGCAGATCGCGGCAGCCGGGGCGGGTGGGGAGTCAGAGGGTGAACCGCGGCGCACACGCAAGCGTGTTCGCCGCACCAAGCGCCTTCGCGTCGCGGAGGAGGCGGAGGAGGAAGACGAGGACAGCGGGCTGGGCGCCCCGCTCGGGCCCGCAGCGGCCTACCCTGGCGTTGGCGAGCTGTACGACTCTCCTCCACCGCCGCCACCACCACCCCCACCGCTTCTCACCGCCGCTGTGCTGGCGAGCGCAGGCGCATCAGACTCTTGCTCCGCGACGGAGGCCGACACGTCGCGCGCGAACCGTGAAGCGGGCCGCTGGCCGAGCCTGGATGTAACTGCTGCGCCGGTCGCGCTCCCGGCCGGTTCGGTGCGCCAACGGCGGCGACGTCGGGAGGCGGCCGCCGCGGAGAGTGACGGTCGGTCGCCACACAGCGCCTTGTCGCATTCGGCATACGGCTGGTCGCCCGCCGCCCCGTCGGCCGACGCGATGGAGGTCGTGTCACCCGCGCTGGGGGCCGATGCCGACGCGACGGGTCGTTTAGCTAGCCGACAGCGCGATCGGGACCGGTCGCGTGACGCTGCCGCTGTGACGGTAGCGGCGGCAGCGGCAGCGGCGGGAGGGGGGCCCGCGGCCGATCGCCGGGTGACGGACCGACTGTCGCCCAGCCCACCGCCGCGCCATCCCCTTGATCGGCTGCCTTCATCGCCGTCGGCTGGGCTGCCGTCGCCGACGGGGCGTGCGTTCTCGCCGCCACCGCACTTCCCGGCGACAGCCCTCGACGGGGCAAGTCGTGGCCGCGCTGCGGCAGTGGGTGAACCTGTACGGTCTCCTTCCACTGCCGAGCCGCGGGCGCTGACCCCCGCAGAGCAACGGCGGGAGCCGTGGGCGAGGCCCCCGTCGCACGGACGAGACGCGGCTGCGGCCGGCGCCGCGCCTACCCCTGCGACCGGTGGGGCGACGGGGGTGCCCCGCCGTGCCTCGCATCGCGCCCGCTCCCTCCGTGTCGCGGTGGCGAGAGCAGAGGGCCGCGACGCTGCTGCCGCCGCCGCCGCTGCGGCAGACCGACCCGACGGAATACCGCTGGATGACGATGACTGGCGGGGGGAGGCGGAACTAGTGGACGATGGGGACGTGGCGGGCGGCTTTGAGGACGGCCCCAGCACTAGCGGTGGTGGTGGCAACAGCGCTTCAGGAGCTGGCCGTGCGCCCCCTCGCCGCCGTCGTGGCGGTGACCGGTCCTCCCCAATCACCCGGGGCGGTGGGCTGTCGCTCAGCGACGCCCGCGCGTGGCGCACCTGGCGGCGATTCATGGAGGCGGGTCTGGAACGTGCGCCGGTGCGCCAACACGCGGCGGTGCGCAAGCTGCTTGGCCGCGTTGAGGAGCTCGCGCCCGTCGCGGGCCTTGTGCGGCCTCCCGCCATCCCAGCGGGCCTCCGCGCGCTCGTTGCTCACGCAGACGCTGTTTCGCCGACTGAGGTGGCGGCCGCCAAAATTGAGACCCTCCGCGACGACGTGGAGGCCTTGACGCGGCAGTACCGGGAAGTGGCTGACGCGACGATGTCGACGACTGGCGCGGGTGGAGGGGGCGGAGGGGGCAGGGACGGCCGCGCGACGCCTCCACCAGGAGCACCCGGTAAGGTCGGTGTGCGATTAGTGTTTGAGGAGCGGCTGAGCGTTGCGAACACGCTCAGCAGCGACTCCTTTGAGCGCGTTGACTCGTCAGAGATTGTGGTGGACGTGGGCGTAGGTGGCGGCCGGGGAGGCGGGAGCACGGATAGAGGGGACGTCCCTGCTCCTGCACCGGCCGCCGCTGTTGTGGCGGGGGCGACGGCAGCAGCCGCGGTACCCCTCCGATCGGCACAGGCTCAGCGCGTAGCTGACCGGCAGGCCCCGACGGCTGCTGAGGCCGATGCGGCTTCCTGGTCGTTTGTGGGTGCGTCGGCCTGGATGTCGGGAGGTGCCACTGGTGGCGGCGGCGGTGGCGGCGGTGGAGGTGGCGGTGGCGGCGGAGGCGTGTACGCCGCCGCCGCCGCTGCCGCGGCCGCCGGTTCGGACCGCTGGGACGGCGCTTCCGCCGCGGAGGCGATGTCGTTGGGTCTTCCCCCGCCCCCCGCGCCCGCACCCACCCTCACGGACGACAGTGGCGCTGACGATTCCACGGATGCGGCGTGGTCCACCCCGTCGCGGCCGGTGAACCTGGTCCCGAGTGGCTTTGTTGGTCGCGGCAGCGTTGGCGGCGGCGGGGGCAGCTTTAGCATGGGCGCCAGCGCCGCTGGGGGTGCTGGCGTTGGCGGGGGCCCAGGATACGCCGCGGGCTTTGGCTCTGTCACTGGTAGCTCGGGCTATGGCGCGGGTTTTGGCCGCCGCTACGGCCGACGCTCGATGGGCGACGGCGGTGATCCTGACGGCGCCGGCGGTGGGGGCGGTGTGACGGACCGAGGCGCGAGCTTTTCTGGGTCGATACCCGCGGCCAAGCGGCTGGCGCTCGGCGGTGGCAACAGCAGTGGGCTAGCACTGAGCATGGGCGACGGCCTCGGTGGCTCGGTTGGGGGCAAAAGCTTCAAGACCGGGCCGGGGGGCGGGGTCAACCCGCTCCGCGTGACGTTCATTTCCGTCAAGTCGTATGGGAACTCAGAGCACAGTACGCGCAGCCTTGACGAGGAGCAGTACAACAACCTCAAGCTGCCAACGGGATTTGGCAATGGCGGGGGGGGGGCGAGCGGGACGGCCACGCCGGGATTTCACCGTGTCACATCACGGGTGCTGTCGGAACCTCGACTGAGCGCCGGGTCAGCCAGCCTGGCCGCCCACGTGGCGTCGCTGGGGGGTGTTGCAGATGGAGGCGCCGGTGGCGGTGTCGCCGGTGCTGGGGCGGGGGGTCGATCCGACGTTGCGCGTCGGGCCAACAGCGGTGGGTTTGGGGGTGGTGGTGGCGTCGACAGTGGTCACGCAGGATCTGGTGCCTCTGCTGTAGGCGCAACCCCTCGCTCGCGGCCAGTGCTTCCTCGCGGGCGCACCCTCCTCTCACGCATTGCCGGTGGCTACTACCAGCGGACACCCATCTCGCAGCGTTGGATGGTGGGCCCGTTGCTCGGGGAGGGCGCCTTTTCAGAGGTCCGCCTCGTTTCTCACCGCCGCCAGCCGACCACGCGGGCGGCGATGAAGGTCATTCCTAAGGGTGTCAAGGACTTGTACGACCCTGCGGGTGTGTGCCGGGAGGTGGCCGCCCTGACTCGCCTCGGCTCCTCTGCTCCCAACACGGTAGAGTTGTACGAGGTGACCGAGGATGAGCAGTTTGTCTACATTATTCTTGAGCTCCTGGGTGGCGGTTTGCTACTCCCTCGCCTGTCCGAGCCGGAGCACTACGCACGGTACTCGGAGCGGGACGCCGCCGACCTAGTGCGCTCCACCCTCACCGCCCTTGCCTACTGTCATGAGCGCCACGTGGTTCACCGGGACCTGAAGCCCGAGAACCTCATGTTTACCTCCTCAGCGGCAGGGGCGCTGGTGAAGCTCACGGACTTTGGCATTGCGCATGTGTCGGTTGCGGGCGAGTCGTGTCGCCAGCTTTGCGGCACGCCGCTGTACGTGGCCCCCGAGGTATTGCTGCGATTGCCGTACGGCTCTGCCGCGGACCTGTGGTCTCTGGGTGTCATCACGCACGTGCTGCTCGTTGGCTTTCCTCCATTTGACGATGCGGACCTGGTGCAGCTCGTCCAGAAAGTCAAGTTCGCGCACGTTCGCTTGACAGGCGACGAGTGGAGCCGCGTCACCCCGGCGGCACGTGCGTTTGTGGCGTCGCTCCTTGTTCGCGACCCAACGGCACGACTCACAGCTGTGCGGGCGCTGCAGCACGAGTGGCTGTCTCCCGACACGTTTGCAGCTGCGGGCGCGCCCACGCCGGCGGCGGGCTCGGCGGTGAACCCGCTGCTCGAGGCTGCCCAAATTAACATCCGCGACTTTGTCGTCCGCAAACAGTGGAAGCGCAAGACGCTGGTGAAGAGCCCCATCCACCTGTCCAAGCTGGTTTCCCTCTCGGAGCGCAACCTGATGATCAATGCGGACGGCAGCAGTGATAGTGAAGAGGAGCGTGCAGCCGCGGCCGCGGCCGAGTCGCCCGCCGAGGCGCGACGCAGCGGGATAGCCCGGCGCAGCTTCCGGGAACGCCAGCAGCAGGCGCTTTCGAGTCAAGGTGGTGGCGGCGTGAACAGGGGCAGCCGGGACAGCAGCAGGAGCGTCAGCGACGGCGACGGCGATGACGATGGCAGCAGCAGCGCCCGCTCGGGCGGTGGCCGCTGGCACCGGCGCCGCCACCGTGCCACGCCCGACATGGACGTCCAGGCGGGGGGCAACCGGCCGGGTGGCACACGCCGGCGACGCTCCATGGGCCACTCGGTTGAGGCATCCAGCAACCCCCGCAGCGGTATTGCAGATGGCACGCAGAACCGGCTGCCAACGTCCGCGTCGGCGGCGCCAGCGTCGCCAGACCCAGCCGCGGTGGCGGCGCCGGCTGCGGGCGCCGCCGCTGCGGGCGGTGTCCACGGTACCGCCACCGGCACGTCTGCCCAGTCCTCGAGCGACGCGGTGGGCGGCGGTAGCAGCGCGGCGGGCGCGGCCGGCGCGACCGGCGGCGCCAAGCCTCGCCGGCGGCCGTTTTGGGCCGGCGGCTCTGCTCGCGCCGACCGCCGCGCGGAGAAGCGGGCGGCGAAAAAGGCGGCCGACGCGGCGGCGGCGGCGGCCAAGGCGGCGGCCAAGGCACGGGACCGCGCGGAGCGCGAGGCCAAAGCCGCTGCGCGGGCGGCGGACAAGGCGGCGCGCAAGGCAGGTGGGGGCAAGGCGAGTGGGGGCGCCCCGCCCCCGCCCGCCCCGGATGGGGGAGGCGCCGCGGGGAAAGCCGTCGCGGGCCCCTCTGCCCGCCGCCCGCCAACCGCGCCGGGGGGTAGCAAGGGCGGGCGGCCCCCCGTAGGGCGGTCTGGCCGCTCGGCCAGCGCCGGCGGCAAGCGGGCTGGGGGCGCGGACGGTGGCGCCGCCTCTGGCGGCAGCGCGGCTTCCCGCCCGGCTGACGTGACCGTCGCGGCTGGCAGTGGGGGCGTGAGCGGCGGCGGCGGCGGCGTCGGCGGTGGTGTCGGCGGCGGCTCGGCCGGGGGCCCCAACGCCACGCTTGGCCAGTCGGCGGTGGACTATGCGTCGCCACACGCACCCCCCGACGCGGCGCCGCAGTCTCTGCCGCCGACGGGCGGTGGTGGCAGCGACGGCGGCGGGGCGACGTCGTCGCCGGCGGCGGCAGGGTCACCGCCCAAGGAGGGGGCTGCGGCGGCCACGGCGGCGGTGACAGCAGCGACGGCAACGGCAGCGGCGGCGGCGGCTGCGGCGGTTGGGGCCGGCGATGTTTCCCAGGGCCTCTCGACGGACATGGTGGTGGGCCTCCACCCCGACACGGTCGCCCGCGAGTCGTCGGTGCTCCTCCTGACTGCCGCGGCGGCCAAGGCGGCGGGCAAGAGCGGCCGATCAGCCGACGCGCCCCGGGGGGGGCACGGCGTCGGGCGGCTCATGAACTGCTTTTTTTAGGCCCCACCCTGTCTGCCGCACCCCGGGCGGCATAGAGCACCGCGCTGGGCGGAGAGGAAGCGAAGCGCCCCATTGCCGCTGCCGCCGCCACCGCAGCTACCACGCTCGTCCCCGCCCGTCTGCGTGTCAGACCCGACAAGACGGGCGCCGCGCATGTGTGGATGTTTCTCTTTTGTTGTTCGTGCGGGTGTTGGGGCGTGTCCCGTATGCCTCTCCTTGCTGTCTGGATGATGTGTTTGTCTGTCTGTGTCTTCGGGATCTGGTTGGGAGCCCCCCCGGCGGTGGGCGCCGCTTGTGTTGGTCCCGGAAACTCTTCTTTTTTGCACTACTGCTGCTCCAGGGGGACTCGGCGAGGCCCCCTCGCGTGAGCAACCACGCACTCGCCGCGTCGAGCCGCAACCGCGCCGGCGCGCCGTGCGAACCACCCCACCGTCGCGGCAAGGGGGGGCGCGCTCGGTACGAAGGGGAAGCGCGAGCATGTCGGGGGGAAGGGCTGCCGTTGCTCCACCGCCGCGGCCGCGGCCTAGTGTACAGAGGTGTACTTCGAGCCCGCGACGCCACAACCCCCCCCCCACCCCCGCCCCACTGAAGGCAACCATGACCGCAACGCAGCCCACCACCGGCAGGCCTCCGTGACCCACAAGCCATCCCCCCCCCAGTACTCACGGGGGATGGGGGGCGCGAGGGTGGGGCGCGCTTCAAAACGGGATGGTCGTCCCATCATAGGCAAGCAGCGCGCCCGCGTCGTCGGCGTTCACGCTGTCGACCACGTCGAGCAGCCGCACCGCCGCGTCGTCCACCGCAAAGAGCTTGCCGTCGGGGACGTTGCGGCGGAAGGGGGCGGACAGGTCCGTCTCGACCGTCCCCGGGTGGAGGCCCACAACGACCACGCCCTTGCGGCCGAGCTCAATCGCCAGCGTGCGGGTGGCCTGGTTCTGGCCCGCCTTGGCCACCCGGTACGAGTACCACCCGCCGAGGCGGTTGTCTGAGATGGACCCGACCCGCGCCGACAGGGTGGCCAGCACCGACGGCCGCCGGCCGGGCGGGCCGTGCCGCCGCGACGATGCCGACGCAGAGGCGCGGGTGGCCAGCGCGGGCGCTAGGTGCTTTGCAACGAGCAGCGGGCCGAGCGTGTTGACCGCCACGGAGCGGGCAAACCAGGCCGGGTCCAGCCGCGCGATGGCCGTCTCGGGCATTCCCCCGCCCGCGCCCGGCCGGCCGTCGTTGGCCGCCGCCGCTGCCGCCGCCGCCGTGTCAGGGTCGTGTAGAAGCCCGACCGTGTTGATGGCCACGTCAATGCGGGGCCCAATCTCCTCGGCGGCGGCGGCGAGCGACGCCTCGCACGTCACGTCGGCGCGCACAATGGTCAGGCGGGACGGGTTGAACTGCCACAGCGCCTGGAGGGCGCCCGCCGAGTCGGGGTCGCGGCACGCGGCAAAGATCTTGCCTACCGAGAAGAGAGTAGGGTGGGGAAGAGCATGGGGAGGGGACGGGGAACGGGTAGGGAGGGCGGGGGGGAACGCATGCCAAGCCACGCAGAGCATCACATCCAGCCGTCCGCCAGTGGAGGGAACCGTCAGTCGCCGCGGCGGGGCGCGCGCAAGCGCCCCTATCCATCCACCAATGTCGGAGAACATAGCAGGGCCAGCGCCGTCAACGGGCGAGCAGAGGCAGCCACCGGGAGTCGCCCGCCCAACGCCTCCCTCACCTCACACACTGCTGCGGAGCCGCCAGAGAGACCCCCTCCCTCTCTACCCTACCCAACGCTTTGGGAGGAGGAGCGTACGGGCGCACCCCGCCTGTTGGTGTGTTAGTACGTCCCCTCTCCAACCTCCCACCCCCCCCCTTATCCCCCCAGCGGCCACCGACGACGCACCCTTAAAGCGGCCGGACAGGGCCTGGGTCATGGCGAGCCCCACCCCGCGGCTGGCGCCCACAATCACCGCCACCGCGTCTGGGTCGGCGTTGCGGGCGGCCGCGTCGGGTGTCTCGGCGCGGCCGCCGACGAGGGAGGCAGTGGGGGGGGCGGCTGCGGCCAGTCCCCGCCGGGGCCCGCGGGGCGGGGGGCGCCGCGGCAAGCGGCCACCCACCAAGGGGGCGAGGGGCAGCGCAGGACGCGCCCCGCCCAGCCCAGACGCGGCACGGCGAGACAGCACGCCGCCACGCGGCACGACGGCCTCCGCCCCCCACCGCGCTACCATCCGCGTGGCCGCGGCTGCTGCTGCGGCCGCGGGGGCCATTGGCGGAGAGAAAGGGGCGGCAAACGCCGCCGTGCTGCCAGAGACGGGGTGGTGAGGACGCCGGGGAGGGGGGAGGGCGGCGTCTGCGGTGGCCACGGCAGGGCGGGTCATGCCGTCGGACGGGGCCGCCCAGGGGATGAATGTGGCCGCAGCGCACGCGGGAAGGGGGAGGAACGGGTGGGGCTGTTGGGCTCTGCTGCGTCTGACGGATTCGATGGAGGGTGAGCGCAGCAGTGGACCCACCACCCCGTCCCGTCTCAGATCCTGTTGTCATTCCTATCCATGATTTTGTCGGCCACCACAGCCCGGGGCCCGCCGCTCGCCTCCGCGGCGCCGGAGGCCCGACAACCCCGGGCGCGCACGGCGCCAAGGGCCAGGCCCTGGGAGGGGCGATTTGCGAAGAGGGAAGAAAGCCGGGCACGCGCGGTACGAGATGGCGCATACGGCGGTACGCTGGCCGGGCGCTGCCGCCGTCTCGTCGCCCTGCGGGAGCACTGGCTGGCGTGCCCACACGCCCACACAGCCGTTGGGAGTACTGGCGCCCGTCGCCAGGACAGGCAGAGGCCTCGGTGGGCGAGGAACCGGCGGCGACAGTCCCTGCCGTCACCAGCCGTCAGCAACGCAAGATTTGACAAGACGAATCGATACTGAACTGTTGCGGAGCTCCCCCGCGCATGCGCGCACCCGTGCACGAAGCACAAACGACCGAGCGGACGCACTCCATTTACACGACAGACAGGCCATCTGATCACCAAAGACTAGCAGCACGTGTAGAGACAGGCTCGCAAGGGCACCCATCACGCGAGAGGGGGGTGAAGCGCCCCTAGTCATTCGGTCCACCGACATACACCAGAGGAAAGAGAAACACTAACTAAACCGTTGCTACACACTGCTAGGCGGGCAGGAGAAACAGCTGCCCACCAACGGCCGCACCAACCACACCCACAAGGAAAACAACCAAGGCGCGCCTATGCAGCTCGAGGGCAAAAAAAAGAACTTTCAAACTCCTCGGAGATCAACAAAAAAGCAACACGGAGTGGAAAGGCCGTAACTGCCCCTCTTGTCGAGCGCACCGGGGCAGCGCGCGTGCACAAGCGCAGATGCAGAACATCCCTCTCACACCTGCACCAATCCCCCCACCACAGCCACCGCCGAGCAACAGCAGCAACTCCCCATGCACCACCCAACCAAAACCCCCGACGCCACCGACGCAGAGCAACGCCCACTGCAGGGAGCAGATGGGCAGGCCGGCCGCGCGCAAGCGCAGAAAAGGAGTTACTCGGCACCCTCATGCGCCTCGTCCTCGTCCGCATCGCCCGGCGCGTCCACATCCGCGTCGCTCGACGACCACAGTGTCAAGTTGTCGCGCAGAAGCTGCATGATGAGCGTCGAATCCTTGTACGACGACTCATCCAGGGTGTCCAGCTCCGCAATCGCATCGTCAAAGGCCTGCTTGGCCAGCTGACACGCCCGCTCGGGGGAGTTCAGGATTTCAAAGTAGAAGACAGAGAAGTTCAGCGCCAGGCCCAGGCGGATCGGGTGCGTCGGCGTCAGCTCCGTCGTCGCCACATCCGTGGCCTGCTTGTACGCCTCGAGCGACTGCTGAGCCGCGTCCTGGCGGTCCGCCTCGGCAGAGAACTCGGCCAGGTAGCGATGGTAGTCACCCTTCATCTTGAAGTAGAAGACCTTTGACTCCCCAGACTGCGCCGACGGGATCAGGTTTTTGTCCAGGATCTCCAAGATGTCCCGGCAGATCTGGCTCAGCTCCGCCTCGATCTTGTTCCTGTACTCCTTGTTGATCGCGACGTGCGTCGCGTTGCCCCTATTCTCCTCCTTCTGCTCAATGGAGGAGACAATGCGCCACGACGCGCGACGGGCGCCAATGACGTTCTTGTACGCCACCGACAGCAGGTTGCGCTCCTCCACGCTCAGCTCCGCCGTACCGTCATAAGTCTCCGCCGCGACCTTGCGCATCTCCTCCACCATCTCTACGTACCAGATCGCCGCAAAACAGAGCCAACAGGACCAACAGAAGGCCATGATCACAAGGAGAGCACATAGAGCACATCGAGGGTCCACGGCCCGGCAAAATGTTAGATCAACAGAGCACCTGGCAAACCCAACACCAACGAGACCTGGGTCGCTGCACAGGCACACATCAACAGGAAACTGGTGCAGTTTGCCCTGGCGCACGCAATACAACCCAACAGGCCGATCCTGTCTCACGCGCAAGGCAAACCACCTGGATCATTGCCTGACGCCTTCGCAGGCGATGCCTGCCACACTAGCATCGCCGTCGGTAAGAGTGCGACGGTCGCACGATGCGAGCAACCCCGCAACACGCGCTCAGACCATGGCCACTACCGATCAACCGTCGCGGTGGCGTCCGAGCAAGTGAAACAAGGCACACGTACCGTCATAGCGCTCGGCCTGCTCCGCCAGCTTGGCCAGGTACACCGCCTTATCACGCGCTTCTGAGTCCATCTTGAAGCTCGGTCGGTAGAGACGTGCGAGACAGGGATCGGGACGCGGGGGGCAGAGACGGGGAACACGGGGGTGGACGCGGTAGTGGCGGTGCGACGAGCAACGCTCACCAATGGCCTCTGGGGATTGAGACAGTCACCAACGGCGGCCCGCTCCCGTCGCCACAGCGTGTCCGAGAGGGGGGGCGGTCAGCAGCCCGGCACGGCACTGTCAACCCCGTCGCCAGCGACCCGTAATTGAACGATGCAGAGCCAACAAATTTCTGCACAATGGCATGCGTTGGTAGCCCCCCCCAGCCGCAGGTCTCTGGAGAAAAACGACGTCCCTACAGTACCGCACGAACGGGTGATGCGTGGGTCCGCTCCACATCCCATGACCACGGAGGGTGGCTGAGCTATGTGCGCGGAAGGGAGCGGCCTCAAGAGCGGCGCTCGTGGGTGGTTCCAGTGGCTTTGGAGCTGCGCACGTGGGTGTTGCGAGTGCACCAAGCACGATCCAGCGGCAGAGACGATGCGAATGAAGTCAAAACGCACGCGAACCTCCACGCTCCAGTCCGCCTGAGCCAAGTCAAAGCCGCGATACCTCTCGCCCCTCCCCCTCCCCCATCGCCCCATCTCTCCCTCACACTCTCTGCATCAGGTAGTCCACCTCCACCTTCTTGGTCAGCGGAATGATGATCTCGCGATAAATATCCGCGATGGCCGCCGGATCGACCTTGTACTTGCCCTCCCCCGCACCCTCGACGGGCACGTCCCGCACGTCCCCACCATACGCCATGGCTTTGCGCCGCACCCGCCGTAGCAGCACCTCCTCCACCGTAGAGTTCGTCAGTGCGTCCCAGATGCCCTCGCGGTCACCAGCGCGCACCAGCGCGGTGTAGGCCGCAGGGTCTTCCTGGAACTTGGCCTCCGCAACAAACTTGCCGTAATGCACACGCTTGGATAGCGCCTGCAGGCACGCCACGTCACAAGTCGCAGAGGAGCCATAGTTTTGGTCATCCCCTCCCTCGCACACGCGTGGGAGCATCTGACCAACATACGCCGCCTCGATTTCCGCATTCACATTGACGTCGTTGGGCACCAGCGTAGACGGGTAGGCCAACGGCGGAAGCACCGATTCGGGCAGGCCGTCTGTAAACGGGTGCTCGTCGGGCGACGTGTACCGGCGGGTCTTGGCGTACGCCACCTCCAGCTCGTGAAGGAGGAAGCGGGAAAAGGTGCCAGGGTAGCCCGGCACCAACGCACCGGGAGTGTAGGCCAGCGGGTTGAGGCGGAACTGGGAGCGCTCAATGAGAGCAAAGATTATTGTCTCTTCTTGCCGAAGCAGCCGCGAACGCAGGTCCGACAGCTTGAGTGTCGCCCCCGGCCCGGGGTTGGGGATGCCATGAAAATCCACCCCGGCCGCTGGCGTGGGCGGTGCCCCTACGACGCCACCCCCACCGCCGCCACCATTGCCACTCGCAGTGGCCGCCGCCGCCGCTGCTGTTGCCGCTGTCGCCGCCGCCGCTGCCGCCGCCGCTGCCGCGGCGGCCGTGCCATCGGACGCCGCGTGTGAGGCCGCGGCGGTCACCCACGCGGGCGCCGGCGGGAAGGCGTGATGCACTGCCTCGGGGGGGTCCTGCGACGCCACGACCCGCGGCGGCCCCGCGACCCGCCGGCGCGCCGTCGAAGGCGCTGGGGGGGGCGACCAGCATGGCAGCCCGGCGCCGCCACCGCGAGGCGGCACCCAGCCGTAGGCGGCTCCGCCACCCGCGCGCCGCCCACACACGGGCGCAGTGGCGGTGGTGGCGGTGGGGGGTGCAGCGGTGGCGGCCAAACCCCCACCCGCGGCGGAGGGAGCTCCTGTGAGCACACCCGCGGGCGGTGCGACCACAAACGCCCCCGCGTCGCCAGAGGGGGCATTCAACGGACGGCGGCGGGGGGCGGCGGCTGCCGCGGCAGCGGTGGTGGGGGTGGGGGTGGTACCCGACGACCCCCCTTGGCAGCTCATTGTCGCGAGCAGCAAGAGGCTCAGACCTAGTAGCGCGGCGGGCAGCCACCAGGAGGCGTGCGACAGCGGCGGCGGCGACGGTGAGAGATACGGCAGCGGCAGCGGCGGCGCCGGCGGCGGCAGCGGTGGCGCCGGCGACCGCGTCCGCGACGGCGACGGCAAAGGCGACGAAGCTGACGACGACGGCGACGACGGTGACGACAACGGTGGCGACGACGACGACGACGACGGCGGCGACAGCGGCCGCGGCGGGGGCGGGCCGGACGTAGACCGCATCGGCGGGCGACGGCGGCTGGTCGAGGGAGGGAGGCGGCGGCGAGCAACCACTGCACAACGACGGGCGCGGAGATTGGTGCGAGGAGGGCGGCGCGCCCACGACCCCGCCGCGGCGACCCGTTGTGGACTTGCGGTCGTCAGGGCCCCCCCGCCGCGCCTGTGTGGTTGACACGAGCCAAGGCGATGGAGAAATTTCGCAACGGCATCGTGCGGCGGTTGAGGGATTGTGCGATCTCTACCGGATAGCTCCTTACACGTATCGCACTCGTATCCGGACGAATTGGATGTCTGTTTCCTCGAGTCTCTCAAACATCTGCACAGATTGCCAACTGCGTGAGTACTTTCATGTCACTAGTCCAAACTGGCTAAATGCCCTGCACTACTTTGGCAGGTCGTGCAGGGCTCCTCCCCCAGCCCAAAGTGCTCACTGAGGGCGGCCTCCTCGGCGATTGTGCGGCAACGGTGCGCCATGGGCGCATGATGGGGTCGTCTGCACAGGGCACCAGTACAATGAAGCCGGCCTGTCCTTGGGCCGGCCGTGGCAGTGGTACGCGCGTGCCCACTGCACGTCCGGCGCCTCCTTCATTGAATGGCCCGGTGGGGGCCACCGGCGGACCCCCACTGGATGGTCTGGCCAGTGAAGGTCAGGGAAGGCGCCGCCCCCATCCTCCCCTCCACCCGCAGCAGCAACCGCCACCGCCAATGGGTGGCCGCGGCCGCGTAGCGCTGGCCTCGCCGCCCTGCAGCTGCCCGCCGGGCCGCCCGCGGCGACGCCGCCCCGCTGCCATCCAAACTGCCCCCCCGGGGAGGCCACGTCGTGGCGACGGCAGCTTGGCGGTACGGAGGGCGATGGGGGGTGGAGACCGGGGCGGCCGCCCACTACCCCTGCACCCATCCTCCACCGCTCACTTCTGACCCAATCCACCCCTCCCCGCCCGAGTGTGACGGCGCCGAGCAGCGGGGGCGGTCCCTGATGGTGGTGGGCAGGTGGGGAGGATGGCGTCCGCGGCAGCCAAAACTAAACATTTGGAACGGTAGGAATGTGACCAAGTGGACATTGCCGCCCCTCGTCTACTGCACCCAACCGCTGCCCGTGGGCTGCCGGTTGGTGCTGTGGGCAGCAACCCACCCTACGCCGGGAGTGTCAACGTCTACTTTGACGAGAGGCGTGCCCCCTCGCGCTACCTGACCCACCAGAGCCTTCAAGTCAAGGAGCAAAGCGGGTAAAACCACTGAGGAACGGGTCGTACACTTTCGTCGGCTTTCGGCGTACGCAGCACTCGCACAAAGTACCCGTACAGTACATCTATGTGTCCCAAGCTCATAGAATTTGTGTTCCCGCCAGCCCCGGGATCCCGCGTCTCCCGCGATCCGCGTCTTCCCCAAGCGGCGCCGCCGCGCGCGCGCGGTGACCGCCGTGCGCCGCGGCCACGAGTCGAGAGCCTCAACCGACACGGCGCCGACGCGCACCGCACCGCTCGGGCCCCCGACCCTTGCCCACCCCCCCCCACCCGCCCCGTCCTCCGCCCTGCACCCCGTCCCCCCTGCCCTGCACCGCGTCCCCCGGGGGGCCCTCAGCCGCGGCCGTCACCCCATCCCGCCCCACCCACGGTGTCCCCGCGCCCCCCCACGGCCCTCACCACCAAACCCGCGCGCCGAGGGTGTGCGGCGGCGTCCGCGGCCAGCCGCAGGGCGGTGGTCCCGTTGCTCCCGCCGACGCGCTTCCCGCGCCCACCACCCCCGCCGCCGACGCGCCGTCCTAGGTCGGCACGTCTGTATCCCTGGCCGCCGCGGCGACCTACCGCTCCCCCTCCCCCTCCTCCCACCCCGTGACCCCCACTGCCCGCTGCCGCCCCGCCTTCTGCTTTGCTGTGTGGCGCCGCCACGGAGGGGGCCCGGGCTGGCACGCGCGCCTATGGAGCCGGCGGGCGGTCAGGTGCCAGGCCCGGCACCTCCTGCTGGAACGACGGCAACGGCAACGTCGACATCGACGGCACCGGCACCGGCACCGGCACCGGCGGCGGCGGCGGCGGCGGCGGCGGCGGCGGCGGCGGCAGCGACCGTGGCGGCGGCGACGGCGGAGGTGGCTAGCGCTCTACATCCGATGGGCGCACAGCCGTCGACGGCCGTCCCTCCCGTGGGTGCGGCCCCGCCCGTGACGGTGCGGCCGTCCGCAGCCGCTGCACCTTTGGGCGCGGCGCCGCCCGTCGCGGCGCACCCAGCCGGCGCACCCGCCGCCGCCGCCCCGTCGGTGGCGGCGGCGCCTCCGGCGGTCGCCGTGCCGTCAGCGGCCGCGGCGCCCCCGGCGGTCATCCATTCCGCCACGGCGACAAGGCAACCGACGGCGACGGCCTCGCTGTCGTCGGCCACCCCACCGCCAACGGCCTTTCTGCCCCCGACGGCGGCGGCCCCCGCCGCCGCTGGGCCTGCTGCACGACGGGCCTCGCCTTCGCTCATGACGGCGGCTGTACGCATTGCGGCGGGGATTGCACCTCGGCCCGCCCTCGCGCGTGCAGCGGCCGCGGTGGCGGCGGCAGCGCCAGCGCCTTCCGTGACGGCCGCCCCCCCTGCCGCGTCGGCGCCGGCGGCGGTATCGATCGCGAAGGAGACGACGGCTGCGCTGACGGCGAGGGCGCCCAGGCAGGCGGGGCCGGCCTTGGCCGCCACCCCCTCGGGGCCGCGGGGGGCGGGGTCCATGGAGACGACGCCCGCGCCGCGGCCGCCCGTTGTTCGCGCCCCCGCGGCGACGCCGTCTCCTCGCGATGTGGCTGCCCCGCCCGTGGCAGCGGCGACGCCGCCCGCGTCGGCCCCTCGACCGGCACCGGTGGGAGTGGCGAGGCCATGGACACCCGCATCGTCGGGTGCGCCGGCGGCGTCGCCGGCGGCGTCACCTGCGGCGGCCAGCCCCTTGTCTGACGACGCGGCCGCGGACCGCGCGCGCGCGGTCGTGGCCGCGCTGCCGCTGCCGCCCCCGTCGACGCGGGCGCTGCGGCACCTAGCGTCTGCGGCGCAGCTGGCGGCTGACACGTGTGGCAGCGCGCTCCGGATTTGCGTGTCGGTGCAGCAGATGGGCGGTGGGGCGACGGTGGGGGGCGGGGGAGGGGGCACCGCCGCGACGGCGGCGGCGCAGGCCGGGCCGTTGGTGCTCTTTGACAGTGCTGTACCCCCCCCCCTGGCGGGTGCCGCGCCCCTCGTGACGCCCGGCGAGGGTGGTGGGGCTGGCTGGGGGATAGCGTGGAACGGGGCACCGGTCGCCCCTTCCGCCGCTCCCGTCGCCACGACCGGCGCCCGGGGTCGTGGTCGGCCGCGGTCCACCACCCCCTCTGGGGCCCCGGCGGTGCCTCGCAAGCGCGTCCGCGTGGCCCGCGGCGGCCGTGGCGCAGCCGCCGCCCCGGCCATGGCCCCTGCGATTGCCCCTGCGATTGCCCCAGCCAACTCCGCTGCCCCTGCCACGCAAGACCCCCTCGTGGTGGTTGCCGGCCGCCTGCCCTCGCCCGCCCACTCGCCACCGGCGCCATTGGTGTGGTGGACACAGGGCCAAACCGTCCAACCGGTGGCGGGACCTGCCGGGCGAGGCGGCGCAGCGGGGTCGGCGGCGACCGCGCCCTCGGTGTCGACGGCAGGTCTGGCGACGTCGCAGGCCAGGGCGCCCCTGACAGGGACGGCGGGGGGCGCTACGCCCCATGCCGCGGCGGCGCCGGTGGCGGCGACGCTGGGAGGCGCCAGCAACGAAATGGCCATCGATGGCAGCGACATGGGGGGTGATGACACAGAGGCGCCCGCCACGTTGGCGCCCGCCGCGGCGCCTGATGCGGAGGCGGCGGTGGCGGCGAAGGTGGCGGCGACAGCGGCCGCGGCGACGCACCGCGCGCGCGTCGCCGCGGTCGCCGCCGCGCGCGCGCAGCGGGTGGCGGCCTCCGTGCCAACTTCTGGCAGCGCCCGCCCTGCCGGTGGTGCCATCGCCGCGGCGCCCGCCCCGACGGAGGCGGCCACCCCTCGCCCCCCGTCGACGTCGGCCGCCGCCACTGTGACGGGCGGTCGGCCCGGACGGACACAGGCGGCGACGGCGTCTTCGGCGGCGACACGAAAGCGGGCGGCAGGGTCGGCCACGCTGACGGCGGCGGGTACGGCTGCGGCGGCCAAGGAGGGCGCGGTGGTGGCCGCGCCCGTCACGCCGTCCCCGGCGCGCCAGGCAGCGTCGGCAGTGACACGTACGCCCGGCACGCGGAGTGCGGTGGCGGCACCCGGCGGCGCGCCCGCGCGTACCCCACAGGCGGCGGCGGCGGCGCCAGTGGCGGTCACCCCCGGTCCTCCCCGCCGGAGGTCTTCCACCGCGGCCATTGCGGCAGCCAAGGAGGACACCCCTCCCCTCCGGCGACCCACTGTTGTGCGGCGCTCGGGCGGCGGCGCCCCCCCCCGGTTTCGCCCACCGCCGCCCATCCCCGCCGGTGGTGTGGGATGCCTCCCTGAGCCGGCCAGCAGCGGCCGCGGCGGCCGCGGCGGCCGCCCGCGGCCTCCGCCCAAGAGCGCCAAGCACCGATCGCAGGTGTGGGGGCCGGGCGTCCGCCGGGTTCTTGCGCCTATCGACAGCGCCCGCGGCACGCCCTCGCGGGAAAGCCACGCGCGGCTGGTGTACGACATGGTGTTGCTACCGGCAGAGGGCAAGAGGGGGGGCGCATTCACCGAGGGCAGCGACTCTTCGTCGTCGTCATCCTCCTCTTCCTCCTCCCCGCCTTTGCCATCGTCGTCGTCGTCGGAGAGCGCCAGCGCCGGTAAGGGGGGAGGGGCGTCGGACGGCAGCGAGGAGCACGAAGAGGAAGGCGAGGAAAGCGAGGGTGCTTCGCGGAGAAAGTACCCGCGGCGGCGGCGCAGCAGCTCGATATGGGCGCGGCGGTGAGTCACGGGATGTGGCCAAGGGAGGTGGGAGGTGGAGACTGGCGAGGTGGCATAGCCCAGATCGCACATGCAGTCTGTCGCCTACCCTTTTCGTCGACCTGGAGCCACCGTGCCGAACGAGTTTTTCTCCAAGCATCCCGGAGGTGCTGTTAGACACTCATTCACGCTTCAATCTCGAGCCCCGCGCCTCGCGGATATCTCTTGGTGCCTGGTGTCATGCGTGCACGCCTCTCTTCTACCTGGGATGGATCGATCTGGCTGAGTGGCCACCCCCTCAACCCCGGGGCTGTCGTCGTTCTGCATGCCACGGAGTCTGTCCGCGTGGAGGACCCCCACCGAGTGGTGTGTCTTGCATCCTGGTCGGCTCACGCTTGATGCAGAGCGTGAAGTGGCCTGCGGCCTCCATGCGGGGGCAACGGGGGTAGCGGCGATGGCGGGGGGTCAGGCGGCGGCGACGGTGGCGGCGGCGGTGACGGTGGGAATTGTGGGGGGCGGGCCGGGCGGGTTGGATGTAGGGACGGGGGGGCGGAGCGGCAACTCGGGGGCGGGGGAGGGGGCGGGGATGGGCGTCATTGGGGGTGGGGAGGGGGGGGTGACGGCGGGGCTGGCCGTCGGGTGGCAGCGGCGGCTCATCGTCGTCGACATCGTCGTCATCGTCGTCGTCTTCTTCGGGCGCGTCGGCGCGCGCACCGACAGACAGCGACGATGGCCGACCGCCCGGTGCCCCGACGACGGGCGCTGCTGACGACAGCCGCACGGGTGTGGGCAGACTGGCGGCGGCGGTCGCATCGGCGGCGACGGCCGCGGCTCTGGCAATAGGGGCAATGGGGGCGGCGGCGGCGGCGACGGCGACGGCGGCGGCGGGCCGTTTGCCACTGCCGGCGGTGGCGGCGGCGTCGGCGGCAGCGGCGGGGACGCGGGCGACGGCGACAGCGGCTACGGCGGGTGCGGCGGGCAGGGCTCTGACGGGGATGGCCGCGTCGGTGGCGCGGCTGCGCTGGCGGCGGGGCTAGGCGGCGAGCGAGGGCAGAGGGGGACTGGGAGGGGGCCCGCGGGGTCGACCCCGGGGGGGGGCGGGGACGGGGGGCCCGGCGGGGACGACTCGGGGGGGGGACGCGGTGGGGGGGGCTGGGGGGGGGCAGCCCGGTGGGGGGGGGCGCTGACGGGGTTGGCGGCGCCGACGGTGGCTCGGCGATGGTGGTGGGGGCGGGCGGGGGGGGCGTGGGGGGGAGGGGGGGGCGGCGCGAGCACCGTCGTTTTTGGCCCGCCGACCGCGAGGGGGATGACCGCCGGCCCTGGCCGGGACGGTGGCAATGACGGGGGGGGTGGCGTTGGCGCAATCCCGCCGTCGGTGGCGGGAGGAGCGGTGGTGGTGGCGTCCACGATGCCTCGGTCGGCCGTGCCGGTGCTGGTGGCCGCGCCAGTGGCCGCACCGGTGGTGGCGCCTCGGGTGGGGGCGCCAATGGTGACGCCGCGGGGGTGGTGGCGCCGGCGGCTGCCCCTGTCGCCGCGTCCGCCGCCGCTGTGGTACCGCCCCCGAGGTCCCGTTGCGACGGCGGCTGTGCCGGTGAGCCCGCCGGTGGGGTTTGTGGTGTCCACGGGCGTCGCTGGCCGCGACGGCGACGCGTCGGCGCAGGGAGGCGGGCGGGGTCCGCGGGGGGCGGCGGGCGCGTGGTGCTTGGGTAGTGCGTTATGGGGGGGTGGAGGGTGTGGCGGGAAGACGAGAGGGGAAGAGCTCCCGGCGAGGCTGACGAGACGAGGAAGTGCGAGCGTCGTTGATTTGTTTTTCTACTCCGCGTACGACTGACTAGATGGGCGTACACGGGGCGACAGGGGGTACAAGCATCCCCGTGTAGCTCTTTTTTTGCCTTTCATCCTACGCCCCGCTGCGTACTGTGCATACATTACATGGTCATGTGACACACGAGCAATCTGTCCATTTTTGCCACTCTCAGAACCTTGACGGGGATTGGTGCGCGAGTATGTATCAGTGTGTTTGCCCGCCCGATGCTGATTTTGCCGAGGCGTCACCCACGCGTGGCGGGCAGCCCATTGGCCAACCTCTTGCCCCTGGCGGGAGTGGCACGTCCCGGCCGTCCTGCCCCGTGCGGTGGCCATTCCCGGTACAAGCTGCCGTCAATGGAGGGGGGCAGCTGCGCAAAAATGGCGCCCAATCCCGTTCTTGGGGCCTGCTTCCCGTCGCCGGTGATCACTCACCTGAGGGGGGCGGACGTGCGTACAAAGACAGAGGTGTGTTTTACAGTTTGCTCTATTTAAGTCTCCCGCACGCGGTGCAGACTGCGTAGTTCGCGTACCCTCACTCTCCGACAGCACCCTCCTTCTCCCTCGCTGTTGCCATACCTCCACCGCTCGTTGCCGACGGCTACTGCTCAGGCGTTTCCTCCAGACACGTTTGTGGCAACAAGACGATAAATTTATGTAGCACAAAGCATCTGCCCTCTGCAACCTGTAGCCAGGTCGCGGACTCAAGCTACCTCAATCCTACTCGCGTCAGCCCCGTGCTGATGGCTGCCATGGCGCTTGTGCTGTCTTCCGGTGCAGTAGCACAGCGTTTGCATCCATCCGTTTTGCGGCGTCCCCCCATCAAGCGGCGTCAAGGCGATGGCGCGCTCCGAACGGTGGTGGCAGTAGTTGCGGCCGCGGCGGTGGCTGCGGTGGTTGTCACCCACGCAGCTGCCCATGGTTTCATGACGGACCCTATACAGCGAGGTTCACTGAGCGATATTGCCTCAGCACGCGGGGCGAAGCGCTTTCCGGGCGCGCCAGTGGACACATACCGGCACTTTCCCGCCGGCAGTAAGTCAAGACGGCCGCTGGCTGCCAAATATTCTCAAATGGCCGCGGCGCCCGGCAGGGTGTGGACCAAGTTTGACCCCACCCGGCGTGGCTTTGTGTGGAGGGCGGGCGTGTGTGGGGACCCCATTTCCAAAACACAGCACAAGAAGGGCGGTGATGGCGGGGACCACACTCGCGGCGGCCGCTACTATGGCGGCGGCCGAATCGTGCGGACCTACGCCCGCGGAGGTACGCTGACCTTGTCCATGTACATTGTGAAGAACCATGGCGGGTTCATGGTGCTTCATGTGTGCGACGTAGCTCGATGTGGTGGGGAGATATCGACGGCGTGCTTCACTGACGGCCACTGCAGGCGCCTGGAACGGGTCACCTCTGGGGAGGGTCTCCAAGGTGGCTGTAGGAGCGACAGACCAAACGACTGCGCTCCAGTGGACCCCGCTCACCCCTACCGGTACGTCATTCCTTGCCCCGCCGCTCGAGAAAGGAAGCAGTTCATCGGCGGTGTGGACGGCGGCGCGGTTTTTCGCTTGCCCTCTGACCTCACTTGCGAGCACTGTGTGGTTCACTGGTACTGGGTAACAGCCAATGCGTGCAACCCGCCGGGCCTGGCTGCATACTTTGAGGGACGTCACGCGCCAGTGTGGAAAAACACGTGCAGACCACCAAGAGAAGGGGGCTACAAGCGACAGATAGGCACCTGCGGGGACGGAACGAACAGAAATGACTGGCCCGAGGAGTACTACCAGTGTGCAGACATCCGCATTAATGACGTGGGCGGCGGCAGCAGCCGCGAAGATGGCAGCAGCCCGGCCCCGACCCCGACTGCAAGCAGCCCGGCCCCGATCCCGACTGCAAGCCCCCTTCCCACGTACACATCTGGCGGTCTGTGGCTGGTAGCAGATGGGCAGAAGGTCCAGGAGCTGTCCGCGCACGACGAGGTCGTGACTGTTGCAGCAGGAAACTACTCGCGTTTGACTATTCGGGCCATCCCGCCCGACGATGCACCGAAAGGGCCAGTCGTGTTTTACATTGACAGCAAGAAAGTGTGGGTTGAGCAATCCGCTCCTTACTACCTGTACGGCAACATCGAGGAAAGGGTGAACTACTGGCCACCTGATGATGTCATCTGGGGGAGGGTGTTTTCTCTCAAGGTCGAGTTCGGGGGAAGGACGGGACGGCGCCTCGACGCCCGTGTGCGACTGGTCGGGTAGTAACAGAGGTTATGATGATCGACCGCAGGACTTGAGATCAGTTGTCTAGCTCATTCCCGTATCATATTCTGTACACTTGCTTTGCCACCCAGATGGCGCGTCTATGAGGCACGTGGAACCTCGGCATGACCAGGGTCATACGCCGCGCGCTTGGAGGGGCCCGAGTCATCTCAGCAAGAGCACTCAAGGGGGGCGCCTGTGGCTCCTATTGCCGCATGCGCCGTGCCACTCACGCGGCACAGCCCTCCCCCCCCAAAAAACCAGAAACCTGGGTGAGATGAAGTCAAGGAACGCTCGGGTGCGCGCGGCGGGAGCGAGCGCCATGGTGGCGCTCACCGCAGCGGAGGGCGGGGGGGTAACCAGCCTGTCTGGTGGCGTCCATGGTAGGAGCTGTGGAGCGGCGGGGGCGTGGGGGGGATTCGTCTGGAGGGTAGCCGTGGTATCCTGCGGCGGCGGAACGAACCGAGCTCTCGGCCGTCCCCCACCCCTATAGCATTCCCACTCTCTGGACCGTGCTTGTAGAGCAGGCAGGCCGACGAGAGTAAGTGCGTTTTTTTCTCTCTTTTTTTTCTCGGTGCTTCTGTTCTCTGTGAGCTTTAGTTCGAGTGGGTAAAGCCCAACGGACTGTAAGCAGAGCATGCTGGTACTGTACATAGCGCCATTGAGCCGTTGGACACACCGGGATCCGCAATCTGGACCAGCGGTGCTTTGTGGGCGAATCAATCAGGCTGAGTGTGGCGTGACAACCCTCATGGGTCCACTTGTGTATTTACGTACTCTTCTGTTGCGAAGAGAAGAAGAAGCCCTCTGCAGCCGAAGCAAAGAGGGTCTGTGGAAACAGTAGCTTAGGCCGCGGTGGAGGAAAAAAGAAAAAGCGCGTGACAGGCGTTTTCTTCGCCCCTTTGCAGCCATCCAATCAGCAGGCGCCACTGGCGGGGCCCCGAGCCGGCAGTGGTGGGAGGCTGGCGGGTGTCGCGGAGAGGGGGGGGGGGGGGAGTTGCTGGCGCGCCACTGTTGCACTGCCGCGCCGGTGGGCGGGCGGGGGAGGCGAAACAAGGGCGGCGAGGGGGTCCCCCCCCGGCGGCCCGCGGTTGCCGTGCGCGCCCCCGTCCGGCGCCCCCCCCCCCCCCCCCCCCCCCGCTGTCCCGCCCACCGGCGACCGGCCGTCCCCGCCGGCGCCGGCGCCCCGCATCCCGTCTGCCCGCTCTACCCGCCCGCTCTACCCGCCGCGCTGCCCGCTTGCCCACCCTACGCACCCGCCCACTCCGGGCTGCCGCCCGCCCGCCTGTCTGCCTGCTTGCCTGCTGCGTCCGACCTTCCCGCCCCTCCCTTTGGCCGCCCGCCGGTGGGACCGCCGGCCGGCGACGGCTGGCACCGCCGGTGGGGCCCCACAGCTACGACCTGCGACGGGGCTGAGAGGCGAACCGTGTCTCCCTGTTCCCTACTCCTTTGCCCCCCTCCGCTCCTGCCCTTCCCTCTCCGCCCCTTGCTCCCACCCCCGCTCCCCGTCCCTACTCCTCGTCCCTTTTCTCCTACCCCCCCCCTTCTTCTTCTTCCCCTCTTGGACGCCATGGCGCCCCTCTTACCGCGCCCCCCCCCTCCCCCCCCCGCCCCTGGCGACCCCGCCCCCGCCACCGGCCGCCACTCCCCGCCGCCTCTGCCGGTGCCCCCACAGGCACTGCCCGCGCCCTGCCCGCCGGGGGTGTCCCCGCGGCCGGCCGCGGGTGGGGGAGGGGTGGCCGCGACGGCCGCCACGACGACGGCCGCGACGGCGGCCGCGGCCGCCGCCTCGGTGTCGTCGCCGCCGCTGCCGCCGCCGCCACCGGCGGTGGTGCCGGTGGCGCGGCGGCCCAGGCGGCCCCTGGCGGCGGCGGCGGCAGCGTCGGCGGCGGCGGCGCGGCCCGTCGGGGGTTCGCCCATCCTGCCACGCCCGCCGACGCCGCCATCGTCCACCACCGTCCTCTCCGCGCCGCACGTGGGGGCGGGGAGGGGCGGCGGTGGCCCCCGCGGTGGCCGGGGGTATGGCGTCGCGGAAGGGGGCGGGCGTGTGGGCGGCGGCAGCGTCGGCAGCGGCGTCCTTGTCGCCGGCAACCGCGGCGGTGGTGGCGACGGTGGTGGGGGTGGTGGGGGCGGTGGCGGTGGTGGCGGCGGCGCCTACGGTGCACCCACCACCGCCCGCACGACGCAGACGGTGCGGCTGCTGGGCATGCACCCCGCGCCCACCTCCGTCCCCCCCCCCCCCCTGGCGCCCCCGCCTCTGGCAACGGCGCGGCCGCCCCCCCCCCCGCCGCCCCCCCCCCCCCCCGGCGGCGGGGGGGGCGCCTGGCCCCCCCCCCCCCCCCCCCCGCGCGTCCGCCGCCGCCGCCACCAACACCGCCAAGAGGAGTGCGCGGCGGCGGCGGCGGGCCTCCTCGACTGCACCGCCGGCACGACGGCAGCGGCGAGCCGGGGGATGGACGCCGCCGCCCGGCGGCTGATGCTCCACAAGCGCCGCATCCGCAACCGCGCGTCGGCGGCGCGGTCCCGCGCGCGCGCGCGGGCGGCGCTGGCGGGCCTTGCCGCCGCCGTGGCGGGCCTGGAGGGCGCCGTGGGGGGGCTGGAGGCGCGCCTCGCGGCGCTCCGGGGGGGGGTCGCCGCGGGGGGGGGGGTGCGCGCCGCGCTCGTCGGGGAGCGCGACGGCCTGCGGGCGGCGTTGGCGGCGTTGGGGGTGGGGGAGGACCAAGCAGCGGGGGCGGGGGTGGAAGGGGGGGGGGGGGGTGGAGGGGGAGGAGGAGGAGGAGGAGGCGGCGGTGGGGGGGCGGGGGGGGAGTCCACGGGGGTGGGGGGTGCCGACTCCCCCGACGGCGGAGGGTGGGTGGACGGCGCGTCGGCTTGACGTGTGTGCGTACTGTTGTTTTTTTTGGTGGGGGGGGGGCGGGGGAGGGGGAGGGAGGCAAGCAAGGGGGAAAGAGAGGATGGGGTCCGTTTTGCGCGTGTGCTGGGCGGCCGCTATGGATGTACTGTACAGTATCGTACGCTGCCGCGCGGGAGGAGGGCGGGGTAGCCGTGAATGCTCGCTGTGTGCGTTACCACCAAAGTGACGGGTGGGCAGGCCAGGGCAGGGCAGGGCAGAGCGGGGCGGCCAACCCCCCCCTCAGGGCCGCTCGCTTTGGCTGGGGGGGGGGGGGCGGGGGGGCGCCTGCGCGTTTGGGGGCGTGGCGGTGGCGGCGGTGGCCGCGCTGCCCGCCCGCCCGCGCGCCCGCCCGGCCCCCCCCCTGCCCGCTCGCTCGCCCGCCCCCTGGCACGCCCCAAGAGGGGCGTTGCTGGAGAGAAGGGGAGGGGCCGGCCGCGCAGTCAGCGGGTTGGCGCGGTGGCCGCCGGCGGTCGTTGCCGGGCTGGCTTGCCCCCACGTCCCCTCCTCTCCCCCCCCCCCCCCCCCCCCCCCCCCTCGTTACCCCCCTGCCCAAGCGACAATCACGCCTTTGGCAGGGGTCTAGACGACGCTGCAGCGGCCCGTGGCGGGCACCACGGCCGGCGCGCGTAGGCGCCGACGCGCGAGCGCGGGGGTGGGCACGCACGCCCCGCGTCCCCACACCCGGGGAGCGCCGGCTGGCCCCGCGGTGGCGCGCCTGCTTTCCCGGCTGCTCGCCCGCCGAGGGGGCTCACACGTCCGCCAACGCATGCGGGGGGAGGAAAATGGAGAGAGGAGAAGAGTGGCCCAAGAGTGAGCGCCCTGTTCAGTGACGTTGCTGTCTCTGGTGTTCCTGCACGGAGAGACGCGCGGCGGCAAGAGACCAACGGTCAAGCGCGGCCCGTGGCTGTGGCGATGGTTGGCATACTTACCTATGGGAGCGAACCCGTCAAGGGTCAGGGCGTCGCCCCTGCTGCCCACCCCCCTTCGCCCCGCTGCCTACTTCTTTCCCCCCATCCCCCCATCTACTTGTTCCCACCTCCCCGCTTGTGCCCCCCACCGCGCTTGTGCCCGCCCCCGCGCTTGTGCCCGCCCCCGCGCTTGTGCCCGCCCCCGCGCTTGTGCCCCCCGCCGCGCTTGTGCCCCCCGCCGCGCTTGTGCCCCCCGCCGCGCTTGTGTCCACCCCGGTGCTTGTGTCCACCCCAGCGCTTGTGCCCACCCCAGCGCTTGTGCCCACCCCAGCGCTTGTGCCCGCCACCACGCTTGTGCCCCCCCCACGCTTGTGCCCCCCCCGACGCTTGTTCCCCCCCCTACAATCCTTCCCGGGCACCTTCTTGGCAGGTGGCCGCCGCCGCGCCGGCGGCGACGGCGGCGACGGCGGTGACGGCGGCGACTCGGCGGGCGGCCGGCGCACCTTCTGGGGCGGCGGCGGCGGCGGCGCGCCGCCACCGCGCCCCCCCCCAGCCCCTGTCCCTGCCGGCTGGCAGCGGGCGCCCTCCCGGCTCCCCCCCCCCGTCTGGAACGTCTGCGCACACCAGACGCCCTTGGCCGCCGACGCGTACACCCCAAACGCCATCTCCTTGTTCCGCGCCTCGAGGATGTTGGCCAGGTGCGGGGGGCTGTCCTCCCACATGCGCACGCACAGCGCCGCCGGGTTGTCTGCGCCGGCCATCCCCGACGGCGCCTGCGCAATGTTCTCGCCCGACACAAACGCGCCGCAGCCAATGGCCGCGGCGGCGGCGCGCAGGTTTTGGTGCACCATCCCCAGCCGGGTGGCCATGGCCGCCGCGTGGGCGCCCGCGTTGGCCAACGCCGCCACGCTGCCGGCCGCCAGGGGGGGGACCCGCCCGCCGCCGCGCCGCGCGCGGACGTCGTTGGTGAGCCGCAGCGCCACGGCGTTCCAGCACACCGCGTCGGCGGGCGCGCAGGGGGGGGCGGCCGCCGCAGCGGGGATGGCAGCGGCGGCTACCGCCGCGCCAGCCGCCGCGGCGGCGGCGGCCGCTACCAGCGCCCGACGGGTCATGCTGTGGGGCCCAGGTGTGTGGGGTGGACAATGGGGGGGACGGGGAGGGGGGAAGAGCGGGCTGGGGGAGGAAGGTTGTCGTGGCGGGGTTGGGAGAGGGGGGAACAGGCTGCTAGCCCGACTTGCCGCGATGGCTGCTACGGGTGCGTGTGCTGTGCGGGAAGGGTGGTGCAGGGAATACGGAGGGGTCGGCGCGCCCGCTTTTATCCCCGCCGCGTCGGGCGTCGCGGCGGCGCCGCTGCTGCCGAGCGCGCTGTGCCGCTGCAGCGCGGGCAGGTGGGCGGCAAGCCGGGGGGGGGGTGCGTCAGAGGCCTGCCGGGGCTCCCGCGGCAAACAGGTGGGCAGAGGCGCAGCAGCAGGCACGAGGCGCCGTGGGAGGGAGGGGGCAGGCCTCCTCCCCCCGGTGCTCCCGACCGGTGCTCCCACCAACCCCCCTGGACTTGGCCATCCCAGCTGCCATCCCCTCCCATCTTTTTCCGTCCCCGATTGGCGCCAATCGCATGGGGGTGGGTGAGGGGGGGGGAGTGCGTGCGTAGCGATGGCGCGGGGCGGGGATCCCGGCAGAGGGCGACGCGGGACCACGGACGTAGGCGCGTCAGCAGCGGCGACCGAGACAGAGGACGTAGCCGCGTCCTCCGGAGGACGTAGCCGCGTCAGCGACGCGGGGCGTCGACTGTCCCAGATATCGCCACTCAGGGAGGAGAGAGGGGGGGGCGGGCGCGCCGAAACGTGGCCGCGCCCGCCGTTTCACGCCGCCGCTCACTCAAAAGATGCCTTTCCCACTCCTCCCTGACGGCGGACCCGCTCTCTCCTCCCAGGGCTGGCGGTCGGCCCGGCGGGCGGTCAATGGCCACTCGCCACACTACTCCTAGTCTACCGTCGGCCGCTGCGGGTGGGAGCACCGGCCAGGGGGTCCCGGGTGGCGTTGGCCACCGGTTGAGAGCCAGACAGGTACATACGCGCGCGGGGGGGGGTGCGCGCGCAAGGAGCCTCGTCGGCGCCTGTGGGGTCCCCAGCCAGCGGGATCGCTCGCGGGGCGCGCCACGCAGTGAACACTCGGCCACAGCCGGCAAAAACGATGCTACGTGAGGGGTCCTACTGTCCCCTTCTGGGCCACACTGTATGGCAGAAGGGGAGCACGCGCGCGGGCGTGCGCCGCACCCGGGCGGCGGTCGCCTCCCGCGCACGGCCAATCCCGCCCCTCGGATCGCAACGAGATGCATCCTCCCGAGGTGGGAGGTCGGTGCCGGGCCAAGGCGGCCCACCCCTGCGGCGTCTGGCGGAAAGCTGTCGCGTCAGGCCGTATACCCC
Organism: Pyropia yezoensis; assembly: GCA_009829735.1. NCBI lineage: Eukaryota > Rhodophyta > Bangiophyceae > Bangiales > Bangiaceae > Pyropia > Pyropia yezoensis. The sequence goes on along the minus strand of CM020618.1, from coordinate 6,600,623 downwards.
CTCTCTAGACGGCCGTTGAGTTCCCGCTGGTGATGTCCGTGCCTGTGGAAGGGGAGCGTACATACGCCACAGGTGGAGGCGGCGAGTACCCGCCACACATTCGGCCCCAGCATCGCAGGGCGCACCGCCTACGTACCACCCGCCTGGGGACAGGGGGGGGCCCAACGGCTGCCATTGGATGGGGGGGGTGGAGATAGGACCACAGACCAGACGGAATGCCACGCCGTCTCCCTAGCGTGGCCACCCGCCCCGCCTTGGAGCGCCATCATGGTCTACGACACTTCGGAAGCGTCCGCGGCGGTGCGTTGCAGGCCGTGGGCGCCATCCGGGTGGAGACGAGTCGGGTGGAGACGAGTCGGTTGGCGTGCGGGCGGTGCTGCCGTGTACGTACGGGCGGTGCCTGCACGAAGGTGGCGCGAGGTGTGTAATGCAGACAGGCGCAGAGACAGACGGGCCGAGCCGCCTCGTCGATGAGCCTGTGTGAAAAAGCGGTCGACTGCATGAGCCTGTACTGTAGTGCGTGGAAAGGGACTGGAAACAATTATAAGAAGAACTACAAGAAGGCATTATGCCTAAGAGTTACACTGACGGGAGATCGGGACAGATTGAGCGGATGGCCAAGAGATACTCATTATCCGGCTATGAGATCCAACAGTTGAGCTTGCTCCCACCATCGGTCACACGTGGGTGAAGGACCTCGAGCGGGGACGGAAGGCGCCTGTTTGCAGCCCGTCCGCGTCGCGTAGCTGTGGCTATGTATTCCAGCCATGATGGCTGGGGGATGCGCCACGAGGGGTGCGCGAACCATTTGGCTTCAATGGCTGTGGTCGGCGTGTGCCGCCCCCTCTCCCTTGGTCGTTTGAGGGGGTTCTTCGCCGCTGTAGCCCCCCCCCCCCTCCCTCCACCCCCTCTCCCCTTCTGTTGCATGGACTGGGCGCGTGTTCGTCGGGCGGCTGCCGCGCCCGTGTGCCGCCCCGTGCGGCGGCGGGGGGGGTGTTAGCGTGGGCAGGCTGTGGGCTGTACGCTGCCAGCCAGGGGAGTCGGGAGCCTGCATCCTGGGGAGAGAGGGAGGGGGGGGGTGGGCGGAGGGTGTCGGGGGTGCGCTTTGTCTGCCTGCCCCGTCTGTGCGCCGCCAACTGTGTGCCTGTTCGCCCGTTCATACCCAGCGCTGCTTCCCCCCGCCCCGCTGCGGCGCGCGACGTGTGGTGGGGTGGTGGGGCGGGCGGGGACTGTGGCTGCACCGCGGCCGATCCATCCAGCGGGACGCGCGCGCGTGCACTCCCGAGGGCCCCAACGGTGACGTTGACCAGCGTGCGCTGCTCCGCCGCCGCGTCCCACCGCCTGCCGCCCCCCGCTCCCCACCGCCGCTGTCGGGTGGATCGGCCGTGTCTAGGCAGCCAGGCGCCGGGCTTGTGGTGGGCCGTGAGAGCGGGCTGGGCGTCATGGACACGGAGGCGCGGGACAAGGCTGTGTATCTGGCCAAGCTGGCCGAGCAGGCCGAGCGCTATGACGGTACGTCTGTCGCTGACCCGCATGGACGCGGACTGACGGCCCCGCTGCGGGGGTGCCCAGCATCCACTGTGTGCGAGAGCGGATCGGATGTCCCTGGGGGGTAGCCGGTGGCACGCGGTGCGGGTGGCCTCTGCTGCAGAGGGCTGCTGCCTCGGCTGGCGTTGCGTTGCCCAGATGTTGGCGCAGGGGTTGTCTGCAGGGGGAGGTCAACAGGCCAGGCGCTGCAGTGGAAGCTGCGGGTAGATCAGGGTGTGAGGGGTGCTGCAGGTGGATCGAGTCCCGTTTGCGCTGGTGGGGTGCTGTCGGCGTTAGGTCTGCCGCTGGTGGCGCCTGGTGGGTATGCGGCAACTGGAGAGGCGTCGCCACCCCCAGCGCAGCCGGTACACCTGGTCTGGCGGAGTTGCTGTGCTGCGGCCGTTTGTTAGTCTGGTGCAAGTCGTTTGGCGCCGACCCGTGTGAGCCTGGTGCGTGGCCGGTGGCTGACGTTTCTCCTGTGGCGCGTCCTTTTATTTCTGTTCTGTCTGGCGTTTTGTGACTGTTCGACTGCGTACAGAGATGGTGGAGGAGATGCGCAAGGTCGCTGCCGAGACGGATGATGGCACGGCTGAGTTGAGCGTTGAGGAGCGCAACCTACTGTCGGTGGCGTACAAGAACGTCATTGGCGCCCGTCGCGCGTCGTGGCGCATTGTCTCCTCCATTGAGCAGAAGGAGGAGAACAAGGGCAACGCCACGCACGTGGCCATCAACAAGGAGTACAGGAACAAGATCGAGGCGGAGCTGAGCCAGATCTGCCGGGACATCCTGGAGATTCTGGACAAAAACCTGATTCCGTCGGCTCTCAGCGGCGAGTCAAAGGTCTTTTACTACAAGATGAAGGGTGACTATCACCGCTACCTGGCCGAGTTTTCCGCCGAGGCCGATCGCAAGGACGCGGCCCAGCAGTCGCTCGAGGCGTACAAGCAGGCCACGGATGTGGCGACGACGGAGCTGACGCCGACGCACCCCATCCGCCTGGGCCTGGCCCTCAATTTCTCTGTCTTCTACTTTGAGATCCTCAACTCACCTGAGCGGGCGTGCCAGCTGGCCAAGCAGGCCTTTGACGATGCGATTGCGGAGCTGGACACCCTGGACGAGTCGTCGTATAAGGATTCGACGCTCATCATGCAGCTGCTGCGCGACAACTTGACGCTCTGGTCGTCTAGTGATGCGGACGTGGACGCACCGGGCGACGCGGAGGACGATGAGCCGCGGGAGGGTGCCGAGTAGGCCGTCTTGCTTTTGTGAGAAGGTAGAGCAGGGGTGAGGGGGCGATTGGTATGGGGGCTGCAAGGGGCGCCGGTCGTTTGGTGCGGCCTGGGCGACGGGGTGTTTGTGGTGGGGCGGGGGCCCCCCTTGTCAATCTGCGTGGTTGCGTGCGGGGCTTTGACCAAAGTCGTTTCGTGCCTTTTTGCTTCTGCTGTCGAGGCTCTTTACCCTGAGCAGGTGTACGGGTGACCTCGGGACATATGTATCGACTTTGTTTTTCATTTGCCCCTGCGTTCCATGTGGTCATGCAAACGCCTCACGGAGGTGGGTGGCTCGAAGCGCGAGATGCTGCCGTTGTTTTCTTGCCAGGCGTGACCGACCTGCCACTGGGCGTCGGCGGCCTGTGTGACTAGCTAGGGGCCGTACAGCGTATCAAGCATGGCACGACTCGGTCACCAGCATGTCACATGTGCCGGGACTGGGTCGTTGGGGTGCGTCTTTCACGCTGGTCACTACGCTGTCAATACAAGGTCAAGCGCGTCCACTCCGTCAAGCCACGTGATGCTGGAGCAGAAGCACAGCATCAGATAATATGACGGCACAAACAGACAGGGATCCACCAGTATCCGCCGGTCGAGCAAGAGGAGTGAAAGCGCACGGAAAAACACATATATGTACAACACAGGCGTGCAGTGCCAAAGAGCCTGCCACCACATCGCACACCCCCCCACTCAGAGCACAATACACGCACATGAACAAGTGCAACGCACGCACTCCGCGGCTGTGTAACCGATGCAGAACTCCACGAATGACGACCGCCACGCAGTTGGCGGTTTGCCAGGCACCGGCAGCCACGCAGTTGGCGGTTTGCCAGGCACCGGCAGCCCCTTAACGCTCCCATCCACCATCCGTAACAACGATCCCAATCTCATGACGACTCGTTGCGCACCAACATCCGGCGATCAAACTCGGCGCCGTTGGCCGCGACGCGTACAAAGCCCCGCGACGACGCCGCGTGGTCGGCCGCCGCCACCTCGGTCAGCACCCGCCACCGGCGGCCATACGTAGCAGTGTTGGCGCCATAAAAGCCCGCCGCCGGACGCGTCGACGCCGCGTCGGCGGGCGTCCCGCCCGATGCGGGCGCCCCCGCCGCGTGCGCCGCCGTCGAAGCGTGCGAAGAGGACGCACCGCCACCTGCACCCGACACCATCTCCACCGCCGCCTCCACCGCCTCCACCCGCGACCGCCGCGCCATACGCCGGTTGTACGCGTCGCTGTCGCCGCCAACAAACGCAACGGTCGCGGAGCCGGCGCGGCCCGACGGCGCCAGGTTCGACACGCCCCCGCCCGAAGCGCCGGGCACGGCCGAGGATGGGGGCAGCAGCCGGCCGGTGCGAGCCATCCACGATGCCACGGGGAAGACCGACGCGCCCGAGTTGGTCACCATCGCTGTGTTGAGCCGCCGCGGAGGCATCGGCCCAGCCGGGGATGGCGCCGCGGGCGACATGTCGACAGCCGGGGGGTGGGGGAAGCAGGCGATCGGCGCGGGCAGAGTTCGAAGCGGCCAAATGGCGCAAAGGGCTCCCGTTGAACGGTCGGCTGGTAGGTCGGAGGTTAGAGTGGGTGCACGAGGGAAGCGTGCTTGCTGGTGGCGGAGTGGCGGTGACGACGTCGGCAGATGGGCCCCCACGCACCCCCCCGCTCAGCATGCATTCGCACAGGCGCACCCAACGACACTAAGTTGCCACTTTCATTGGTCGTCGTCAGCTGGTGGGCGGTTGTGGTCGAAGGAAGAGATCCGACCGGAGATCTCAAAAGCGCTCGAAAGGTCGCTCGAAAGGTCGCGACGCCTCCACTCAAATCATGACTTTTCCAGTAATGGTCAAGCAGTACCAGGGACGCAAAGACTCAAGTCGTCAATTGCTATTGTATGTTTCGATCCAGACCGCGACTGCAGGATCCGATCGGCTTTGTCCACGTGCGGCGACACACGGCGAGACAGGACGTCTCCGTGGGTCGCCTCCAGCGCTTATCGTCGGACGTCGTGCATCTTCGTCTCCTCCAGATCTGCTTCCGTGTCGTAGGTTCTCACACCGCTGCGGCGTCGAGGAGACGCGGCTTGACGATGCGGCGACCGCTTCTGCGCTTATGATGTACGTGTTAGCCTTTCTTCCCTCGTTTTTCACCGACGCACCTCCCCTGTCTGCCGCTTGCGCGGCACGCGGGCGGCGGGTGCGCCCACCCACCACGGAGCGGGTGATGACCGGCCACGGTCGGATCTACATTAACAGATGCGGGCGCGTCCTGCTGCTGATCGAAACTTTACACTGCTGTACTTCCTTCTGACGCTCGTGTATGTGGGTAAGTAGCGGCGGCGGCGGCGTACGATGGCTGCCGCGCCGCGGGAGGGGTGAGGAGCGGCCTGTCCTGTCGCAGCTCGCTTTTCGCCCCGTCTTGACTTGGCTCCGTTGCTAACGCACAAGTGTGTCATTGATGTTTGCATGGTTGCCGCGCGCCTTGACCTGTGGTTGTTGCCCCCCGTCGGTTGAGTAGCAGGCGGCGTTGACGCTTGTGGTCGCAGTGCCCGCGAGTTGACCGTCCCTTTTGTTATGAGGACCTGTCCTTGATACGGCGCCATGCCGCAAACCATGTAGGGGGAGTAGTGAGCATGACGTTGACGTGTAGTCGTATAGGATGTGCGCTCTTTACCGCTTATTGCCCGACGTTCCCAGCACGCGCCTGTCGGTCGTGTCTCCCGCGGCGTGCCCGTCAAATAAATCATGGTTGTGCGAATCATTGTAAGCCATACCCACCCACCGCCCACTTTGCGTACGCGCGCGGACGCCCTGTCGCAATCATCTATCATCAGCGACTTGCCACTTTGTACAGGGACGGGGCTTACACACCCGAGGCAGTTCCACCCTGCCCGAGCCGTTAGCTTCAGTCGTCCCCACTCCTCCCTATCCCATGTCACACGAGGGTCAACTCGCCCCGCCGTCGTCCCCCCCCGCCACCCCCCCCCCCACCCCAGCCGTCGCGTCCAGCCGCCGGATCTCCGCCTCCCACTCGGCCACGCTCTTCCCGTCCACCCGCACCCACGGCGCGGCGTGGCGCGCCGGCTGCGCCCACCACACCCGCAGCTGGTCATTGAGCTTGGTCAGCACGCCCCGCCCCGCCCCGCCCCCCGCCCCGCCACCGCCCACCGCCCTCGCCACCGACGCAACGTCCGCCGCCACGGACGCAGCCGCGGCGGCACGCACGGCGCGCAGCGTGGCCGCTGCCGCCACCGCGTCGGCCGCCGCCGCTGCCGCCGCGGGGCGGGCCGCGGCGGCTACTGCGGCCTCGGCAGCGGCCGTCGCCGCCGCGTCGGCGTCGGCGGTCGCCGCCGTCGCCACCGCCCCGGGGGGGGGGAGCGGTAGCAGTACCGCAGCCGCCATACCACATCGGCCGCCGCCGCCGCCGCCGCCGCCAACGCTGCCGCGGACGCGGTCCGCAATGGGCGTGTCGCCAATGGCAACAGCAGCGGCGGCCACCCCCCCCCCCCCGCCCCCGCCCCCGCTCTGACCCACCCCCGCCACCGCCGCCGCCGCCTCTGCCCGCGCCGCGTCCGTGGCAGCGGCGGCCGCGGCGACACGCCGCGCGGCAGCGTCTGCAGCGCCGGCCAGGGCGGCCGCCGCCGTCTGCACCTCGGCTGTTGCGCCCGCCCCGCCGGCGGTGGGGGAGAGCGCCGCCAGCCGGGTGGCCACCCCCCCCGCCGCGGCATCCAGCGCCGCCTCGGCCGCCACATCGGCGGGGTGCCCCACAGAGGGGGCGGGCGGTGGGGGCGGCAGGGGCATTTCCGCCAGCCCCGCCACAGCAGCACGCACCGCCTCGGCGGCCGCGGCGTCGGCCGCCGCCGCCACTGCCGGTGGCAGTAACGGGCGATGGCCCCCACCCCCACCACCGCCACCGCCACCGCTGCCCCCGTCGTCGCCGTCGCAGCGGGGGGGCAGCGCCGCGAGTGCCGTGGCGAGGGCGGCCTCGGCAGCCGCGGCGGCGGCGGCCGTCTCGTCTGCCGCCGCCGCCGCGGCGGCGTGGTCTGCGGTCAGGCGGGCGACGAGGGCGGCCGCCGCCACCTGCCGTGGCGGCGGGGGGTGGCCGGCCAAGCCCGGCGGGGACCGCCCGTCCGCGTCGGCCGCGGCGGTGGCGGCGGCGAGGAGGGCGGTTAGGGGCGGGGGGGGGAGGGCGGCCGCCGCCACTACCTCGGCGGCGGCGTCGGTGGCGGCGGCGGGGGTGGGGGCAGCTGCCGCCGCGGCGGTCGCCTCGTCCAGAACCGCCGCCGCTGCTGCTGCCACCGCCGCTGCTGCGTCGGCGTCGGCGCCGCTGCCGGCACCGTCGCCGTCCACAACGACGCAGGGCCGCAGCGCGTCGCGGGCGTCAGAGACGTTCCGCATCACATTGTCAGCGAGGGTATTGGCCGCCAGCGACGCGGCGGCGGTCACAGCCGCGGCCGCGTCATGGCCGCCGAGGCCGGGCGCCCCGGCCCCCCTGCCGGGTGGTTGTCCAAGGGAGGCCGCCAGCGCCGCAATGTCCCCTCGCAGAGCGTCAGCGTCTGCGTCGGCTGCGGCGGCCGTCGCCACCGCGGCCGCCGCCCGCGCCTGGTGCACCTCCACCGCCGTCGGGGGCAGGCCGACAGGGGGTGGGCGGCAGGGCGGCGGCGGCGGCAGCAGGTCTGCGCCAGCCTGGTCAATGGCGTTGCGGACAGTCGTGGCGGTAGCGGCGGGGACAAGGTGAGTGGTGAGGGCGTTGAGGGCCGCCGCGACGGGGCCGCCCGCCGAGGCGACCAGCGCCATGGACGCTGGGGGGGGGCATGGATGCGGGATGGTTGCCACGTACCAGGCGGAGAGGCGGGATGCGAGGGAGGAGGTAGAGGGCTCCATGGTGGTGGGGGGGGGAGGGACAGGGGGGAGCCAAGGCGTTGCGGCCAGCGACGGTCAGGGATGGCGGGGGGAGGGTGCATCAGGGAGGGACGAGTGGCGGGCGTGGGGACAGGCGCGCGGGGGATGGAGGTTGTGAAGGTGGGGGCGGTGAGCCTTTTTTCGAACTGGCCTTCACCGTTTGAACCCGTTCAACCAAGTACTTGCAAACTTCTATTGCTGCGTCGAGTACTCGGCGGTCGATTGCAGCGAAATATCACGAGACTGGACAATCACCGCCGGCTTGCCGTGCAACCTGCCTGCTGACACGCCCGCTGCGGGCCCGTGGGCCGTGTCTGCATCCCCGCCCGACTCGCCGCTTCGTGGAGAGGGGGCGAGGGCCCTCTCCCCTGCCCGCCACGCGAGCGCTGTTTTGACGCGGCGAGTCCCTCTCCAGCGCGGTGCTGCGCGTGGGCTTCGCGTGGTCGTGGGGTGGGGGGGTGGGGGGGGGCGCGGTCGCACCCGACGTTGTGCAGTTGGGTGGGGCTGGCGGTGCACCGCGAAGGCCGCGAAGACCGCGGGTGCCTGCATTTTTGTTCCTACTACTCCTGCCTCTCCTACACCCACCGGTCGACGCGGTGACGGTCGTCGCGGACGCAGCCTGCTGCCGGGTCATTGCTGTCGCGGTTGGTTGCGGTTGAGGCGGGGCCGCCGTGGCCGGGTGGTGGCGACCACGGCCGTCACTGTCGTGCCTGTGCGTCGGCTGCTGCGCGCGCCCGACCGCCCGCTCTGTCACGCGGCAGCCCGTCTGCCGCTGCGCCGGCGGTGGCGGCGGTGGTTGAGGGGTGAGGTCGGGGGGGGGTGTCAAGGCGGAGCAGCTGATCATGGCGGATTGGCCCGCAGCGCCGGATGGCCATAGGGGAGCAGCGGGGGGGGGGAGGTTGCGGTGGCGGCGCCTGCCAGAGTGCCCACGGATACGGATGGTAGGGGGGTGGGGTGGGGTGAGGTGGAGCGGGGGTGTGCCGCCGCCGCCGCCGACGACGACGACTGCTGGGGTGGGCAGTGGGTGGCGTCGGCAGCGGCGGACGGGCAGCCAGCCCCGTGCGCTCGCCGCGCTGCTGATGGCGGCAGCGGTGGTGGTGGCGGCGGTGGCGGTGGCGCCCACCCCCGCGGGCGGGGTGGACAGCTCCTCTGCGCTGGCCAAGCTCCTCCCCTTCCAGCGGCAGTGCTTCCCGACGGCCGAGCCGTGTGTGCTGTTGCTCAACCAGTACGGGTCGTTTGGGTGTGCGCAGTGCGGGGAGGACCTCATCTCAGCGCCCGTCGCGGAGCTCAACTCGGACGAGTCCCTCAACGCGTTTTTGCAGGTGGAGGAGGCGGGCCCGCGGGCGGTGCTGCTGCCCGCCAACCTCCTCTACACCCAATCCGCGCTAGAGATGCTCGCGGCAAACCCTAAGAACGTGGCCGCCGTGCTGATTGCGTGGGAGCAGGCGCCGGGCACTTCGCCACCGGAGCGGTACTCGCCGGCCAGCACGGAGCCGAATCGCAACGCGACGTTGACCGGCTCAGACGTACCAAACGGGTGGAACCCAGAGGGCCTCGACCTCCTCAGCCGCTACTACCCTTTTAACATTTTCCTGTTGCCCCCCAGCGTGGTGGACGTGATTCGGCTGCGGACGCGGCGGTTCCGTGGCGGCCCGGCGTCGTCGGGGGGCGACGCAGGCGGGGGCGGCAGTGGCGGTGCCGGCTCGCCCGACAACACGGCCGTGTCGGGGACGCTGGAAGACCAGTTCCCTCGCTTTGTCGTCCAGTCCGAAGGCAAGATGTGGGCGTGCAACCAGACGGTCAGCGACTGCCTCGAGGACAACACCTGCCTCCCCGTCGGTGGCCAGAGCGTGTGGGCGTCTGCGACGCGCCTACGGCCGACGTCGCCCGCGGAGGCGTACGTGGCGGTGTCTGCACCAATGGACTCGACGGCCTTCTTCCACTCGCGTGCGGTCGGCGCCGCGGCGGAAGTGTCGGCCCTGGTCACGATGCTGGCGGTGGCGGAAGCGTTTGGCGCCGTCGTCGCGGCCAACCGGACGCGCGCGTTGTTGCGGGTGCCCGTCTTTATGGGCCTCAATGCTGAGGCGTACGGGTTTGCGGGCTCCCGCCGCTTCCTCAACGACATCATCAAGTTTGAGTGCGAGGACGAGGAGGACGCGGGGTCCATGGGGTCGGGTGTGTGTGAGAAGCCCCACTACATGAGCACCCTCAAGTTCCAGGCGTTTCGGCGGCAGTCGGAGGGGAACGAGGACGTGCGCACGAGCACGCGCTTCACCCACGTGCTAGATGTGGGCCCGGTGGGCTCCGCGGCCAAGGCGCGGGATCCCGTCACCCTCGTGCCCGCCAATGCCAGCGCGGCGGCCGACGCGACACCCAGGCCCGTGACGGGGGCGGATCTGGAAGATCCCCCCTTCTTTGCCCACGCGGCGCAAAACTCGTCGGGTCTGCGCGTGCTGCTACTCTCCGCGTTTTCCCAGGTGGATGCGCCACCCGTTGCGGGGGGCCCGTCCGACGTGGCCCTTGCCACCGAGTCGTCGACCGAGTGGCCGCTCTATCCTCCTACGTCGGGCCAGTCCTTCATCTCCGAGGCATCCTCCCCGTTAGGCACCCCGCAGGTGGTCTCACTCGTGGATTACGACGGCAGCTTCCGCGACAAGTTTTTTCACTCGGAGCTGAGCAACCTCCCAGCCGACCCTGCACCGCTGGCGGCGGCGATTTCGCTCGCCGCCCGTGGGCTGGTGCGCACACTCGTTGCGCTGGCCTACTTTGACGTGGATACCTCCACGAACGAGACGAGCGCTGCGGCGGTGACGGCCCTAGCGGCCAACCAGGAGTACTTGACGCTAGCAGAAACAGCCGCGGATGGGGTACAGACCACCTCTATCAACGGCCTTCTCACGTGCCTCACCGGCAACTGGACCAACTGCGAGCTGGCGTCGGATTTCCTTGGCGAGTCGATCCGGAATCAGCTGGCTCGCTCCGTGTCGCCTTCCAACTATGCTGGCACGTACGTGCCGCCGACGCGGGCGTCGTCGATTACTCCGTCGCAAGCTGCCAAGGTGCGTCTACTGCGTCTCTTCCTTGCCAACGCCACCGCGTACGCTGGCACCACGGGGGAACCCGTTCGGTGCAACGTGGATACGTGCGCGGGCGCCCTCGAAGCGGACCGGGAGGCCCTTCACTGCGTCCGCGACCGGTGCATCGCGGCCGACGCGTACACCCACAACGCGTATGGCCACGGGCTGGAGCCGAGGAACCTGGCGCAGTCGGCGTTTGTGCTGCGCGACGACAACTCGTCGGTGGGCGACGGCGCGTGGACCGAGAGCTACTGGGACAGCTCGCTGGGCGTGTGCGGCGCGACGGAAGACGCGTTTGTGCTGTCGATTGGCATCTTGTTTGCGGGGCTGGGCGTCCTCGCGGGCGCCATTGGCCTGTCGGCGGTGGTTGCGTGGGCGCTGTCGGAAGGCAAGGGCACCTCGGTCGTCCGTGGCGCCGAGGGCGGCGCCGTATGACCCCCCTCTGCCGAGCCGCGCCCCGCGGCGGCCGCGCCCGTGGGGATGTACAGTGGGGGGGAGTGGCTGGTTCTTTTCTTCTGTTGTCTGTATTTTTTTCTGGTCTCCGTGGTGCTATTTTTTTGGTTTGTGTGTTGTGTGTGCGGCTTCCGCTCCCGTGGGTTGGTGGGGGGGGGGGGGGGGGGGGGGGGCGCTTCCTGCGACGCGGTGCGCGCCCGTCGCTTCCCTTTTTTCCGTGTGTTGCTCCCTCTTTTCATCCCCCCCCTTCCCCCCCCCGCCCCACTACTAGACTCCTTGGCGCCCACGACGACGCGCGCTGCTCCGCCTGTCCCGCGGTGGGGCGGTCTGCGCACCGGCACGGGGGATGCCCTCTGGCCGCGCACCCGCCGCGCGGACCGTCCGTCCCACTAAGTAGCCCGCACACGCACCCACACGGTTGCCGGCTGGGCCTGGGCGCCCCAGATACAATGCCATACACTTCACACTGTACCTACCTATTGGACCAAAGACGCGTCGCCCGTCGCCCCCCCCCCCCCCCCGCCGTCAGTCGCTTACGCATGGCGGCGCGGACATGAGCGCCGCGCCCCCCCCCCCCACGCAACGGGCGGCGCAGCCTGTTTCCGCCTACGCCAGCTGCCAGACGCTGCTCCCCCCTCCCCCCCCCCCCCCTCCCTCCCACAATCTGCCCTCTGCCCCCCCCCCGCCGTTGGTCCTTTGCCCCCCCCCCCCCCCCCCGGTGGGGTCCTCTGCCAGAGGCCTATTTTTGGGCCTCCCCCCCCCCCCCCCCCCCCCCCTCCTCCTCCCCCCCCCGCAGCTCCACCCCCCCCAGTGTGCCACCGTGTGCCACAGGGCAGGCGTTGTGCCCCGCCAGTGCCCCCCCCCCCTCCCCACCACCGTGCCCCAGACGCGCGCCTGCAACCGCCGAGGCGGGAGGAGGGAGGGAGGCTCCCGGGGCGCTATGGCTCCTGCGTGCCTGCCATTGGGTGGCGGTCTCTTGCATTCTTTCGTGGGGTAAATAGCTTGCCCTGCTGGTGTCCCCTTCCCTGCTGGGTGGGGGGGGGTGGGTATCTAGGGGGGACCCCCCGGCAGTGGGGGGTGGATGCGTGCTACTGTCAGGGAGCGCTACACAGACTAAACCCCATGACATGACGCCGCGGATCTCAACGGAAAAAAGGAGGTCGGTACTGTACTGTACAGTAGATAGGTATAAGTCTATGTATCAAAGCTATGGACGCGGCATCCATACGCACCCCCCCCTTGTTTTTGAACACCCGCCCACCGGCAATGAGTCACGCGGGAGCGATAAAATACCTAGCACAGGGCTGCACCTCCCCCCTCCCCCCCCCTCCTCCCCCCCTACCCCCCCCCCCCCCCCCCCGCCCCTCCCCCCACGGGCGAGCGTTTGGGACACGCTGGCGACGCCGATGGGGCCGTGCACCGATCGTTCGCATCGCCCCCCCCCCTACCACCGGCCTGGTGTTGAAGGAGGCGGGGGAGGGGGGGGGGGAGGTTGGTTGGGAGGGGGAGAGGCCCACCCACTCGCCCCCGCCCAGAGAGGGCGGGGGGGGAGGATGGTCTTGGCGGCCTGTGCCACGTGCGCCCAGCGTCCAGCCAACCTCCCCCCCCCCCCCCACACACACCCACCCGCCACACCCGTTTTTGTGGGTCACGCCTGCCGGCTCGGCGGCGGCGTCGGCAGTGGCCTCGGCGGCCCCGCCCGTCCCGCCCGTCCCGCCCGTCCCGCCCGCCCCGCCCGCCCCCCCCCCCCCCCCCCTCCCACCCCGTCGGCCAGTCGTTGGCCCGGCAGGGCACGCCCCCCCCCCCGCTCGGCGGCCGCCCCGGGCGGCGGTGCACGCGGCCGCCGCCGCGACCGGCTCCTGCCAGAGCAGAGCGGGGGGGGAGAGAGGCGGGGGGGGGGGGGGCGCGCGCGCGCGCGCGGGCGCGCCAGAGCGGGTGCCGCGCAGGCCTGCTCCCCCCCCTTCCCCCCCCCCCCCCCCCCCCCCCCTGCCGAGCAGCTGGGTCGACGGCGGCGAGCGACGGTGGCAGCGCGCAAAGCACGACCGACCACACCCCCGCCGTCGCTTGCCGCTGCCCCTACCGCCGCCGCCGCCGCCGCCGCCGCCGCCGTCGCCGTCGCTGTCGCTGTCGCTGTCGCCGCCCATCCCTCTACAGACGACCTCCTTCCCCCCCCCCCCCCCGCTTGCTGCCGGGTGGGTGTGTACGGAGGTGGGGTGGGGGGGGGGGGGGGGGGGGGGAGGGAATTGCTCTGGGTGCACCTCCTTTTCTTTTTTTTTTTCCCCTGCGGCGGCGTCTCTTGTCTCTTTTTTTTTTTTTTTTTTTTTTTGGTCTGTCCCCGTCTGGTTGTCCCCTCCCTTCCCTGTGGTGACCGCCCCCTCCCCCCCCCCCCCCCCCCCCCCCCCCCGGCTGCCCCGCCCCACCCCGCGACGCACCGGCAGACGGGTGCCCGCCGCGACGCTGCCGCCGCCCGCGCACCGGCCGGGGGGGGGACCCGCCGGCCGGCCGGCCGTCCCGCCGGGGGGGGGGGGCGGGGGGGTGGGCGGCCCCGCGGCCTGCCCGCCCGCCACGCGCGGCGGGAGCCACCCTTTGCCTACTCGCTCCCTACACCCACCCAGAGTGGGTGGGTGCAGGGGGGGGGGGGGGGGGGGGGGGGCGAGCAGGACAGTATTGGTCGTCGGCGCCGGTCAGCAAGGGGGGAGGGGGGGACGAGCGACCCGCGGGCGGCGCGGGCGCCTGCGTCCCTGCGGCCAACCTCCTCCCCTCCCCCCCCCCCCCGCAGCCGCCTCTTCCCACACCCACCCCTCCCCCTCCCTCCACCACACCTCTCCTGTCCCACTCCCCCCGCACCGCTCCTTCCCCCCGCCTTTCCCCCCCCCCCCCCCCCGCCCCCCGCTCGCCACCACCCGCATCATCCCACCCCACCACACACACCACACCTCACCCACCCCCCACCCCCCCCCCCCCCCCCCCCCCCCTCCCGCCCCCCCTCATCCACCCCCCTCCTCCCACCCCTGCCGCTCCTCACCCACGCCCCCCCCCCCCCCCCCCCCCTTCTCTCTTCTCTTTCCTCATCCCACCCCCGCCTCACTGACCGGCTGGGGTGCCTCGCGTCCCCCGCCGCGCCGCCCTTCTTCCCCACCCCTCCCTTCTTCGCCACGCCTCGTCCACACGTCCACGCACCGCCGTCGGTGTGGGGCGGCGCGACGAGGGGGAGGGACAGAGGCGGGCCGCCCGGCCTGGCCGGCGGCGCGTCGTCTGTGGCCCTGTGGTCCTGTGGTGGTGGTGGTGGGGGGGGGGGGGTCACTGGGGTGGTGCCACTCGCGAGCCCCGTTTCCGGGGCGGGTGGGCGGGCGCCGGCCGGGCGTGTGGGCGGGCGGGCGGGCGGGCGGGCGGGCGGGCGGGGCGGGCGGGTGGGGCGGGCGGTGGGTGGACGCCGCCTCGCCCCCCACCCCCCCCCCCCCCCCCCCCCCCCACCTCTCTCTGTCCTGTCCCAGAGAGACGGCTACGCCACCGGCCGGCAGGGCGACGGGCGTGCCGGCACACGGCACCCGCCGCGTCTGGGCGGGGAAGAGCGCGGGGCGGCGCGCGCTGCGCAGACTGGGAGGTGGGGCTGTAGGGGCAGAGGGGAGGAGCGGGAGGAGGTGCAACCGGTTCTGGGAGGGGGGGTGTGGGGCAGAGGAGGAGGAGGAGGAGGAGGAGGTTTCGGACGGGGGGGGGGGGGGGGGGGGGAAGGGCCTACCCAGACCTCACGCCCCGCGGGCCTGCCTGCCACCCGCCCTTCCCCCCCCCCCCCCCCCGCCCCACCCCGTGGTGGCTGGTGGTGGTGGTGGTGAGGACGACAAAGGGGGAGTGCCGGTGGGGACGCTGGCAGTGGCGGCGGCGGTGGCAGCTGGACCGCCCGCCCCCCGCCGCCTCCTGACGTTGGCAGCAGCGGCGGCGACGGCGGGCGGCGGCGGCGGCGGCGGCGGCGGCGGCGGCGGCGGCAGCGACGGCGGCGGCGGCAGCGACGGCGGCGGCTCTCCACCATGTCGCGGCGGAGCACCGGCGGGGGCGCGGGCGGCAGCCGCAGAGGCGTTGGCGGCGGCCGCAGCCGACGCGGCAGCGGCGGCAGCGGCGGCAGCGGCCAGAGGGGAGGGGACGTCCCCAGCGGGGAGGGCGGCCGTGCCGTCGGCGGCGGCAGCGGCGGCAGTGGCGGCAGTGGCGGCGGCGGTGGCGGCGGCGGCGGTAGCGGTGGTGGTGGCGGCGGTGGGGGTGGAGGTGGTGGGGGCGCCCTCGGCCAACCGAGCGTGGGATCCCCTGCGGAGGAGGCAGCAGCAGCGGCGCCAGTGGTCCCCGCGGCGTCTGCAGCAGCAGCAGCAGCAGCAGCAGCGGCGGCGGCGGCAGCGGCAGCGGGGGGCGGCACGGCGGGGGGCGGCGCGGCGGGTGCCCGCCCCCTCCCCCCCCGCGGCTACTTTCGGCCCATCCGCACCCCCCCCCGCGGGGGCATGCCCGCCGGTGGCGGCGGCCTGCTGCCGCCGTCGCCGCTCCTCACCCCCGGCCGGTCGCCGCTGCGGACGCCGCCGGGGTCCCCGCCGGCGTCGCCCGCGCGGGTGCCCGCCCTGCGGGCGCCCATTGCACGCCACGCGGGGGCGGGCGCGGCGGCCGTCCCTGGCGTGAGGGGGGGGGGCGGCGGGCCGGGGGTGGGAGCTGGGCCAGGAGCGGGGGGTGGGGTGGGGGTTGGGGGGGGGGGGGCGGTGGTGGCCTCGGCGTCGCGCTTGGCCTGGTTGCCCCTGGGGGGGGGGGGGTTGCTGCTGCTGGGGCCGTCGGGGGTGGGCGGCGGCGGTGGGGGTGGGAGTGGTGGCGGCGGCGGCGGCGGCGGCGGCGGCGGCGGCGGAAGCGGCAGTGGGGGCGGTGGGGAGCTCATCACCCCCCCCGCCTCATTGTCGGGCGCGCGGTCGGGGGCGGGCATTAGCCCGACGCGCCGCGGGCGGACGCCCCCCTCCCCATTTGGGCGGTGGCGCCCACCGAGCAGGGCGAGCAGCTCGGAGAGTGACCGCCCCGTCGGCGGCCGCCGCCGTGGCGGCGGCGGCGGTGGTGGCAGCGGCGGCGGCGGCGGCGGCGGCAGCGGCAGCAGCGTTCGCAGTGGCCGTGGGGGGGGGGGGAGTACCGGGGGCGGCAGCACGGGGGGGGGGGGGGCGGCGGCGGCGGGGGGGGGGGGGCGCGGGTGCGGGGGGAGGGGCGGGCGGGACCGGCGCCCTGCGGCGGGTTGGGGGGGGCGGGGGGCTCCCGTTGGGCTACGTCTTTCGGCCGGCCAGTGGGAGTGAGGAGGAGGAGGAGGAGGAGGAGGAGGAGGAGGAGAGCGCGGCGGAGAGTGGCGTGAGCAGCACGCCCAGCCACAGGGAGGGGGGGGGTACCGCCACGGGGGGGGTCAACCCGGTCACCGACAGCGGGCCCCGGCGGGCGGACGAGGGCGGTAGTGGCGGCGGCGGCGGCGGCGGCGGCGGCGGCAGTGGCAGCAGCGGCCGCAGCAGCCGCAGCAGCCGCCATAGCAGCCGCAGCGACGCTGCCGGCGACGCCAACGTCAATGCCACCAGCGCCAATGACGACAAGGACGGCGCGGTCGGCGGTGGCGGGGGCGGCGGCCCCTTTGTCCCCGCCCGCCGGCGGCGGAGCACGCCCGTCGGCGGCGGCGGCGGCCGCCCCCTCCATGGCGATGGCAGCGGCGGCGGCGGCAGCGGTAGTGGCAGTGGCAGCGGCGTCCGCGACAGCAGCGGTGGCAGCGGCTTCCGCGACAGCAGCGGTGGTGGTGGCGGCGGTGGCGGTGGCGGTGGCGGTGGCGGCGGTGGCGGCGGCGGCGGCGATGGGGCCGCCAGCGACGCGCCCCCCCCCCCCCCAGCGGCGGCTCCAGACGGCCGGCTCTGCGCCGCCGACCGTGTCGTTTGAGGTGGCTACCGCCGCGGGCGCGGCGGTGGCGGCCGCCGCGGCGGGCGCGTCCGCGCGGGCGCGCCGCGTCTTTGCGCCCCGCGGGGCGGCGGCGCCGCTCCGCCCGCGGCCGCGGCGGTCGGGCAGCAGCTTGGAGGGGCGGCTGGGAGGGGGGGGGGGGGGGTGGGAGCCCCCGAGGGGGGGGAGGGGGGGGTTTGTCCCATCCCCGCCCCGCCGGGCGCGGCCCGAAGCCGCCCGGAGCGGTGGCGGGGGTGGGGGTGGGGGTGGGGGTGGGGGGGGGGGGGAGGGGCGGCGGTGGCGGCGGCAACGACGGCGGCGGCAGCTGCGGCAGCCGCGCCGCCAGCCCGCAGCAGCCGGCCGTGGGTGACGGCGTCGCCGCCACCCGCGGCGGGGGGCTGGGTGGACCCCCTCCTCGTCGCCGGCAGCGGCAGCGGCGGCGGTGGGGGCGGGGGTGGGGGTGGGGGGGGTGGGGGGGGCGGCCGGCGGTGGCGGGGCGTCAGCGGCAGCTCTGGGGAGCCCCCCCCGACGGCGCCCCGCCACACGTCCACGCCCCTGCCGCCCGCCCCCCCCACGACGCGGGGCGATGGCAGCGGCGGCGGCGGCGGCGGCGGCGCTGCCGCCGCCCGCGCGTCGGCGCCATCGTCCTCATCGGCAGCGACGGCAGCGACGGCAGCGGCGGCGGCGGCGGCGGCGGCGGCGCGGACGCCCGGCAGCGGGCGGGGGGTGCGGCTGGTGCACCGGCCGCGGCCGGCGGCGACGGTGCGGCGGTGGCTGTCACGGACCATCTCGCGGCTGGCGGTGGGCGACGGCAGCGGCAGCGGCGGCGGCGGCGGCGGGGGGGGCGGGGGCGGGGGGGGGCTGGTGGTGGTGGTGGTGGGGGCGAGGGGGGAGGAGGAGCGGCGGCCGGCGGCGGCGGCGGCGGCGGGGGGGGGGGAATGGGGGGGGGGGGGGGGGGAGGTGGGGGTCCTCGCTGATGGGCGGCAGCACTGGCGGCGGCGACCGCGGCGGCGGGGGCGGCGGCGGGGAGGGCGGGGCGGCGTCGAGCTCGTCGCCGAGCATTGGCGTCGCCCCCGCCGCGGGGGGGGGCGCGGCCGCCCCGCTGCCGGCCCGGGGGGGGGGGGGGGGGGAGCGGCCATCCCCACCCTCATGGGGTGCGGCCCAGCCGGAGCAGCCTGTCGTCGCGCCTGGGCGGAGTGGGGGGGGGGAGTGGCGGTGGGGGGGGGATGGGGGGGGGG
>CM020618.1:6463030-6581742 GCA_009829735.1 Pyropia yezoensis | reverse complement strand
GGGTTAAAGGGCAGGGCTGAGTGGCCGCCTGAGTGGCCGCCTCGGCCGCCAGCGCGGGGGGGGGGGGGTGGGGGGGGGGGGGCGCCGACGGCGCTGCCGGGGGGGGGGGCGGGGCGCCGCCACGCCGCCGCCGCTCGAGTGACGGCGCCGCGGGTGCGCGCGCCGACGGCCCGCCGTGGGCCGCGCCCGCGCTGGGCGGCGGCGACGGCTATTTTTTATTGTACTGTACGTACCTAGCTAGGAATCGTGGGTGCCGGTCAGGTCACGGGCGGGGTACAGCACAGCAGTGTGGGGGCGAGCACCAAAGTGGGGCGACGGGCAAAAACAAAAAAAGAGGGTGTGCCTTACGGGGGGGGGGTCTGGGTCGCCCCCTTTCCATACACCCCCGACCGTCCTCCCCCCCCCCCACCGACCCCCGGGCCCCCTCCCCCTTCCATATGCCGCTGCCGCTGTGCCGCTGCGCCGCCGTGCCGCTGGACCGCTGGACTGGTGGACCGCCGCCCCCCCCTCCCCCCCCACGCCCCCCCCCAGTCATTCGGTCGACGCGTCTGTGTAGGAGCCGTCCGAGCTGCCCAGCGACGAGCCCGACACGGACTCCGAGTCAGACGACCGGGAGCTGTCATCATCCTCCTCATCGTCCGAGCCCGCCGGCCGGCGGCGGGAGCTGGACCCCCCCCCGCCGCCGCCGCCGCTGACCTTTTTGGCCCCCCGCGACGGGGAGCCCCCCGGGCCCCCCGCCGCCGCCGCCGCCGCCGACCCGCCGCCGCGTCTGCCGCCGGGCACGCCCTTGAGCGCCACGGTTTTGGCGGCAACGCCCTTTTGGGCCACCCCCTTGGACGCCACCGGCGGCCACCGCGACGCCGAGCCGCTGCCGCTGCCCCCACCGTCGGGGCTGCTGCCAGGGCTCGCCGGCGCCGCCCGCATGGGCGCCTTGCCGGCCGACGCGCTGCGGCCGAGGCCACCCCCACCCCCACCCCCACCCCCACCCCCACCCCCGCCGCCGACGCCGCCGCCGCCACCCACGTCCATGGCAGCGGCGCC
Source organism: Pyropia yezoensis (assembly GCA_009829735.1). Lineage (NCBI taxonomy): Eukaryota > Rhodophyta > Bangiophyceae > Bangiales > Bangiaceae > Pyropia > Pyropia yezoensis. The sequence continues at coordinate 6,580,701 of CM020618.1, read as the reverse complement.
ACCGCCGGGTGGAGATACCGTGGCCGCCCCCCCGCGGGGCTCCCGGCGGGGCCGCTTGGACGGTGGCGGCGACGCGGCCGACGCGTCCACGTCGGGCTCCACCAGCGCCACCCGCGCCGGCTTGGCCGCCGGCCGCGGCGGTGGCGGCCGCCGCGACGGGGGCGCCGCGTAGGGGGGGGGCGTCAGGGAGGGCTCCCGTGACACCCCCTCCGGCTCGTCGCCCTCGTCATGAGCCGACTCGGCGTCTGCCCTGGCGGCGGCGCCCGCCACGCCGTGCTCCTCGTCGTCGGCTCCATCGTCGGGCGGCGCAACGGCCACGGCGGGCCGCCGGCCACCGCTGCCACCGCCATAGCCATCGGGCCGGCCCCGGGGTGGTGGCGGGGAGCGGGGCGGCACCCGCTCGTCTGGCAGCGCGGGCGGCGCCTCGCGGGTCGTGTTGCTCCGCACGCTGTACGCGGCCGCCACCCGCTCCAGGTGCCACCGCCCGCCCCGAAAGATGAGGAGGAAGCCAGGCGACGCGGCGCCCCCGTCCGCCGCTTTCGCCTTGGCACCCCCGCCGCTGCCGCCGCCGCCGACGCCGCCACCACCACCGCCGCCGCCGCCGCCGCCGCCGCCCGCACCCGACGCGGCATCGGCGCCTTCAAACACCACACTGCCTCCGTCCGAGGAGGCCAGCGCAATGGTCGCACGGTTGCCAACAACGCTCAGCGTGCCGGGCTGCTTCTCATTGACACGCTCCGGTTTGTGGACGTCTGCAAACGCAAAACGCCACATCGACGACGCGCGGGGATGATAGGGGGAGGGGGAAGAATAGCATCCGCGGCCAGGGAGCCATACAGACGGGGAGGCAACGTCGCCCACAGGCGGGGGTACAATGTCCACCGCCAGGACGCCAAGGGGAGACCGTGACGGCAGAGATAGACGGCCAAGACCAGAAGCCAAAAGCGGTGCGGGATGTCAACACAAGAAACCCAATGTCGGCCAGAGCACCCTTGTCAGCATCGCAAGACGCAGCGGCACGACTGGCCCGCCGCCCGCCGCGCCGCAGCGGGATCACTGCAGCAAAAAACTGCGGAAAAAACCAATGCCGGACAAGGCCAAACGCATGCCGCTGAGCATGCACACGGAATGACAGAGGGCGAGCGAGCCTGCCATCCCAGAATAGCTACCCGGGGGGGGCGTACGCCAAGGTGGTAGTGCTTAAACCGCGCAAGCAGAGGCACAGCCCCTACCAGAGCGGCGCCCCCCCTGCAGGGCCTCACACACGTCCACTGCCCAACTCGCGCGCGCCCACAGCAGAGCTCTCAGCCCCCCCCCCACCTGACTCCACCCCCCCTCTTCGCCTAACGCACCTCCCAATCACTCACCCAATGAGAAACAGAAAAGGAAGCAAAAAAGAAACAACCACACCAAAAAAACGTACACTTGACCGTAAAGAACTGCGGCCGCGACGACGACGACAGCGGGCGGCTACGGGTGACCGTGTCCCCCACCGACACGGGGTACTTGACGCCATGGCGCGGGCGCGCCGAATCCATCGCGGCGGCGAGGGGGCTCCGCGGTAAGGGGGTGGGTGGGGTGGGAGGAAGGGGGGGGTAAACGAGGGAGAGGGGGGCGGGGGGGGTAAACGAGGGAGAGGGGGGCGGGGGGGGGGCGACCCCACCCGCGACGCCCACCACCGAGTGGTGCGGTAGGCGCGTGGCGGCTGGTGTGCCTGCCGTCACGCGTGCACAGCCCTTCTCTTCCCCCTCCCCTCAAACCCAGCGGTATCTACGTTCCGTCCCGACAACGCTCGTGGCGGGCGGCTTGGTCTTGCAGGCAGCCGGATCGACCAGCCAAAGCGTTTGAGGTGGGCCCCCGCGCGAGGGAGCCCCCCCGAACCACTGGTCAAATGCCTGTCAGTGAGGGGAGTGCTTCGAAAACGTATTGATCAATGATGTGTAGTTCAGACCCAGTTCGACAAATTAAATTGGGAAGTCCGTGAGGGAGAAGCATTGAAATAGATCCACTGTATGCCGTTGCTTCGGTAGTTTGAAACTGTTTACCACTTTCGGCGCCTTGCCCGCGAGATACCACGAAGGCAATTGCCCCGGGAAGCCGCTCCACCGCTCGGATCCGGCCCCTGGAGAAGTGCGCCTGCCGCCTCCTTCCTCCCACATGAGCGTCCGCCCTGTCTGGCGTCTGCTGACGCGTCAACCACATCACGGCTGCGCTTCCCAGTTTCTCATTGGGCCTGCCAGGCCAAGTCCGTCTGCAGTGGACCGGGATGGTCAGTCGACCGACCGGCAGGCCACGCCAGATGGCTCTGTATCTTTGCCTCCTACCCCACATTTTCTGACCCGTTGCAGCTCGGTCCCACCTCCCAGGGCTCCGTACAGATCCCTCTTCCCTGCAGGACTGGGCCCATTGCGCCCGGGGCTGTCAGGCTTCTCGGCGTCCTGGTTCCGCAGTAGTCCTTAGCGGGCGGTGTCGTGGTCCGCCGCGGGGGATTGGCCTCACGCGATGCACGACAGCCCGCGTTCATCCGTCAGCCGCTACTTCCGTTGATGGCGCGGAAAAACCGCCACAGAAAACGTCCGGCCGGCCCAGTTGTGCATTGTAAGCAACGAAAGCAATTGACAGATAACTCATTCGAAACGCGAGTTAAGTCGACTAAGTTCCTTGTCATGAGCGTTGTTGTTCTTACATGGATACATAGAATTGGGGGAAGGATGAACTGTTCATTCAGTTTGCGGACAGTTGGGGGCTCGTGTGGTCTTTGTCACGGCCAGAGTCAGCGTAGGAAAATCAATCAGAGAGTCACATACACCGTATGTATATATATATATATCGACGTCCTAAAACGCCTGCACAATTGCTAGAAGCGTCGCGTCCTCCTGTGCCAAGACTATAGCGCTGCCCTGGGCGCCGGCTTTTCTGGGGTGGGCACGTGGTAGGCAACCAAGAGCGCAGCCACAGAGAGCCGGATGTCCCGCGACAAAATCCCCAAGGCGCTCTTCAGCAGCGCTCTTCAGAGCTCCATCATCCTTCCGCAGCTTCTCCACCCGGTCCAGCTCGTCGGCCGCCTTCATTGTTGCCAGCAGTAGGGAAAAAGGAAGGCTTGCGGATGAGTCGGAGCGGCGATCTGGTCAATGGGAGATTGCTTTTTGAACTCAATTTGTCGTATTCCGACGCTACGTCGTCTGGCATTGGATAGACGTGGCACCACATTGTATTGAAAGACAGGAGCATTTGAGAGGATGTGAACGGAAAAGCAACGTGAAGAGAAACTGTTCGTGGTTAGCTCCGTGCGAGGGTCAAGCAAGCTTTTCACGAGAGGGGAAGCCAAGAGAAGTAAGTCTATAACTCTTTTATCATTACGACCGGAGCATCGACGCATGGTTTCACTGGCAGACGGTGACAGAGAGGACAGGCAGTTTTTTGCCAGGTTGGGTAGCGCGTGAGATTGCCAGCGTGGCTCGCGTCACAGATCGACCTCGGCGTGCATCCCCGGTTGCCGCTTCCTCACGGAGCCTATGCCGACCGATCCAGCCAGTCCACTCGCTCCCACCCCCCAGGACTGTCCTTCACAGAGGCATCAGACACGAGATCATCTCATATGGCCATGCGGTGTGGCAGGACAGCCTCCGAATAGGCTAAGCGACAGGTGGGACTGAAGGGATCAAGGATGATGGCAGCAGGCGAGTGTGCGCCCAAAAAAGCTTGCCGTCGGAGTGGAGTCGGAGAGGCCAAGATTTCTGGGTGGACGGATTCGGGCCGTCCCGCGCCACCGTGCCACGGCCGCGGGATGACTTATGCGAAACAACCCTGATGAGTGCACATCGCGGCTGTGCTTCCCGAGGATCCCTGCAGCCCGCAGGCTGTTGGGATTCCCGGTCGCAGCTGCGAATGGTCCCTGTCGGCGAGTATTGTCACCAAGACACTTGTCGCAAGCTGGGGGGGATCTCAGTTTGAGCGATGAACTGTGGCCTGCCCACCGCCCTGCGCCGACCGTGCCGCGTCTGTTTTCCGCCCTTTCCAGGGGGTCCGCGCGAGAGGACCAACAGCGGCGCAGCCGCCCTTTCCAGCACACGGACGTCGTCGCTTCTCCTCCCACCCCACCGGCCATTCGACGGATCTCTGTGCCGGTCTAGCTCCAACGGGCGCCGAAAGCCGCTGAAGAGACAGTCGCCCGTACAGATGCAGACATGGCACCTTCCCATGTGCCGCCACCGGCCCAACGCAAGGGCCGTGCACAGCCACCGAGATCGAAACATCTCGTGGCGGGCTTGTATATGACAGTTCTGAACATTTTGTACCCAATTATCTACGTGGGTATTCATGAAGTTCCAAAGAAATCGAGATAACCAACATATTTTCCATGTGAAACACATCACAAGGAAGGTGATATGTACGTAGTATAAACCGGTGAGAATACTTGATGCTCGTGAGAATGACATAGTATATATATGTCAATTTGAAATGTCAACATTATTAGAGTTTGTGCTAACAATTGCTATCCAGCCTTGTCTTGTCGCGCACATGCCCCTCTACATCAGTGGACGCTGCGAAGCGTTCTCGACACGAGTACACTGACCAGTGAAGCGCGGGATTGAACAGAGTTTGGTGAGTTCAGGTTGCAATACAGGCGCAACAGCCTGCTCTGGGCAGAGCTGGGTCGGCGACTCATAACGATGGTCGTCGTAGCGTGGGCAAATGCGAGTGTAGTGGCGCCGCCCACCGTCGCCACCATGTCGACAGAACTTTGTAGCAGCGGGAGCAAAGAGGTGGGGTGGGAGGGGCTGCGGGGGGGCCTGGCCCCGTTCAAAGAGTCATTGCGACACACATGGCAAGAGGCCTCCTCTGCCCTCGGGGAGGCCTCCCCAGGCGACTTGGAGCGAGCTTCGTCGGAGTGAGAGAGAGCCATCCTCAGTGGTGGCGCTCTGCAAAGTGAGCCATTGCGATGCCACAGTAACGCCAAAGTGATGCCAATTTGACTTCTCGAGGTGGACCTGCTGAGCTCTGAGGACGATGGCGACCACATTCTTTGGTAGATATAATTTGCATTGAAGGGCGAGACTACCGCGCACAAGGATGACAAATCCCATGCTCTTCAAAGGCCAATTTTGGTTTATACATTGTGTCCTCCGAAGGGACTCTTGCCGGACGCGTCTTCTGCACCGTATGTGTGTTGCCAGATACTCCATTGCAGTGGTCCATGCTGGAAGGCCTTACTCTGTCTGTTGTGGTGTCCAGTTGCTCTAGCTTCGGTCAGTGCCTATGCAGCGACGTGGACGCGTCTGCGTACAATGGCGAAAGCCACGCCGGCGTTCTTTTGGCCAGGGCGAGGTACCTACCTGCGTTGGCGGCCGGTGAGTGCCCTCCCTCGCCACCCCTTCTATACCCATTGAGGGGACAGTTGGCCTGAAGGGGACCGGATACATAGTACTCCAGTCCCCCCAATCTCTCCCATGAAATACTCCTCAATCCACAGAGAGGTAAGAAATCAGCCAGGGCAGGCAAGCCACCCACTAGGCCATCGTCCGTGACCCCTTATCGAACACGAACAAGACGCACGTAACATGCCTACGTGTGCAACTAAGTATACTTCTCGTCATTGCGAACTGCTCTTCACATGACCCCTCGATCGGGCTGACTTCTTTTGTCTCAAAACCAAGATGCCGTGATCCAAAGCAACGGACACTCTCCCAAGGTCTTTTCTGTTGTCTTTTTTCGCACGTCGAATCTGACACCCAAAAGTCATTGACGTTGGGACAGCGGTCAATGGGAAATCAGGTTGGGACGCCTCCCCCCCCCCCCCGCATGAGGCGTAGGCGACCCGGGCCAGCGCGGCAGCCAGCGCCGCACCCACCGGCGCATCGTTTGCACCGGGGCGTCCCCTGCCCACCCCCATCTCCACAAGCTTGTGTCACGCGCTTTCCATCGCGAGTGTCGCGGTGCGCTACCCCCCCACCGACCCGCCGCTCTGTTGCAGGTGCAGTGGGCCGGCCGCCACAGGCCTCCACAGCTCTCCACGATCCAACCATTGGGTATCTGGTCATCCACAGAGGGGCGGCGGCTGCCACCGTGGCTGGCCGCCCGCCTGACCCAGACGCTGAGCGGTCATCATACCTGAATGATACAGCCCCCCGTCCCCCCGCTCGGCCGCCGCCGGATCGCGTGGGTAGCTACAGCGACTCTGCCGGTAGTGCACCCCCCCCCCCCTCCCCCTCCCAGCAACCCCGCCATTGGCTGGCCCCGGCACCCCCCCCCCTCCCCCTCCCAGCAACCACCGCCGGGCTCCATCACTGACAAGTGCTATCGGGATCAATCCTGGTGGTATGGCCGATGTGCTACGCCCTGTCTGGTGCGGCCGCGCTCGCGCTGCTACCCCCCCCCCCCCCACCCTGCTGCTGCAATCGCTGTGGACGACACGCCAACGGCGCGGCAGCTGCGATCGGCGCCTGGACCTGCCTCGCTGCCTCACCCAATACGCTTTTGTCTACTCCACCCTACCCGGTCCCAGACCCTTCCCAATACAGCGCCTTGCCGCTGGGGAGACCCCCACTCCCCACTTCTCCCCAGGAGGCACAGCCCCGGCGTGTGCTGCGGCAGCCCGATGCTGAGCACTGTCTGTGTGCGTGGGCAGGCCTCCGCGGCTATGTCTCCGACCGGCCGGCCCATCCTGGCCCAAGGATTGGGGGGGGGGGGTGCGTGCGAGTCCACACCAACGCTTTGCCGTGTATCCCGTGAGGAGGGGGGTGGGGCTGAGGGGGGACGCTCCGCGGAGATAACTGCCTGCTCGTCTTACCACGATGGGTGGGGCACCAGTGGCGACACTGGCAGCAGTGCGGCGAGGGGGATAAAGGAAGCTCGCCACTGCTGCTGCAAGACGGTGGTGCCACAGTAGGTGACCGACTCGAGGGCGGCAGGCGGGTGGGGGATGGGCGACCGCGTGGTGGGCACGGCTACGCTTCTGGGCGAGCAACAGGCGGTGATGAGGGAGGGGGGGGGGAGGGCGGCAGGGTGCGCGGCCGGCCAGCCACCATGTGGGTATTGCCCGCCAAGTGCCGACGCTGCCACCATGGCGAGCCGTGGCCCAACCGGCCTGCCCCCCACCCGCCCCCCTCCCGCGGGGGACCCTTGCGAGCGGGGGCAGCCGCCACGCGGCAGATGCGGCTCGGCCCGCCTGCCCGGCGGGCCGCGCGCGCGCGCGCGCGCGCACGCGGTCCGCTGGCGCCTGTGGCTGCCGCCATTACGGCAGCGGCGGTGGCGCCAGCGGGTGGGGGGGTGGTATATGAGCACCCCCACGGCGGCCGTGTCGTCACCCGCTCCCCCCGATCCTCACCAGCAGCAGCATCACCCGCCACGCCCCTTAGCCGGCTGCCCACGTCTCCGACAGTGTCGCACCGGCTTCGCACGTACGTCCACCGTCTTTCCTCCCCCCCACTCGAGGCGTTCACCATGAAGACCTCTGCCGCCATCCTCCTCGCCGCGGCGTCGTCGCTGCCGCTCTTTGCCAAGGCCACCACCGTGCGCGGGTCGCCCACCGCGGCGTCCTACACTACCCAGGTGCTGTCGCTCGACACGGTCGACACGGGCCGGCTGGTGGAGCTGGTCGTTGCCGCCCGCGCCGATGGCACGTCGCTGCTCTTGGTGAATGGCGCGTCCGCGACCATGAGCACCACCGGCCGGACCGTCACGTACCGGCCGCCCGCCTATGGGGCACCGGCCAAGCAGGACAAGTGTGGGTGCCCGGCTGGGCCGACGGGTCCCGCCGGCAAGGAGGGCCCAATTGGCAAGGACGGCAAGGCTGGGCCGGCGGGGCCAGCGGGGCCGGCGGGGCCGGCGGGGCCGGCGGGCAAGCAGGGCCCCGCGGGGCCGGCGTCCAAGTCTGCGGCGGTCGCCCCCGCGTCAGCGACGGCGGGCAAGCCTGGCCCACCGGGACCGGCGGGCCCCCCGGGTCCCAAGGGCGACGCCGGGCCGGCTGGCCCCGCCGGTCCCGCTGGTAAGGGTGACAAGGGTGACGCTGGGCCGGCTGGCCCCGCGGGCCCCGCTGGTCCCGCTGGTAAGGGCGATAAGGGCGACGCCGGGCCGGGTGGTCCCGCGGGCCCCGCTGGTCCCGCCGGTAAGGGCGACAAGGGCGACGCGGGGCCTGCTGGCCCTGCCGGCCCCGCTGGTCCCGCCGGTAAGGGCGACAAGGGCGACGCGGGACCTGCTGGCCCTGCCGGCCCCGCCGGTCCTGCCGGACCCGCCGGCCCCGCCGGCAAGGCGGCCCCCGCGGTCGCGCCCGCGACGGCGGTGCTCGGACCCGCTGGCCCTCCTGGCCCTGCCGGCCCCGCGGGTCCCGCGGGTCCCACCGGCAAGACGGGTCCCGCCGGCAAGAACGGTGCCGGCAAGGCGGGCCCCGCGGGGCCTGCGGGTCCTGCGGGACCTGCGGGACCTGCGGGCAAGGGCAGCGCGGGGCCGGCAGGGCCGGCGGGTCCGGCGGGTCCGGCAGGCAAGACTGGCCCCGCCGGCAAGGCCGGCGCGGCCGGCCCCGCGGGGCCGACCGGCCCCGCCGGGAAGAGCGTGGCTGGGCCGGCGGGCAAGATGGGTCCCGCGGGTATGCCGGGCATGGACGGCAAGTGCCCCAAGTGCGCGGTGCAGCACCCGGTCGTCACCTACGGTCCGGTCGAGGAGACGACCTACACCACCTACCATTGAGCGATGGGGTGTGGGTATGACGGCGTGAAGAGCAGGGGGGGAGGGGGAGGGGGGTGAGAAGGCAGCCACTGATTGCGTCTGTCAGGCCGCCGTGCTTAACAACAACAGTTGCGTCGTTTTATTGACTTTTGTCACAAGCGGATGGAAGAAAGGATGTGGGTGCAGACGGCTCCGCGCCTCGTCTCTTATTGAGAAAGACTCGCACGCGCATCAGTGGGAAGACGGAGTAGGTGCCAGAGAAAGATAGACAAGAGCAAGGCAATCCGCGAGAAGCAGGAAGGCCGCACGAGGAACCGCGACGGTTCCCATCATGGCAGTGATTGTACTGTCATTGCTACCAATGACAATGCGACACACTGTCACTGCACTACCATGCAAACGGCTACTGACCCTCCTCCCGCTGCCTTGTCCATTCCTTTGCTCGCCGCGCGCTCGGCTGTCTTATGTACCACCTCATCTTCATGGATCCCCGCCTGCCCTCTCCCGGCCCCCCCGCCCCACATCCCACCCTCACTCCTCGCACATCCGAAACGGCCCTTCACGCACGCAGGCACGGCCATCACAACACGCCGGCGCCGACGGCGAAAAGCCACACGGCGTGCCCGGTGCGAGGCATCCCGCCACCCGCCCCCCGCCGCGGCCCTGCACCGGTGGCGACGACACCGCCGGCTTCGGCGTCGGCGATGCTGTCGCCATTGTCGTCGGTGTCACCGGCGCCGACGGCGGCGCCGTCGCCGCCCCTCCCCCCTCCCCACCAGGGGCCGGCCCCCCCCAGGTGGACGGCAGCTCATCGCCTACCTCATCCCCCGTGCCCACCTGCGTCAGCACCAAGGCGGTGGTGCACGCCCCCCCGCGGGAGCACGTACAAGTCACACACTTGCGGATCGTGCACGCCGCGTCGGGTGCGTCGGCGGGGGCCCCCGGCGGGTAGGCACACGCGCAGGTGCGGGTTTCCACGCACGCGGCGGGGATGGCGGCAGGGACGGGGGGGGGGGCGCCCGCAGCGGCGGTGGCAAACGCCATCACGCCCACCGCCGCCAGGGTGGTGGCCGCCGCCCATCGGACGGCCGCCAATGCCGTCGACCGGCGGGCCAGGCGCGCGGCGCCCGCCATGGTGGTGCGACAGAGAGAACGAAAGAAATAAGAGGAAGAGGGCGGGGAGGGAGTGAAGGCGGGCGGGGGAGGGAGCAGGGTGGCAGGCGTCGTGACCGACCGGAGCAAGACCCACACCCTGAAGCACAGCGACCCCTGAGCCCGTGCTCGGGAGGGGTTGGTAAAGACGATGATGACCACGCAAGAAGAGGCAGGTGTGCCGACGGGTTAGGGGACGACAGCCGCAGCGGACGGTGGTCTAGGGCTCGAGCAGAGGGTAGAGGCGCACAGATGCAGCGCCGTCGACAGCCGACAGGCGGTTAACAACACGGAAGTACGGCCGGCAACGTACTGCGGCGACGGAGCGACAACAGGCCACAGTGCCGCCAGCACTGACAGCGTGGGGGTGGGGTGGACCTCCCAGCGGCGAAGGGGGAATCCCGGCAGGGGAGGTGAGCCGCGTCGCCGCCGCACCGTCACGGTGGCAGATTGGATGGGCGGGGGTGGTGAGCGTTGGCCGCGTTCCCCTCCCCCCCGCGTTCCCTCGCCCCCGCCTCCTGCCCGACGGCATGGGCACCCTCATGAGCGCCGCACCGTACATTGTCAGCAGCAAGCAGCCCGCGGCAGGCCGGCCGTCCCCGCATCAGGACACGCAGACAGCAGGCACGTGGCGGGAGGCTTCTCGCCTGTCCGTCGTCCGGCCGGTAGGCCGTCACCGCTTCGGGGCACGTGGGCGCGCCCGCGGGGTTGCGTGGTTGCGTGGCCGGGTGCCGGCCGGCAGACCGGAGCGGAAGACGGGGAGCCAGAGCGGGGTTGAAGGGAGGAGGGGGCGGGGAGGTGTACGTGGGAGGGAGGAGGGGCGCCTGCAGGCACGCACGTGGTAGGGCCGAATTCTTGGTGGGGCGGTGACGCCTCACGCGGTGACCATGCACGGCCAACACTATGTACAAAAAAATTGTATATATGTTTAGTGTCTGTGCTGTACTTGGGAGGGGAATACATAAATAGTGTTGGTCCCCACCCCAGACCAGGAACAGAACAATTCTGCAGACGCTGAGCACTCAGTGGGCGCCCCACCGCAGGACGCCCTGGCGTGGTGCACCAACGGTGGCCGTGGCGGAGCGCCGCGGGGCAACCCGCACTCGATTGCGCCTGAAAGGTACGCTTTGCCCGCGAAAGACTGGGTCGCTTGCATGTGGATAACGCAGGCCCCTCCAAAAGGACCCTCCCCCGAGCGCGCAGAGAAACGGAATACGTCTCAACAGCGACACCTTTCGTCCAGGGGTTGAACATGCTGCTGGATCCGGGCGCATTCGGCTTGAGTGGTTGACGGCTTGCCTCGCACGTGGCAGCCTCGGCGTGTTGGAAGAGCGGGGCGGCTCTACGGTCCTGTCGCCCAACACCGATGGTGCTATCGTAGTAGGGCGGCTGCATTGAGGGGGCGGACAGCGTGTGCCGCGCCCGGGGGCCTGGAGTTGGGGCGATCGACCTGAGGACCTGCCGGGTTGGGATTGGGGACGGTCGCCTGGCAAACGTCCACGTTTATGAGGGGCACTCTGACGGTACCGCGTCGTAGCTGGGAATACACGGGCAGCGTGCCTGACCTCTCTCGATACGGACGCTTTCAAAACGCAGAGCGCCCTGGCGTTGGGCAGACGGTACCTAAATTAGCTAAATACCGGTGCCTCCAGCAAGATCTTCATGGAATGGCAACGAGAAAAACTCGATACCAACATAAACGTTAGCTGCACCAGCCGGCGTGTAGCTTACAACTGCGCACGCCTCGTACCAGCGCTGTGGGGCAGCAACTGCGCACTCCGCTCTCTAGTGCGGTGGCGCCACCAAGCGGATGCATACGCCGTGCGGCGACGCGGCCATGTCCGGGTGCCCTTCTCCAAAGCGACCGCCGTTGCCACTTTTGGAGAAGGTCCCCCTATGGCGCCTACAGACACATTGACACCACCGTTTTGGCGACTACTATCGACGCCTTTTTTTTGTTGCGTCCATCATATGTCATGTATGCTCTGAGAGCACCCTGGCGTTGCGTTTTTATGCTCTGTCTATGTCTGGAAGTGCTTGGTAGCTCTGTGCTGTGAAACGAGGGAGGGAGCCCGACCGACTCACTGCCCATTGTGAGCCCGACTCACAACCCATTGTGAGCACGACTCACAACCCATAGCACGACTCACAACCCATTGTGAGCCCGACTCACGACTCACCCGGCGGCCATGTCTCGGGGGGGCGTCCGTTGTCTTTGACAAGGTGAGTTCGGCGGAACACGCACCCAGATGAGAGCTAGGGTGCTACTTTATACGAGCGTTCCCAGTGCAGTCCAACTGGAATTCAATTCCAGATGCCCCGCTGAAGAGAAGCCAACCCACCCGACAGTCGCGCCTCGAGGCAAAGGCCCCTTGCAGCAACCAGACGGCTCTCGGCAGCCGTGGCCGACAGAGCCACTTCGCCGGGGCGTCATCGCCACTCGGGCGGGGGCGTGTGTGGGCGCGCGCCGTCCCGCTCTTTGTCCTCGCCCACTCCGGGAGCCACGTGCCCACGGCGCACTCGGTGCTGAACTAGGGCCATGCTTGCCCGCCCCTGCCGTGCACTGACATGCTCGCGGGCAGCCGCCGGCTTGCACGGTCCGGACTGACCGGTGGCCGCCAGAGCTGACGACAAGCATTTCCTGGAGTGGAGCAGCGTGGGGGGGGCGAGCGCGCCGCGGGGCGGGCCGGCTTTGGGTGGGGCAGCCACGGTTTGGCAACGCCCTTCCTGTGGCGCCCCTTCTGCTGCTCGTGCTGCCGTGCGACGGCCAGGGGTTGGGTCCGTGGGACGTAGCGGCAGGCGGTGTGGGGGGGTGGATAGGGGGCCGTGAGCGCTGTCCGCTTCGTCGGCAGTGGGCACCGGGCAGTGGTCGGTGGCAGGCGGGGTGTGGGTCGAGTGACCACGCTCCGGCCGCGTGGCGTGCGCAGCTCTTGGCGTGCACAGCGACCGTTCGGTAGCGGTGTGTGTCGCCTGGGCGGTTCTTCTTCTTGTTTTGCTTCTCCTTGCTGGTGTCAGGAGGCTGTAACCGCTTTGCGTTCCGCCGCCCTGTCCCACCTTTCCCCTTTCTCTGTCCCATTGACTTTTGTTACCCACACCGCTGCGTACTCTCGCCTGTCATTTCTCTTTGGTGTTCCTCACCTTGTGTGCTCACAGCCCGCTCTCGTCTGCGCTCGGCCCTGGGCGTGCGGCACCCGTGCTTGGCGGCGCTCTCGTCGACAGGGCTCACAGCGGGCTGGGTAGACGGGCGGCCTCCCTTCGATGGGTCGTGACCGGGGAGATAGGCCGCCGTCTCGCCGCGGTGGCAGTGACAGCTTGCGCGGTGGGGACGGCGGGCGGAGCGGAGAGGCCGGGCGGGTGTCATCGCGCCGTAGTAGGCCAACCGCAGATGCGGATGGCGGCGGCGACGCGGGCGGCGGCGGCGGCGGCGGTGGCGTCGGCGGCGGCGGGAGCAGTAGCCGTGGGCGGAACCTCAAAGGCAACAAGGCGGCGCCGGCTGGCGCGCTCGGCACCCACAGCCTCTCCACATGGCTGATGTTTTGGTCGGGGGCACTACTACTCTTCTCCTTTTTCCAGCTCCGCGGCCAGTCGCGGCGGCTGGCGGACCCGTTGGTGCAACTGGCGCTCCCCGACCACAGCCTGGGTGAGCACATTGGGGACTTTTCGGGCCGGCTAGCGAGCTTCTCGTTTGAGATCTTCACGGCGCCCAAGCCGTTTGTGGGGAGTGACAAGGTCAATAATGAGCGCGCCATCCGGTCGTGGCTCCGTCTCCGACCAGCGCCGCGCATCACGTTGCTGGGCAACGAAACGGGCTACGCCGAGGCCGCCGCCACGTTTGGCCTCCGTCTGGAGAACCGGGTGGACAAGAACTTTCTGGGCGTGCCGCTCTTCAACTCAATGCTCAACCGAGCAAACCAGTCGACCGCGGCGGTGACGTTGATTGTCAACGGCGACATCATGCTGTTTGAGGACTTCGTGCAGACGCTGCGCAAGATCCTCTCGTCTTTTGAGAACTTCTTTGTCGTCGGTGCCCGGTACGACGTTGACTCTTTGCCGACAGACGTGGCAGAAGACGACCCAACGTATGCCAGCCGGGTGCGCTCGCACGTACTGAGCGCTGGAACACTTCACACGTACGGCGGGATGGACGTTTGGGCGTGGAACACGGGCGGCCCTCGACTGTTTGACTCCGCGATGCCACACTTTATTTTCGGGCGGGGCAAGTACGATAACTGGCTCACGCACGAGACCATTGCTGCTGGGCGGCGGCAAGTGGTGGATGTGTCCGAGACCTGTCTCACCGTCCATGTGCGGCACGATTACCATCTTGTGTCGGGTGGGGCGGCCGGTGCTGTGGTGGGCCCCGCTGCCGCTGCACTGGGTGTGCCGCTGGCCGCTGCTGGCGGAACTCTCCCGGCAGCTGCAGGTGCGGTGGGAGTGGCCAGCTCTCAACGACGTCTGCTGGGCCAGTTTTGGTCGGAAGGTAAGAAGAGCAAGTTTGAGCTCTTCATCAACATCTATCTGTCGCTCCACCACGGGACCTACACGAACCAGATTGGGAGCGTGCTCTTTGCGCCATGGAAGCTGAGCCGCTGCCTCGAGCCGACGGGGATGTGTCTGCTGAAGCGGGTGCGTCCGGGTATCTGCAACTGCGAGTTTTCTTCGTTTGTCAGCAACACCCAGACTGACCCAGTGGTCAAGAATGGCAGCCGCGTTATCCGTTGTGGCATGACGTCAGTGGAGACCAAGGAAGACTTTGTCATCCCCGTGCTGCCACCTGAGGGCGTGACGGAGCCGCCGTTTGGGCTGCCACTCACGATGGAAAGTGTCATTGACAAGGTTATCCAGAACAACACGGTGGTGCTGTCGGCCCTCAACTATGGATACCGCGCCATTATGATGAACTGGGTGTGCAACATGCGGCACCTGGGGGTCAGCAACTTTGTGATCGCTGCGCTGGACCCGCGGTTATATCGGTACGCGTACAAGCGCGGCCTGCCCGTCTACTATGAAACCACCATCTTTGAAGGTCTGGACACGAAGCTGGTGGAAGACGCAGACTATGGATCAGACCAGTTTAAGCAGCTGACCAAAATGAAATCCCGGGTGGTGCTGCGTCTGCTGAAGTCCGGCTACAACGTACTGTGGACGGACTGCGATATTGTCTGGTTCCGCAATCCACTACCCTACATGCACGCGCAGCACGCGGACCTCGTCATCCAGACGAACGCACCCGACAGCGAGCCCGCCAACGGCAAGCGGCGGATCAACTCAGGGTTTTACCTGGCGCACGCCAACCCGCCCACCATCCAGCTGTTTGGAGAGATTGTCAAGTACGCGTCGCGATCGACCATGTCGGAACAGCCCCACTTTTGGGAGCGCGCTTGTGGCAAGGAAGGTGAGTTCCGAGTCGGCAACGACGGTTGCCAAAACTCGGGCGTCAAGACCGCTCTGCTGGACCGGCACTTGTTTCCTAATGGTGTCACGGACGGCATCTGGGAGAGCCCGCCTGGTAAGCTGATGGCCCGCTTCCCGCGCCTCTACATCCTGCACGCCAATTGGGTCAAGGGTGCAGCGGCTAAGCAGGAGCGCTTTGAGCGGCACGGCTTCATCTTCTTTGACAATCAGGATGAGCTTTGCGTCTACCCGGCTTGGCAACCATATAGGGACGCGGAGAGCATGCCGGCTGTGGCGGCCCCCGCGGTGGCACCTGCCCAACGATGATGAGTTGCTCGGCATAATTAGCTTCTCTGCGCCCCCTACCCTCCTTTCTTGCTCGCCTGTTCCTGGCGCCCCCCCCATGTCGTGCCACCTGACCATGTGTTTTGGTCACAAGTTACCGGGCGTCGAGCCCGGGCGCTATTTGGTTCACGCTACTCTATTGCTCATCGCCGGTGCTCCCCACTCTGCTGCCGCGCGATGCGGCGACGAGCATCTTTTCCTGGCCGTCCGAGCCTCTGCTCTTTTGGTGAAGGCATGGCCTGGTGCGATTGGGCGTGTTGTCCGGCCGGTCGGTTCCCCCTGCCGAATGCTCGTGTTCTTTCCGTGCATCGATGAGGGGACAATCTGAGATGAGTGCCTGAACAGCTTTGCGCGCGTGCGTCACGGCACCCCTTCGAAGTACAGTGCGGTGCGGGAGAAGGGGTGCGGATTGAGCAAGAACACGATCTCATTCTCCTGTCATTCGTTATTTTTCCCATCCGTGCGTTCTGCAATCAGGAGGCACACAAAGGGTCTGTTTACCGTGTTCACAGAGGACGACGGTCGACGGTTGACGTCACGCTCGGAACCTGCCCATGCTGCGCAACTCCCAATCGGAGAGGAAGCAGCAAGCAGGACGAAGAACAAAACTGTATTCTCTCGAGCCGGAATCGAACCAGCGACATTCTGATGACGGATACCACTACAGTCAGACGCTCTTCGTCGCGGGCAAATGGGCCAACTGAGCTATCGAGAGATGCTGATCGATGAAGTAAAGCTATATTTTTATTAAAAACTTTTTCTCACTTTGGCCGCTTTCTAGACCGCTGCCGTCCGCACAGAGCGGCTGGGGAGTGCTCAACGTAGAGAGGAGAAGATAGTTTTTCTACGATCTGAAAACAGTGGCAGTAGAGTTTGGCCCACAGCCCGTCAGCAGGCAGGGACCCGCTAGGACAAGACAACTGAGAAAGGTGCGCGTCCAGAGACCACCGCCTGCCCCTGCGGTCAAGGCACGTAGGAAACAAGCGGGCACCTGTGGAAAGCTCCCGCATGGATTGTACGTCATCCCCGATCACCAGTCGCGATCGCCGTCTTAGCAGCGTCCCCCGGCCCATTCAACATTTCACCGGGCGGGGGCTCCCGCTTGACACCCGCCTCCACCTTCGACGCTGCACCCCCTCCTCCACCCGCCCCGTCGTCAGGTATACAGTCCGCGCAGCAGGGACAGTAGTAGTCTGGGATGGGAAGAACTGCCGCTTGGATGCGACGGAGCGCCAGCCGCACCCGCTCTCGCACCACCGCCGATACGCATGCTACCCTTCCCGTCGCATGGTCGACCGTCACCGCGTGGAGGTCCACGACCAATCGACTAACAGTTGGTCGCCGGCGAGACAGCTGGATTGGGCCAAAGCGGGCAGACAAGAGGCGGCGGGTAACTGCCAGGGCAGCGTCGACAAAATCGTCATCGAGTAGATGAGGGGCCCCTCCGTGAACGTGAGCAGGTGGCGCGGGAGAGCAAGGCCCGGGCGTCGCTGCAGATGTCATGGCCACCGCTGTCGCCGCCGCCGCTGCCGAGGCCACCGCGGGGATCGACGCGTCCGCGGTCACACCGGGGGGGATTGGCGGGTCCAAAATGGGAAGCGCCTCAGCCTTTACCAACGCCTGTCCACTACCTGCAGTCGACTCAGCTGGGGACGACCCCTTCCCGTTGGGAGCGAGCGCCGACACCGGCGTGCCGTCAACAGTGCGCTTGACGCCGGCGACCGCCGGCGGCTCGGACGTTTTAGAGGGCGCAGGGGACACCAACGGTCGGGGCGCCGACCCTGGCACGGGCGTGTTGGGGGCTTCGATAGCGAGCGGCGCGGGTGCCCCCGGTGGGCGGCCGCCACCGACACCAATGCCCCCCGCCACAGCGGCGCGAAGGACAAGCGCCGCAATCGCATCGGCCACCATATCCGTCGAATTGTCGGCCTGCCAGGACATGACCACTTTATGGCCCCCAGTGTCACGCTCCTCCATCAGCGTCACCGCAGAGACCACCACGATTCTGTTAACCGCAGGAGGACCAGACGGCGACACTCCGCCAAGAGTACCAGCGGGCTTTGCCTCGTCCCAACCGCTGCCGCCACCGCCGCCACTGCCGCTGGCGCCGCCTAGGCAGTCGACACCACTGCCGACACCACTGCGTGACGAGGCCACCACGTTCTCAAACAGCTTGGCCAGCTCGCGTGCGAGCTCACCCATGGGCACGGCAAGTGGCAAAACCAGCCGCTGTCGAATGTGCGAAAGCCCGAGGCGGGTGTAGCGCTGCAAGTCGTCGGGCGCCATCAACGTGTGCGTAAAATCCTTACGCACCATAACCCCGCTGACTCGGGTGCCGTCGGCGGGCGCGTGCTTGGGCAGTACCCCAATGGCCTTGGCGATGGTGGCACCACGAAAAGCCAGTGCTACAGTATGAGAGTTCTTGGGCGTGAAGAGTGCAATCCGCCGCTCGGGAGGCCCCCGGTTGTATCGCTGGTCAAGGGCCATCCGCAGGCGGGACATCTCCTCTGACGACCCGTGTACAAGCACAATGTTGCCTGGCTGACACGCGTCAATAAAGGAGGATGTTTGTAAGAAGTCCGAGTGCGCCGAGAAGGTGATGTAATCCACCGAGCACCGCAAGGGCACCTCCTTGCCGTCCATGCGCGTGATTGACTGGGGCTCCGTGAGAACATGCTTGGCGAGGGTACCCTCCACCGAGTAGCCCGACAGGATGAGGCCGCTGCGCTTGTCGGGGCACCAGCGCTCAAAAAGCGCACGAGAGAGGCCCGACTGCAGCATTCCTGGCGACGCCATTACCACGCACGGGTTGCGGTCGTCCAGGTCGTCGATGGAACGCAGCGACGACACGTACTTGAAAGCGAATGGGTTGCCCACGTCGTACCGCCGCCGCACCGCGTCATTCATCATGTTGATGTAGGTCTGGTAAACGGACATGCACCGCTTGGCAAGAGCAGACGCGTAGTAGATGGGCACGTCTTGGATGTCCGGGTTGGCCTCCCAAAACTCGTCCAGAATCAGCAGTAGCTCCTGCGCTCGGCCGAGGGCAAATACAGGCATCAGGACGCGGCCACCGCGACGCACCACAGATGCAACGCGCTGGGTGAAGCGCGCCTCCCGCACGCGCCGTGGCTCGTGCACCTGCACACCATAGGTGGACTCAACAATGAGCACGTCAGGCCGAGTGGGCGGCACCTCCGCGCTCTTAAGGTGGCGGTCCTCTTCCCGCGAAAAGTCGCCCGTGTAGAGAACGCGCACACCCGCAATCTCGACCATAAACATGGCCGCACCCAGAACGTGGCCCGCATTGTAGGCCCAAAAGCGAATGCCGTCAACAGACACTTCCTGGTGGTAGTCGATGGACTCGATGCGGGGCATTGTGCGCAGCACGTCAGCCTCAGAGTACAGGTTGTCGTCTGCTGAGTGGTGTGAAACACGAACAAAGTCGCTCATGAGGGTCTTGTAGATGGCCTTGGTTGGGTGCGTCATGAACACTCTAGCCTTCGGGTTGAAATTGGTCTTCTCCATGAGGTAGGGAAGCGCTGCTGCGTGGTCCAGATGGAAATGAGTGGCGAGCAAGATGTCCACCTCGTCCAAGTCAACAGGATCGAAGAAAGGCAGAGACGCGAGACCTGAGTAGGCAGGGTGAACACCACAATCAAACATGATCATCTTTCCCCGGAAGCGGAGGACGCAGCAGGAGCGACCGACCTCGCCGCCAGCACCTAGTGGCGTAATCTGTCGGACCGCACACCAAGACAGCGAAACAGCAAGCAGTATGCAGCAGCCAGCGCACCTCGCATGAGGCATGACGAGTGAGAATGAGCCCCCGAGGACCGTTTACCACTTCAAACAAGGTCATCCCGTAAAACAACCTCAGAGACGCGAAGCACTGACCAGGTCCACATGAGAGACGTAGAAGAGACATGCCGGGCATCCCACACACCTCCATCACATCAGCCTTGTCTCCGGTTCCCAAGGGGTCCAGCCGGAGCGTCTTCTTCGCATTAACAGATGCCATCGTGCCAGAGTGTGGCTGCCCCCGTGAGTCAAACGCGTTTCGGACGAGCCAGCCGCACGACAGAGCGCGACGTCGCAACACTGGGGCAGGGCCCGCGTAGCGCAAAGCAGGGCATTGTTGAGCGGACTTGGCGCGAGCAGGCGGGATCCCGAGCACCCAGCTGTTTATCGCTTTTCAATGAGCTTTCAAAAAAATAAGCCATTGCCGACGGGATTGGTCAGCACCTGAACACCTTTCGCCCGATGTCAATCACCTCCAAAGCGGTCTCCCGACTTTCTTCGCCTCCTTTGACCTTTCGACCAGCCTCATCACATCTTCCACCCACTTTGCCCGTCGCCACGCTCCTCTCACCACTCCATCTGTCTCCAACCAGCGCAACACTTTCCCCTCACCTGTCTGCACACCCTCCCCTTGTCCACCTAACGCCATGCCCCTTTCACATGTCGCCATGTCACCTTCTCCACCTCGCGTCGCTGCCCCGTCTTCTACTTCGTGGGGTCGACTCCCCCGATGCCCCCAACCTACGCCCCTTCCCATGTATGTTTTTCCGTATCCAGCCCCAACGGCGGCGGGGGCCCGCTCCTGGCTGGACGCCGCCCGTCCAGCGCTTTCCCTGACCCAGTTCGGTACACAAGGGGGCTGTCGACGCTGCCGTCCACGACCAGCAGCCGGCGGAGTGTCCCCCCACCCTCGGGCCCCACTGCGGATGAGCGGAGTTGGATTGCCGCCAGATGGTGCCGCCACGCTGCTGCTGCCAACGTTGGCCCTGACGGCGTCGGCGGCAGCGGCGGCCGTGTGGCAATGGCGACGTTTGGACGGGGACGGGCGCGGTCGCGCTGCCACCCCTCTGCAGCCGCCATGTGCTGTGTGTGGCGGCTCGCGGGTGGTCGAGTGCCCCAGCTGCGGCGGCATGGCGAGCTACATTTCCGGCGGTCGCGGGTATCCATGCAAGTCATGTTGTGCGGCAGGGCCAGGAGGCAAAGTGATCTGCCGTGCGTGTTACGAGGGCGACCCGTACGACCTACAGGGCATCCGGAGGATTGTCAACGAGGCCACTAGGCCCGGCGAGTGACGGGAGGGTACCACGCCCGGGGGTGCCCGCTGCGCGCGGCCACCCATACCGCACGCAACGTGTTTAGCAGCTGCATAAGTAACGGCGCTGCGTGTCGGCGCCGTGGTGTCGTCGAGCGGCATCGCCACCTCGGTGGCATCCCTGCCATCATGGACGATGATCGCCGCACATCTTCACCAGCCCAGCGTGAGCGATACAGTCGGCCCGGTCACCGCAGCTGCCACTCGCATCGCTGTGGGCCGCGTACAGCCGTCCACCGCCCGGCGTTGGCTCGCCAGTTGCGGAGGAGGCGCCACCGGCTGCGGGGGCTGTCGCTCGTGGCGGGCAGACTGCCACTCTGGCAGCGGCTCTACGTGCCGAATGGGTGCGCTGGCATGACTCCCTCCGTCACCTCGGCAGAGGCACTGGTCGGCGGTGGCCGCCCCAGCGACCAGCACTCCAAGAGCCCCTTCGGACGCTTCCGACGTTGTGTTTTTTGTGACGGGGATGCTGAATTTCTCGCAAAAAAAGGCTTTGTGAATTACATATTTTGAAAGCTTCTCTCATGCTTGGTGCAGGAATCCAGCGTCTGGGGTGGACGCCTTCGAAGCGACTGACCAAGTGCTCCCGCCCACCCCCCTCGCCCCCGCGTTCCCCCCACTTTCCCCCCCGCTTTCCCCAAGATGTTGCGCCAGCTGACGGCCGCGGCCGTCCGGCGGCTACCCCGCCCCTCCCCCCACCCAACCCGCGGCCTCGCTGCGTGGCCGTCCCCCCCGCGGCCGCCACGGGGGGGGCTGTCACCAACTCGGCAGCCGCCGCCACCGCCTTCATCACCGCCAAAGCGACCGTCGTGGGACCCCAACTGGGAGGGCCACCGCGGGCGGGGCAACCTGCTGCCATCCTATGGACGGGCGTTGGTGGCCGGCCGCGGCAAATTCTTCCTGGTGCGTTGGCGAACGGTGGTCCCGTCCCCTCGTGAGGAGACGTTTGGCTGGGGAGCGTCTTGCGTTTGGTTAGTGGGCACTAGTGCAGTCCGCTGACAGCACACACGCGCTGGCAACGTTCTTCAGCTGCCTGTGGGACCTGCGTTGTGTTATCATTGCCGTTTCTGCTGGTCACGTACAGGTTGTCGCCGTTGGCGGGGGCACTGCCTATTACGCAGCGCACCAGGACTACGCGCCGTACACCAACCGCCGCCGAATGATTGACCTTTCCCCCGAGGACGAAGCGGAGCTTGGGCAGCGCGAGTTCAACCGTCTCGTTTCGTCCTCGCCCACCCACCCCCCCGGCGCGCCCACCTCCCGGCTGGTCACCCGCGTTGCCCGCCGCATTGCAGCGGTGGTCCCCCCCACCCCGACGCCTTTTGACTGGCGCTTTGTGGTCATTGCCGCGCCCGGGGTCGTCAACGCGGCGTGCTATCCCGGCGGTAAGGTGGTAGTGTTTTCTGGTCTCCTCGACGCGCTCCCCCCCGGGCGGGAGGGCGAAGCGGAGCTCGCGGCTGTAATCGCGCACGAGATTGGCCATGCGGTGGCTCGGCACTCTGCTGAAAAGCTGTCGTTTGCCAACCTGGTGCTGGTCGCGCGCGCCGTGCTTTTTTTTCTGATTGACGCGGGCGCGCTGGTGGATGTACTCATCAACGTGGCAGCGTCACTCCCCATGTCGCGGGCGATGGAGGCAGAGGCGGACTTTATTGGCCTCCGCCTCATGGCTGCCGCATGCTACGACCCCGCTGCAGCAGCGCGGTTCTTCCAGCGCCTGGACCAGATGGCGGGCAAGCGCGGCACGCCCCCACCGGCCTTCCTTTCCACCCACCCGTCGGACAAGCGGCGGATCGAACAAATTCAAGGGTGGCTGCCCGACGTGGCGTCTGAGTACACGCTTGGCTGCTCCCAGAGGACGCAGGTAGGCGTGCATGGGCTGGAAAGGGCTGTTACACGGCAAGAAGGCGGCAGGGGCGGGTGGTTCAAGTGACGGCGAGGCTGCCGCCTGGGCCGCAGCGGCGAGCACAGCCTCGCCACTCGCGGATGTTCCTGCGGGTGTCCTTGGTGGGTCGGCGCCACACGCGTACCAGCGTGGTGTTCCTCTTTTTTCGTTCAGTTTTCAGTTTGTTCGCCTGTCGGGGCTCCCTTGCGTAGTATCTGGACTGGTTGGGGATGGCAGGGGCGGTGCGGGTCTTCGAGGTGCCCCTCTTCAACTGTGTATGCTCAGGGCGACTCCGTTCGTAGTCGAGATTGTAAGCGGCCGTGTTTCTCCCCTCTGGGCCCGCCAGTACCGTACCCGCGCGGGCAGGTCTATCTTCCCTTCCCCGACGACAGACATTCGTTGCCGCCATTGCAAGTTGCACTCCCACTGCCCGGCCGCCATGGCTCGCCGCTTCAGGCCGAACTGTATGTTCTTGGCGCTTGTGGTGGAATGAAGCCATGAGGCTGCGTCCCTTTCTGCCAAAGAGCCATTCAGAACAGGATGAGCCCTCAGTGACATGCCTTGAGGGCGTCTAAAGCCTTCTTTAGGAAGCATGCTTGGCGGTGGGTGCACAAGGCGCAAGATCCCGGCGCAAGCTGCAACAGGAAGCGCATGACTGACATTCTGTTGCGTGACGATGCGTAGCGAACGTAGAGTGATACTCAGACAAGCCTGCGTGGCCCATGAGCTCTGACCGGAGCCTCTGCGACGGACTGCGCACCAAAAAAAACGAGCTAGCAGTGCAAATAGCGGACCGCAGATCATGTTAAGAGATAGTCATACGTAGCAACGCAGCTCTGAATCGTGTATTGACTATATTGCGTTGTAAAATACAAAGTGCAACAACGGACACTCACGCCGAGCGGTCATTGGGTGGAAACTCCTCAGCCGAAGTATTTCATTGGCCATCTACAGTCTGTTCTTGTCGCGGTCGGATTTGAGAGAAAATTCAGAGTATATGTATACTGCAATAGAATCCACCTTAAAACGTGTGGACGCTCAAGACCGCTACACGGCCGCGGCCCAGATCCCGCGCTCCTGCTTCCTGGCATTGACAGTCCCGCTCCCCGCGGCTGCCCTCCACTACGCCGCACTCGCAAAGTTAAACACCCAAGCACGGCCCGCTGACCTTCTTCCCCCACTACCTAGCGTGACACAACCAGCCGGCCTTCCTCGTCCGCCTTTACGGCCGCTTCGTTGAGCGTTCGCTGCGCGCTCGCCCGCCTAGCATTGTCGATGCCAGACGCTTCGGCCCACCGGTCGAGCACCCTCGCCGCGTTGGCGCGCGCGACCGGCGCCCGCTGAACAGCAACCGAGCGTGGCGTCCTCCGCCCCGAGCGTGCAGAACGGGTACGGGCGGGGTTGTACCCCACGCACGCCAGGTTAAACGTGTCCGATACGCGGCGGGGGCCAAACGCGGTCAGCGGGTCGCTGGGAGACACGGCCCGGCCCTGGTGCCGACCATCGTACTGCGCCGCGTTCCCTGACGCACGCTGCCGCAGCCACCAGACGCGGTCCGTGTTGGCGTGCACGGCGATGAAGAACGCGGGATCGTTCGGCGATTGATCGACCAGGAACATATCCCCCCAGTTGCCCTCCAGCAGCGCCCCACCAATCGCCACATGCGGGGCGCCATGCGCCATCTCCCACGCTTCGGCAAAGGTCGCATAGTTGCCACTCGCGCTGATGAGGGCGTTGATGGTTCCCGGCTGGTCAAAGGTGAAGGAGCCCATGCCGCCAGCGCCCGAGTTGAACCCCCGCGTCACACAGTGCGGGGATGGCAGCTGCGCCTGGAGGTTGGCGTACGGCCCGTCGGGGATGCACCTGCCCGCCTCACCGCCCCCGAGGATGTCAGTGTTGAAGACAGGTGCCAGCACGGGGTTGTCCCAGTCGGAAGTGAAGTCCCAAAACGGAAGCACCACCGACGGGTCAATGGAGCGGAGGGCCTGCTCCAGCTCCAGCACAAACAGCCGATGCCACGGGAGGAACTGGACGCCCCCATGGGCGGCCGCCCCATTGTCCCGGTGAATGCGGGTGAATTGGGTGTAGAGGCCACGGGAGATGAGGGCGTTGAAGGCGGCAGCGAGGCGCCGCTTTTCGTCACTGGATAGCGAACGGATATTCCGGCGCGTCCGGAAGTTGGACGCCGTGCACTGCCGCCAGCCATCCCCCCAGCGGTATTGTGCGGGGGGCGGTGGCGTCGGGCGGGCCGTCGGGCGGGCCGTCGGGCGGGCCGTCGGGCGGGCCGTCGGGCGGGCCGTCGGGCGCTGCGTCGGGCGCTGTGTCGGGCGGGCCGTCGGGTTTGGCCGTTGCGTTGGTCGCGGCGGCGGCGCCGAAGTCGGCCGCGGCGGGTTGGTCCCAGGCCCATAGTTGCACCTCGTGCGTTCACACGTCTTGGGCGTGCACTCAGTGAACGTCTGAGAGCGGGTGCAGCCACCGGGGCCGCCACCGAAGACGTACTGCCGCACCGAGCACGGCACCTGCCGACGCTTCGTCTGACAATTCTGTCCGCACTGCTCAGTTACCTTGCAACAATAGTTGCGCCGCGGGTTGCCGCTGCCGCCCCAGCAGCCAGATGGGACCGGGCCGGGACGCCCGCCGCCACCGCCGCCGCCGCCGCCGCCGCCGCCGCCGCCCACCACGTATTGGTGGCCAGCCGGTGCGACCGCGGCAGACGAGCCGTCTGCCGTGGGCGGACCGCCCTCCGCCACAGACACAAGGGCAACCGTCACGGCGAGCGTAGCCGTCGCGGCCTTGGACAGCCACAGAAGGGGCATGGCGCCGGGGGGGGTTCGCGCTTCCTACAGGGTGCGAGGAGAGGGGGATAACAGGGGCCGCACAGGACCGAGAGTCGACCAACGGGCCAACCGGGCCGCCGTGAGCAGACGGGAGGGAAAGAAGGGAACGGGGTGGGGTGGGGTTGGGTGGGGGTCGCGGGTGCCACCGCCGTCGTCGACGCGCGCTTGTCGATGCGTGCTGTGGGCGGGGGGGGGGCGGGGTGGCGACTGTCGGGGGCGCGGCCGGCGGTCCTTCTTAAGCGCGACACCCGCCGCCCCCCCGCTTGCTCCTGCCGCCACGGCCTTGCGCACAGCCGCACGTGCGCGGGGGGGAGTGAGGGGAGCGCCACCACCACAACAACCATCCCCCCCGCCCGCCCGTCCCCCGTCCCTCACTGCCACTGGCTGGCAGCGGGCGTCGCGTCACAATCCCCCCCACCCCCCCTGGCGCCCTGCGCTCCTCTCCAGCGCAACGGCGAAAAGGAGGGGCGTGCGCTGCTGTAGCACGTTGGCACGTCAACAGGGGGCCCCGTAGGAGCGAAGGGGGGCGGGACGGGAAGAGAGGGAGAGACGGGCGTGCCGCCGCCAATCCCCCTCTCCCCGCCGGCGGTCCATCATGCCACGCACGGCAGCGGCAGCAGTGGAGTTAGGAGGGGAAGCGGGGGTGGGATGGGGGGGGAGACATCTGAGCAGGCCGCCCTTACCCGCTAGCCCCGCCCCCCCTCCCACTGCCACCGTCTGGCAGCCGTGGCTCTGCCGCGCGGGGGAGGTGGCGGGGCAGTTGGCGGCGGCAGCGGCGGCGGCACCCAGCCAGCAAGGCACGTGTCGTCGAGGTCGGGCAACGGGGGGTTGGGCGGGGAAGGGTCGGTGGGTGGGTGGGTATTTAGAAGGGTAGGTGGGATCAGATCTGCACGCACACGGTCGGACGGCACCCCCAGCGGCCCGGTGCCACCGCGACACCCCCCGTAAACGACCGGTGTGGAAGATGACGATGAGGGGCGGGGGGGGGGGGGGGGACTCGGCCCCAGTGCGGGCCCGCCAATGCCGCCACAGTGGGTGTCAGCGACGCAACCAACCTCCCACCACCCCTCCTCCCGCCCTCCCCCCACTCTGCACCAGGGCGTGGCAGGCAGCACGGCCTTGTTGGCGGATCACCCCCCCCTCTCCCCGGGGAGGGGGGGCCCTCCCGGTGCCGCTGTGGCCGCGCGCTCTGTTGGCAACAGCGACGGCGCGAGCGTGGTGGTGGCGGCGCGCCGCGACCGGGGCTGTGGTTGCCAGACGCTGCCAGCGCTGCCGGCGCAACGTTGCCGTCGGCGGTGGGGCGGTATGCTTTGGGGTGGCAGACGAAAGAAAGCGGCAGGCCGTGGCGGTGGGGCAGACGAGGCAGGGGTGCCGCGCCACCCTTCGTTCTTCCACCCCCCCCTCGCTCTCTTGTCGAAAACTGCAGACTCTCTGTGCCCAAGCCCCACGCGTGCGCGGGGGGTGTCGCCGCCGGCGCATTCCAAGATTGCCAATTTGGCAGGCTGGCGACGCCCCCCGCCCCCGGCCCTCGCCTGACTTCGCGTTGGGGTGTCAAGCGGAGCCACTGTAACTACCTATCAAAACGGCGGCCAGCCAAGCACAACCAGAAGATCGTCGGGGCCCGGACAGAGGGCTGGGCGTCAACCTCCCCCCTACGTAGCACTACGCCCAACACCAAGCGGTGACCGCCCCGGACGTCGTGGTGGTGTCTGTGCGGCACCCTAATGGATGCGCGTCGACGTGGATCGGTACACATTCAGAGACCCACATTGACAACTCCGAGCCGCGTGGCGAGGGGTCAAGCGCTTTGATCCATGCCTGGCGTGTGACCTGTGGAAACTTACAGCACGGGCAGACGAGTGCAGGAAGCAGCGGGGCTTGACAGTCTCAGTCTGCAGCCATCGGCGCTTGCATAAATTTTTCAGATTATCGTCTCCGAGATGTAGGTAATTTTGAAGTACAATACTGTCAAAAGGGGGGTTGGCCCTATCACGAACATTTTTATAAACTCGGACACAGTCCAGTGCTGACAAGAGTACAATTCCAATTAAGTGTTCCAACTGTCTTGCACGCACTCACGCTGGGGCTGCTGTCGGTGTCCCCGACTTCGCTGCGGCGACCAGCACGCTGCGGCGTCTCCCCCCGTCTCTCATCCCCGTTCGCCCTCTGTCGGACGCGGGCGGCTCGACGGGGCGAGACATGCCATGGTGACCAGACTGCGCGAAGGCGGCGGCCTCAGCCTTTCTACTCGTGTCCCCCGCCGCCCCTTTGCGGCGGCGTGGCGTCTGGCGCTCGCGGCGGCGCTGGCGGGGGCGGCCGCCGCGGCTCGCGCGCCACCGACATGGGCAGCCAACCCCCTCCTTGGCGCCCCCTCGAGCTCCCCCGGCGGTTGTGCCGCGCTGCAGGGCGCTTCGCCCCTGCTGACCACCACCGCCACACCAACTGGTGCGCCGTTCCTCTACCTGGACACAGCCATGACGGGGGCGGCTGAGGTGGTGACCGCCCTCGCCGCCGCCACCGCAGCGGGTATTACGGCCGCGGTGGGGCTGTCCCCTGCGGATGTGGGGTGGGTGCCCGGCGGTAGTGGTGGCGGTGAAGACGCCGCCTCCCCTGCCGATGCCAGCAACGGTGAACCGGTTGGCGAGGGGGCGCCGGGTGGCCTAGGCGCCTCTGCTGTGCGAGCCGCTATCCGGTCGGGACACTGGGTGGTGGTGTCGAGTGCAGCTATTCCCGGCGGTCTGCCCACGGCCCTAGACGCTTTTGAGGCGTCCACCGGCAGCCGACCGCTGTTTGTGACGGACGCGGTGGCCGAGGCAGAGGTCACCCGCGACAACGACCGCCGCTCTGCGTTGGGGGCTCTTGGCGGCGCCCCGCGCCCACCGGGTGTCGCGGTGGATGTGGGGAACCCGGACGAACCAGCAGACGACGAAAGCATATTTGGCGTCGCCTCCCGCGGATGGGGGGGTGCCCCCGCCGGTGGTGGGGCGACCTCCCCTACTGGGGGGCTCGGTGGGGAAGGTGATGTGGGGGCGGCCGATGCGGCGGCAGCGGCAATGGCGGGTGCCGCGTGTGCCGCCCGTGTCTTTGTGTTGCCCGCTGCGGTGGTCGCCATGCGGGAGGGCCCCGGCACACCCGGCGTCGCCGGCCTCGAAGGCCTCCTGTCGGCGGAGCAGCTGCACGGCGCGTGGGACGCGGCTTCCTGTGACGTGGTCGGTGGCGGTGATGCCGTCGCCGCTGAGTGTGCGCACCTGCGCCGCGCGTACGCGGCGGCCCGCGGGGGGGAGGAGCTGGCCAAGTTCCCGCCGCCCCCCCCCCCCGAGGTTGGGGGCGTCAGCGAAGGAGGGAGCAGTGGGGGCGGCGATGGTCGGCGCGCCTCCGGCGGTGACGGCGGTGTAGGGCTGGCCCCCGCCCGTCGGCTGCGGGTGGAGGCATCGTACGCGCGGGTACGTGCAGCCGCGACGCGCCGCGCGCCTGTACGTGAGGCGCTGGGCGTGCTGCTGTCGGTGCCCGCCGCGGCAGTTGGGGAGAGCGCCGCAGAGGCAGCGGCGCTCCGTGGTCTGGGCGGGGGCGCGGGGCTGTCCCTGGGCGTGATGGACCGCCTGCTGGGGGGCGGTGCCAGGGACCCTCGCGGGGGGGGCACGGGGTGGCTCCGCTTGTTCCGCCTCGCGGCGGGACTCGTCGGGCTGTGGTTGGTCTTCGGCGGCGCGCTTGGACTGTATGATGCCTGGGGGCGGGGGGCGGGGGGGGGCGGAAGACGACGTGCTCGGGGTGGGGATCCATTGGGGGGGGGGCTGCTGCCCGTGGGCGCCCGCAAGCCCCCGCCCCGTGGGGGAACCAGCGGAGGGGTCGTCGCTGCCGTGTTGTCTCGGTTTGCCGAGACGGGCAAGTCCATGTGAAGTTCGCCGGGGGGGAGGGCGGGGGGGGCGTGATCATCTGGTGATGGATCACGGATATGGGGATGCGACACAAGTGAGGGCTTGGTGGGGTGTGGGAGTGTGGATGGTTGCGTGCCAGACAAGGGGGTCTGGGCGTACGGGAAGTCCCTGGGAACAACAATGCAAACGACGCAACACAATTAGGTGCATGGGAGCGCAAGGCGCGAAGACACACCGGACGACTCAAACTGGGTGGAAACACGCGGCAACCAAGTCAAGCGAGCCCGACGATGCGCGATCGTCTCAGATAGGTCGCCGCCCGGCCGAGAGTAGGCGTGACATCCAGTGCACCACGTCAAAGCAGCAGTCGAGATGCCTCCAAAACAGGAGAGGGGATAGTTTTACAGGAACAATGCGCCATGACCCTTCGTCTACAGAGCCAAACTGGAGCAGCCACGCACACTCGCGGTCAGGAAAACCAGGAGTGGATTCGCCTTCGCCAGAGCTTCCCACACCCATAACAAACAGCACAGCACCCCCACACAGCGCTGGCAACCAGATGTACAAGGAACGCGGGGGTCCTGCTGGTGGAACAAGACTGAGGAGCAGGAGCGCCGCCACGCAGCGCCAGCACGAGTACAGCACACCCACCAGCAGCGCGACCGCCGCAACACAGTTGCGCCACCGTGACACACAAGCTCGCACACCACACGACTGCTGCGTCCCCCTACCTTCCCGCCCACCCCCAAGGCGCAGCCGCTCGCCACTCCCGAACTCACACATCCGCCCGACCGTCCAGCCGCCCACCCACCAACCCGACCATCCAACCCTCCACCCACCAATCCGCCGGCCCAGGGGAAGACCGATGCAACCCCCATCACCAACCACCCTGGATGTACTCGCTCATGCTCTCCGCGTTGCGCTTGTGCGAATCCACCAGCTCCTTGACTACATCGCCAATGCTGATAAGGCCCTTCAGCAACCCACCCTCCACAACAGGGATGTGCCGGACCCGGTTCGCAACCATCAGGTCCATGCAATCTCCCAGGGTCGTTTCCCCCGTCACCGCAACCAGCGTCTTCTCGCTCATAATCGCAGAGACTTTGGTGGTCCGACTGGATCGGCCCAGAATCACAACCTTATCCAAGTAGTCCCGTTCGGTAAGGATGCCCACAGGCTTGAGGCCGTTGCCGCTCGCGGCGGGCTCCACCACCACCAGCGACCCAATGTTGTGCTTCACCATCTCCACAATCGCGTCGTACACGAGTGCGTCGGCGGTGGTGTGGTAAAAGACTTCGCCCTTGAGGGCCAAAACGTCCGCCACGCGCATCGTCGAGGAGGTGAACATGGACTTGGCGCCCGCGCCGCCGCCCTCCCCACCAGGCGCCGCGGTGGCGGCCCGCGCCGACGGTGGCGCCGCTTCAGCGGCTGCAGCTCCCGGGGGAGAGGAGCGCAACGCCCGGGCGGCGGCAGCGCCAGTTACCGCCGCCGCGGTACGCAGGGGGGCAGCCACAGAGGCAACGGCGGGCGACCCGGCCGTCGAGCCAGCCAGCGCCCGGGGGACCGCCACCGACGCGCGGCGAGCTGCGGCCGACGCGGCGACCGCCGCCGCTCGAGTGGCCATGACAGGGCGGGTGACGCCGGAGAGGGGGGGGGGAAGAACAAAGGCAATGAGGAAGAGGAGGGGGAGGCGGGACCGCCACGCACCCACCCGACTGCGATCGGCGGGTCTGGGGAGGCGACGGCCGCGGGCTAGCACCCACCGCCACGGGCACGGCACAAGAGCAGCGCGGGGTGCGGGCAAGCGCCGAAAGGACTCGGATGGCGCGGAGCAGCAGAGGGCGATACACCAGCGAGGAGGCTGGCGCAAGGACGAGGTCAACGGCGGGCCAAACGGAGGAGGTCAAGCAAGGTGGGGAACGAGCCGGCGCTGCGGCAGATCCCACGCGGTTCCGGGCGTGTGCGGGTACACAGTGTAGGTGAGGTGGCGACGCGCTGCTGACATGACTGGTATAATAGGCAGCAGCAGGCCGCCAGGGGGGGGTGCAATTGGGATATGTAGGTGCTTCCTGGCCCGGCACACGCCTCGGTTGGTGGGCCTCTCTGCGAGGCGCGTCACCGAGCAGTCCAGCGACAGGGCGCGGCGGCAAGGGATGCAGAGGGGCGGTGGGAGCCGTGGCCGACCCCAACCTGACCCCCCCCCCCCCCCCCCCCCCCCACCACTTTGGAATGGCCGCTGGGAGCCCCGTCTCGAGTCAGCTCTCCCGGAACGGGAGAAATCTCGGGCGATTCTGAGGGGCTCCCACGGTCGCGTTCCACGTGGGACAAGATCTGCCCCGGATCACACAGCAGCAGCACACTCGTTGGCTGTCTCGAGGCGCATCGAAATTCTACCCATATCAACCACCAGCAGAGGGAAAAATACGCTTCTGTACGAATAGGTCGCACACGCACACACGCGGAACCAGTTCTTTGACTTTCTCCCCCCCCGTTCCCACCCCCCCCCCCCCCCCACCCCCCCCCCCCGCCCCCCCAACTTCTGCGGAACTCTGCCCAGAGTCCCAGGCGCGTCCCGAGGGTGCCCGCCGCCATGCCCGCCCGCCGCGCGGCGGCCGCCCCCCCGCTCCACGGCGGCACCGCCCCATTCCCCACACCCGTCTACACGCTCGCCACCACCGGCGCGTCGGCGGGGGACGGCAGCCCCGCTGCGGCCGCCGCGGCCGCCTCCACCGCCCGGGCGCTCGCGCGGCGGCGGTTCCCCCACCCGCCGCCCCGCCCCGCCGTGGCCGCCGCGGCGGCGGCGGCGGTGGCAACGCCCCCGAGCCCCCCAGCGGCCGTCCCCGCCGCCATTGACGCTGCCTCCCCTGGCGGGGGCCGTGACGGCGGCGCGGGGGGCAGCGGCGGCGGCGGTAGCGGCGGTGGCGGCGACGGCGGCGGCGGCGGTGTCGATGCGGAGGAGGACGACGCCGACGACGATGGGCGGGCGCTGGTGGCGGCACTGATGGGCTCTGCCGGCACCCCCCCCCCCAGCGACGCGGAGGTGGCCGCCGCCTACCTCTGCGCGCAGTTCCCGTACGGCGCCCACGGCCTGGACGCCCGCACGCCGCCGCTGTGCCTCCGCGCGCAGGTGCTGGCGCTCCTGGCGGGGCCCCGCCGCGCGGCGGCGGCGGCGGTGGATGGCCTCGTGTCGACTGGCACCCTCCGCCCCGTCCTCCTGCCCGGGGGGGTCCCCCCCGACGGGGACGTGGCGCTCGTCTACCGCCCCGACTATGACGCGGCGGTCGAGGCGGTGGCGGCGGCGGCGGCGGCGGCGGCGGCGGCGGCGGCGGCCGTCTGCCGGCCGCGGCCGGGAGGCGGCGGCGGGCGACGCGGGGCTGCCGCCACCCCCACCCCCACCCCCACCCCCACCGGCGCCGCCGCCGACGACGCGGCGCGGGTCCGCGCGTTTGGCGCGCGGGTGGTGCCCGCCACGGCGGGGCGGGTGGGGGTGGGGCGGGCCGAGCTGGCCCGCCTCCTCGGCGGTGGGGGGAGGGTGCCGGCGCTCCGCTTTGCGGCGGCCCTTGGCCGCCCGCCGCCCCGACGTCGGCGGCTGCGGCGGCCGCGGGCGGGCAGCAGCAGTGACAGTGACAGCGGCGACGGCGGCGGCGGTGGTGGCGGCGGCGGCGGCAGCGCGATGGCGGCGGCCGACGCGACCATTGACGCCCTCATCCGGGGGGGGCTGCTCTTGTCCGCCGGCAGCGACGCGGACGCCTACACGTTTGCGCTGCCCGGCCAGGGGCGGGTGGTGTCGTGGCTTGCCGCCGCCCGCGCCGAGGTCCTCGCCGCCCTCCGCCGGTCGCCGTATGGGGAGGTGGCGATGGCCGACCTCACCGAGCGCTCCCTCCGCCGCTCCCCGCTGTCGGCCCTGTTTATCGTGCGCGACCTGGTGGGGGGGGCTCGCCTGGAGGTGGTGAACGTAGGGGGGGGGGGGGGGGGGCGCCTGGGGGTGCCGCGGGGTGTGTGGGGGCTGGCGTGGGGGGGGGGGGGGGGGGGAAACACGACGCCCTGTTTTGGTTTTGTTTATTGTGTATCCTTGTATTTATCTGCCGACGACGCTAGGTAGGCAGTCGTTTCTTCTGTTTTTCTTTGGCGTTATCCGCCCCTGCGCTGGAGCGGCGGCGCGCCCCTCAAAACAGCACCACGTGCTTGCGCTTGAACTTGCGGACGCTCCGCTCCGACGCGCGGAACCTGAGGCAGGGCATGACGAGGCGCACCCGCACGTCCGCCCCCCCCCCCCGTCGGGCACCGCCACCTCCACGACGGTCACCCCCTTGGCGAGCGCCAGCACCCGCCCCCCCGGCCGCCCCCCCCCCGGGGTGGTGACCACCCGCAGCAGGCCCTCCGTCTCGGCCACCACCACCCCCGTGACGCCAACGAGGCCCGGGTCGGCGGCGGCGACGACCGTCACGCCCGCGCCGTGGAGGTCCAGCCGCGCCAGCCGCTCGCCCCACCGCTCAGTGGCGGCGGCGTTGGGCCGCCCCCCCGACCGCGGGGGGGGGCCCACCGCCTCCGCCGCGTAGGCGCGCCAGAGGGCAGAGAGGGACGCCACCACCGCGGGGGGGAAGGGGGGGAGCGCCGCCTCGGCCGCCCGAAAGGCGCGCCGCCGCGCCTGCTTGGACAGGGGGGGGTGGGGGGGGGTGGCGCCAGCCACGGGGAGGAGGGGGCGGCGGCTGGCGGCACCCGCACCGGCGGCACCCGCACCGGCGGCACCCACACCGGCGGCACCCGCACCGGCGGCACCCGCACCGGCGGCGGTGGCAGCCGGCAGTGGCTCGCCCAGCACCGCGGCCGTTGCCGACGCCGATGCCGCCACTGCCGCGGCGTGGTCGCCGCCCCCGCCCGCCCTCCCAGCGGCTGGCGGCGGGGCCCCCTTGGCCCCCCCACCCCCGGCGGCAGCAGCCCTCCGTGCACGCCGACGCTGGCTCCGCGTCGCCGCCGCGGCCTCCCGCCCGCCCCGGGCGCGCTGCTCGGGAGCCGCCTCTGCGCCGCTGCCCCCGCCGCCCCCCATGGGGCGGGCGGCCAGGCTCAGCGCCCGCCCCTCGAGACGCTCTGCCAGCCGCTGCTGCATGGCGGGGGGCGCCGGGAGCGCCCGCGCCACCGCCCCTGCCGTGACCGTGTGGGGTGGGGGGGGGTTGTCGACACCCCCAAGGGGCAGCGGGAGCGCCTCGTACAGGGGCGTGCGGGTGTTCATGGTGGGAGGGCAGAGAGCAGCCGCCCGCGAGGAGCGCACTCGTCGGAAAGAGGGCAACAGGAAGACGAGCGCGCAGACAAAGGAGAAGCAAACAAAGTAGACGAATGGGTGATGGAGAGAATGGAAAGGGGGGAGGGAGAGGAGAGAAGGACGGGGCCGCACGGAGGGGGGGTGGAGGGAGAACAACAGTGCGGCCGTGGTGGAATAGGTCGCGACGGACGAAAGGGCG
The DNA here is from genome assembly GCA_009829735.1 of Pyropia yezoensis. Classification (NCBI taxonomy): domain Eukaryota; phylum Rhodophyta; class Bangiophyceae; order Bangiales; family Bangiaceae; genus Pyropia; species Pyropia yezoensis. The sequence goes on along the minus strand of CM020618.1, from coordinate 6,545,980 downwards.
CACGGATGTAGCAATATTCAACCAAGGGCTGAAATTGCTTTGGCGAAAATCCCTGACCTGGAGGCCACAGAACAAGATGCTGCAGCGCCGACCGAAATGCATGGTCGAGGCATAACCGCTGATCGAGGCGATGCCAGAGGTAGCTCTCACCACACAAAACATACGTCGCGTCGAACACACCGGCAACCCCCCCTCCCAAAACAGAGGTGCACGTCGCCGCGCCTCAGCCAGGTTCAAAACTGTACAGCGAGCCGACGCCAAAAACGCCACGCGCACGTGCGCCATAGCCCCCACATGGTCGGGTGTGCACACCCGACCGGACAACTAGTCCACAAACGGGTCATCCACCGCCGAGTCCATCCGGCCCAACTCGCCCAGCACCCCAGAGTCCATTGACGATAGAAAGCTGCGGCTCCCCCCCCCCTCCGGGCCGAGCTGCAACGAGAGGTGATCATTGGGAGGCCACACTGGCCCGGTCGGCGCCCAGCCCCCCCCTCCTGTTCCCGGTTCGAGGGGCGGCGCCTCTTCCTGGCGACGGATAACCAGGTTGCCCTTGAGCATCACCACCCGGAGGGCAAGCGCCTCAGCCTCCGCCACTGCCTCGGCGCCGCGGGCGGCGGCACGTGCCAACGCCTCAGACCGCCCCTCGCGCTGATCCCGCACCAGCACCCCGTGGTGCACGTCGATGCGCCCGTCAATGGTACCGTCACTGATTAGGCCAGCAAGCTCTGCTGTCAGAGTCGGGACGTCAGCACAGCACAGCGCAGGTGCCATCCGGGACAGGCAGACAGACGTAAAAGGTGACACGTAAGCCGACACGGCGCGCACGCGAATGCGGGCAATGAGGTCTGTCAGGTGTGGTCGTAAGTAGAGGTCCACCGCTGCTTCCTGCTCCACGGAAGCGATCGCAGTGAGGCAGGTCGCGTAGCGCGCGGCGTGGAAGTCAGAGAGAGCATCCCGCACGGCGGGTGCCAGCTCCAGATAATTGCCAAAGGCAGGCGACGCCAGCACACGACTGGCCATCTCCTCCCGGTTAAAACTCGCCAGGGCGCATAGGCCTCCGTAAATGGCCACATCCTCCAGCGCAAGAGCGTCAGAGAGAGAGGCGGCCAACACCGCAGCCGACGCGTCGTCCGTGGCCGTGAAGGGCGCCGAAGTGAACTGGATGGCAGCCTGCCGGAATTTACCCGCCGCGAGCAGGGCAAGCCCCGAACAGCAACGCAGTTTAGGGCCCGCTGCCGTTACCGCTGCGTCCGTGTCGGCGGCTATGGACCCCGCCGCGCCGCCACCACTTCCACCAATCCCACCAACAGCTCCGACGCTGCCGACGCCGCCACCAACACTGCTGCCACCCCCGCCGCTCGCCGCAGCCACCCCTCCGTGACTATCGGGAGTGGCGTCCGCCATCGCCACATAGTTCTCCACGTAGATATGTCGATTCAGGTCAAGGGATACGACCGCCACGCGCAGACACATGTGGATGACGTGACGGCCAATCGTCACGTAGTCACGAGAGTGTAGGTAGTCCTGCAGCGCCAGGTCCAACTGCCCCCGCTCATAATGATGGGCAGCGAGGTCGTTGTAGGCCATGCGGATGGACTCCTTGATCTGATCAGCCTTATAGGTCGACAGGTCAGCAGTAAGGCGGGACAGTTCGGTGATGGCCGCTGTATCCACCGCTGTTGCCCATGCTTCGTCTACCTCCTCGCCAGTCTCAGCACACAGGTCACGATAGGTTTCCACGTCCCGACCAGTCCTTGCGGCCGCGAGTGCTAGTCGCAGCGCCTCTGGGGCAAGGGCGGGGGCGTGCTCCGCCAGGAAGCGTAGACGTTTGATCTTGCCGAAGCCCGTATACTTGGCCGCAAACGCCTCCAAGTCCATATCCAGCGGAGCTAGCCCGCCATCACTCATCTTGTGATGCGTAGCGGAGCCAGCGGGCGGGTCGGTGCTCCCATGCGGGCACCGCAAGCACAAAGCGCGCCACCTGCGGCGAGCAGATGTGGGAAGAACGGACCGCACAACAGCGTCCTCAGATGTTACTTGTGATGCCAGTTGCCCGAAACCCGTGCTGCGTGCTGCCCGAACCCGGACCCTGCTCCACCGCTCCGCCAGACGAGAGGAACACAGGCACAGAGCAGGGACAGACGTACGCGCATTCGTGTGTTCTCTGTCACCCTCTCTCAATAATTCGCCAACGTCCACGTATTCAATTTCCACACTTTAATTAAATTCAATGCTTTTCTGTCGCTGATTTCGGCTAAGGTGACAGCCGTCAGCAACCCCCTCCGATGAGCAAGGAACATGGACTCCGCGGCTGCAGGCACGCTCTCTACCTCCCCTCAAACCCGTCGTCTCAGCCTGAACTACTGTGACCGCCGCGGTGCCGCCTGTGTTCTGAGCGCCCTCTTCCTCACACTTTGGACGCAATGGCCTCCGAGGATGCATCCTTGACGTCCCCTCCAGGTCCCATCGGAGCCGACCAACATGACTGCACCGGCGACGCCCCTGACGCAGACACGGCTGACCATGTGGATGATGACGCCATCTTGGCGCGCGTGCAGTTGAGGGGGCTCGTTCTTGACACGGTCTGTCCACCAGAGGAACACACTTCGCGGAAACGCTCCTCAAGCCGGTCACGCACGTTGCGAGCAGCAGGGGGGGTGGTGTCGTCGCCCAGGACGCTGCTATCAGACGGGCAACGTAAGGAGGCGGCAGTCGCCGCGCGGGCGGCTGAGCAGTCGGCCGCGGCGCGAGCCGAACTGGAGCGGTGGCCCATTCCGGCTATGGAAGCCTACCTAGAGCAGCTGTGCTCCTACTCGGTTGCCCGCCTTGTCGAGGAGCCTGACCGTCAGGCGGCGGCCGCCTCGCGCACGGCGGCGGCGCTAGAGGAAGCTGCGGTTACCAATTATCGGGCGCTCATTGGCGCCTTTGCCTGCGCAGGCGCGGTGCGGGAGGGCGTGTCAGCTGTTCAGGAGCGGCTAGACTCGCTTGTCGCCGCTCTTCCTGTGCTGGTGTCATCCGCCCGCGCGTTTGCATCTGCCGCGGACGAGGCAGACCAGCAACGCCGCGCGCGCCGCGAGGCGATGGGTCACCTTGACCGAGTGATGGATGTATTGGAGATCCCCCGCCTCTTTCTCACTCTCATCCAGGCGCAATTGTACGACGAGGCGCTCGAGCTGTACGCGTATGTGGAGAAAATAACCGCTCGCGCACGGCGAACTGTGCGATCCGGGCGGCCGCCGGCGGTTGATGGCGACGGTGGCGACGCCGACGCTTGGGTAGGGTTGCTGGAGCATGTGCGCGGGGAGTGCCAGGTCCTGGGCGCCCGCCTCGCCGCCGAGCAGCTGAGCGTCCTCCGCGGGCCCGTCTCTTTGCCCACCAGCCTTCGTGCGGTAGGTTTCCTTCGCCGACTTGGCGACAGCGCCGCCCTCAACGCACCAGCGGGCGGTGGTGCTGGCGGAACCAGTGCCGTTGGCGGCAGCGACGGCTTAGCGCGGGAGACGTGGCTCCGGCTACTTTTTCTCGCTGCCCGCGGCGCATCTATGTCGTCGGCTCTGGACGGGGCGAGCGCGGGGAGCGGCGACGCTGCATCCGCTGCTGCTGTGGTGCGCATTTGCGACCAGGCTCGAGCAAGTTTGTTTGAGGCAGTTACCCATTACCGGGCGGTTTTTGCAGATGATGAGGAGGTGCCCGGGAAGACTGACAAGAAGTGCGCCCTGCCCGAGTCTGTTGCTGCCAGTGGTATTGACGACGGCGACGACCTGCCGGCGGACGCGTATGACTTTGTGGAGGGCGAAACTGAGGCAGGTCTGGCCGACGATGACTCGGCGGGTGCCGACGTCTTTGGCGCTCGCGTGCGAAGTCGGGCGGTCTTGAGCGACTGGGTGGCCGGCGCTGTTACGGACCTGCTGGCGCGGGTGGAGGCGGGCCTGTCGACCGTGTCTGACGGGGCTGCCGTGGCAGCAGCAGCGGAGCCGGCCATGGCTTGCGGCCAGTCACTTGGCCGTGTCGGCGCCGACGTGAGGCCTGCACTCGCGCCGCTGCTCACGTCCGCGATTGGCCGCGTCTTTCTCCACCGCCTGGACGACACCCTGCGGCGGCTTGATATTATGCTGGACGGTTACCACTGGGTGCCCGTCGGTGGCAGCACCCCAACGGCGGTAACGTTGGCCGCGTCGCCGACTGCGGGCGGAACTTCAAGAGCGGCCGCCACGAATGGCGAGGCGACCTTGGCCGCCGCCGACACCGCCGAGGGTACGGCCAACGGGGACGCGCCCGCCTCATCTCCCGCTTCTCCAGGAGCGCCTCGCCCCCTCCCGGACGGCGGTAGCCACGACGACCCCCCCGTATCGGTGCTGTGGTCGCCTCCCCTTGCGGTTTTTACCAACGGCCTGCTGTGCGCTCTCAATGAGGTGCGGCAGCTCCCCGCCGCGGCGCTGGCTGACGGTGTTGCGGACGCGCTCGCCGACGCGCTCCGCCGCGGCGGCGCAGCGATCGCCGCGTCTGCGGGCGACGCTGGCGTATGGCTTGCGACCCCCGACGAACGGCGCTACTGGGCGGCGGGCGCCGCCGCGCTTGCCGACGTGATCACCCCGCACGTGGCCGCCGCGGCGGTCCGGATTGTGGGTCGCCCCGGCCTGCTTGACGTGCCGTCGCTGCGCGCCGCCCTCCGCGCCACCTTTGACCGCGTCCTCGTCGCCCGCCCCGTGCCGCCACCTGTGGCGGCACCCCCGCTGCCGCCGCCACCGTCGACGCTGCCGCGGGCGTCGCCTTTGGGAGTGGCCGGGGGGTCGCCTCGGGGGGGCGCGCAGCCCGCCCGCGGCACTCCGCCCGCCACAGCAAATGGCGGTGGCGGCGGCGATGGAGACCTGTCGCCAGACGGGTCTCCCGCGGGGGGCGGCGCCATGCGCGGGGACACACCCTCGGTGGCGGTGTGATGTATGTATGAACACCTCCCCTGTACACCCGCGCCCGCCAGCGCCCCTCGCCTGCCAGCGCCCTGTACCCGCTGCTCCCGCCCGGGGAAGGCGCGATGAGAAAGAACAAACGAAGCCTATTTTTTTCTCGATTGTTATGTCTGGGCAGAGGTAGCAGCAGGTGGCTACGCGTGCCGTGCGGTACCTACACGTGCCGTGAGACATTCGCCCCACCGGCAGTCCTTGGTGTCTTCAGCTCCGTCTGGTGGAGACAGCGCCAAGACAGCCGCCGCATCACCCGCGGTCGCGTGCGGTGCGTGATGCACGCGGCGTGCCGGGTGGGATCAGCTGCTGCTGATCCCGCTTGTGTGTGGCTCTCCCCATTCCCAAATTGAAGACCCATGCGCGCGGCGGGCGATCGTTGAGGGGGAGCTCCTTGCCTCCACCGCTCTTCCCCACTGCGCGCATCAGCACGAGGTCCGCACCTATATTTAGCCTCCCCTTCACCAGCTGCCCCCCCCCCCGTCCTTCTTTCTCTTTTGCCATGGATTCCCCCGCCACTGCCTTCGTCGCCCCCGTCGGCTTGCCCGCCCCTGGCCGCGGCCGCCGCCCGCCGCGGCGGGCCTCCTCGACGGGACGGCCTCGGCGGGCAGCGTGGCAACCCCCCCCCCCCTCGCCCGGCCGCCCCACGGGTCGGCGGTGGCCGCCCACCCCGACCGCGCCGACGCCGTCCCCCTCGCCCCCGGGTACGGTGGTGGCTGAGGCCGACGGGGCGGCAACGGCGGCGGCGGCTGCCGCCCTCCCTCCCCTACCCGGGTGGCTCCCCCCCGAGGCAGCCGATATCACCACCGACCCGTACGCCGTGTCGCTGCTGCGCTCCCAGCTAACGCGCGTCCCCGTGACGCTGCCCGGCGAGGCCGCGCCGGTGGACACGGCGCACGCGGTGGTGGACGGCGCCTCCGCGGCGGACCCCGCCGCGCCCGTCGTGTTGCTCCTCCACGGCTTTGACTCTTCGTGCCTCGAGTTCCGGCGGCTGCTGCCCGCCCTCGCCGCCACTCCCGGCGTCGGCGCCGTCGCCGCCGTGTGCATCTACGGGTGGGGCTTTACGGACAAGCCCGCCGGCGGCGACTACTCGCCGGCGGGCAAGGCCGCCCACGTGGCCGCCTATGTGACGCAGGTGCTCCCGGCCGGCCGGCCGGTCGTCCTCCTCGGCGCCAGCATTGGCGGCGCCCTGGCGGTGGAGGTGGCGCTGGACGCCGCCGCCGCCGCCGCCGCCGCCGCCGCGGCCGGGGCGCAGGCACCCCCCCGCCTGGCGGGCCTCGTCCTCCTCGACGCGCAGGTGTTTGTGGAAAAGGCGGCGAGCCCCGCGGTGGTGCGGGCGGTGCCCGCGCTCGCCGCCGCGGGCGCCGAGGTGCTTCGGTCGCGGTGGCTCCGCCGCGCGGCGGGGCGGCTCAGCTACGCCGACCCCCCGTCGTGGGCGACCGAAGAGGCCATGCGCATTGGCCGCCTGCACACGCTGACGCCCGGTTGGCGCGCCGCGGCAGTGTCGTTCATCGTCGGTGCCGGCTTTGCCGTCCGCGACCGCCTCGGCGACGTGTCTTTGCCGGCGCTAGTTGTGTGGGGGGCGTCGGACCGGATTGTCGAGGTGGCCGCCGCCGAACGTTTGCGCGACACGCTCCCGCAGTGTACGGGGGTGGTGGTGGTGCCCGACTCGGGGCACTGCCCGCACATTGAGCAGGCACCGGCGGTGGCGGCGGCAGTGGGGGAGTTTGTGCGCGGCCTCGGCGGACGCCCCAGTGGCCCAGCGGGCGCGTAGGCATGTAAAAGAAAAGAGAGCGGGATGGGGGCCGCGTTGGCGCCCCCTCCCCCTGCTCCACCTCACAGGGCCGGACTTTTTTTCACTCTGTGTGGGCGTCGTCCTCCCTCCTTGCCCCCCCGCCCCTTCATCCCATCAGCCATAGACAGCCATGGACGGGCGCTCCCCTCTGCCGCCCCCTGCCTGGCCCACCCATCAACATCCTCGCGGCGTGTGTCCAGTCTTGCAAGCGGAACCGCCACCGCCGCCTACCGACCAGGGGGCGGCCAGGGGGGGGGGCGTCGTGTGCGAAACCCACCGGGGTCGAGCACGACCTCCGGACAGCGCCGCCCGCAACTCGGCGCAGCCGCCCTGGTATTGGTACATGGCTGCCAACCGCCCACGGGGCATGGTGCGCGCCCTGCCGCCGGGTAAGGGCGCCGCCACTCCCGGTGGCCGCTCACACAAAAAAGAGAAAGGAAAAAAGAAGCAGGGCCATGGTCAAGTCGGCGCCTCTCCCCTTGAAGCCACCCTTCCGCAGCCTCCCCCACGCCACCCCCACCCACCCCGAGGCTTTCCATCGGGTCGTACACGATGGACTGGGCAGCCAAGAGCGACAGCCAGAGGGAGCGTCCCGCTCAGTCGGCCGTCGCAAGTCCCCTGTCCGGTGCACAGCATGGGGCGGCGACGGCCGCGAAGCGAGCGGCGGTGAGCCAGAAAGCCCACCAACCCCTGGCTAGGCAGGACAATCTTGAGGCCGTCCGTGTCGCTACCTGCCAACAGCAACAGACAATCCACCCAGCGGGGTGCCTTCAGAACAGGAGGGCGCCCGCCGCAACCGCCGCCGCCGCCACTGCCGCCGCCGCCGGTGTCGCTGCCACAGTCGTGTGGCTGAGTGCCCAGTGACACCGCCCACAGCGTCATCGTGTAAGCGCGCAACGACAACCCCCACATAAACGCCCTCGTAGCCCCGTCAAAGCAGCACAACTGGCAGGCCACTCTGGCCGTCCCCACCCCCACCCGACCCGCTGTGACGGTCCCCAGGCGGGCACCAAACGCACCCGCAAGCGTGACGGCGGCGGAGGTGGCGGAGGAGAAAGCGGGCGACGGCAGTGCAGCCCCCATGGCGCAAGCCTGCCGCAAGCACCACCCCCACCCGGCCGGAGCCCTGCCGGCCATGCCGTCTCCACTGCCTGTACGACCGCATCATGAGCGGGGCGAAAGCAAATGGCAGCGAGCCCGTCGTGCTCCGCCTCGGAGGGGAAGACCGTGGGGCCAAGGAAGCCGAGGACGGCGCGGCACTTCATCTCCAGGGCAGCCGCATCGTATGTGCGAGGGCGGCAAGCGAGAGACGCCCGTCCATTCGCGAACAAACGCACGCTCCTACGACAGCATCCGCAGAGGAGCCTCTGCCAGCCACACTGAAGCAGTGGCAAGCAAGGGCACCCGGAACAACAAGCACCCACCGCTCAAGTTTTGGATGATCATGTCAGCGCCAGCCACGGACGGGCCACACCACCATCGTGCAGACCATCCAGTCAGTAAAAGAGGGGCACCACACCAAAGGAGCGTCATGTCATACCAACGAGCGTAAGCGGTGCGACCAAACGTCGCGCCCGCACCCACGCCCATCGCCCCCGGTCGCAGGCCCAGCCGCCCGTTCCACGCCGATCGCAGCCCACATTGCTTTGTCGATATGCCAAAGTCTGCAGCCGTCGTGGCACCACCCCGTGGCAGGAGCCCTCGGAACGTACGCTTGTGGGTAAGCGAAAAAAGTGCCTCCGACACCGACACTTTGTAGGGTGTGGGGTTGAGGCTGCGGGTGTGCTCGGCCGGCAAAGCCCACACTTGCTCCGCCACCCTCCTTCGGACCTCCTCGAGATACGACCGAACCCCCCGCGGGGGGTCATCTGATCGGCAATGTCCCGACCACACAGTCACGTAGAGGCACTCGACGCGCGCTGGCCGAACAAGGCAGCGGCTGCCCTCCACAAACGGGTGGCGGCAAAGGACTGGCACACCCACCATGGGTGCCGCCTCAGTTGCCAGCATCATGAGGTCCACCAGTGGGGTGCCTTCTGCCCCGTACAACCGGTAGGCAGTCTTTTCGCCAGGAATGGACAGCTTGGCTACGTCCTCACTGAGCTTGACCTTGGGCACCCCACCCAGGGAAACGAGCTTAAAAACACCACCCAACGCAGGCTGCGTTGCGCACGTCACCAGGTTCGTACCGATCCCATAGCCGGTGAGCGCATGGCCCTGCGACTGAAGACTGTGCAGCGTCGTCTCGCTAATGTCGTTGCTTGCCACAATTGGGACATCGGCCAGGGCGCCATTCAGGCCCAGCGCCGCGTCCGCGTCAGCCAGCATCACCCGAGAGCGCTTGGACAGGAGCGCAAGGTCACCCGAATCGAGCCGGATCCCCCGCGGGGTGTGACCAACAGAGAGGAGAGCGGCAGCGACACAGATGAAGTTGGGTACCCCGCTGGCAAGCGTGTCGTACGTGTCAACGAGGGCGAGGAAGGAGCGAGGGAAGGACTGTGCGTAACAGATAAAAGCAGCCAGCTCACCATCCTTGGTGTGATAGCCAAGCCGTGCCCGAATGGCCAGGACAGAGGCCAGAAATGGGACGGTCTCCGCCGTTCCATCAGCAGCCGCCGGCGCAGCAATCGTGTCCACTTGCACATCCGACAACGATGAAAAGCACTGCACGTAAGAATGCGCATGGGTTCCCACCGTCGGGATGCCAAAGGCGCGTCCAGCAGCAACATTACTCGTCCCGTCAAACCCCCCCACATACGCATAGCGTGAGGCTGTCATGGCCCCGTCCGGCCCCTGTGCGCGACGGAGGCCAAACTCCAGCAGGTTGGCGCTGCGACCAGCAGCTAGTCGGTGACGCGCCGCGTTGGTCGCCACAAGCGAAGCGTAGTTAACAAGGTTGAGGAGCGTCGACTCGAGAAGCTGGACAAACCCAAGGGGACCCGAGATGGTCATCATGGGAACGTGGGGAAAGGCAACGGTGCCTTCTGGCAGGGCCCGAACGGTCAGCTCCGCGGGACGGAGGGCCAAGAGCCAAGAAAAAAAGCCGGACTCCGCGTCGACCATCACTTGAGAACGCAGGTAGTCCACGTCATCGGCTGTGAAGGCATACTTGTCCAAGAAGGTGAGCACATCTTCCAGTCCGGCAAAGACGCAGTACTCGCCGTGAAAGGGCGGTGAGCGGAAGAAGAGGTCAAATGCCGCTTGTTGGGTGTGGCGGCCGGCCTGCCAGTGTGTGTAGGCCATCGTCAACTGGTAAAGGTCGGTCAGCAACGGCCCAATTGGGCTGCCCATCACGTTGGTTCCCCCTGAACGTCCCGTACCCGAGCCGCCCGCGGCGCGGATGGCACCCTGCGTGGCCGCCGCCGCCGCACTAGGCAAGGCCTGGGCGCGGTGTCCGCCAACTGTCGCGATGGCCCGCGGGATACGGCACCTAGCGAGGCTATCGTCGCCGTCGCCGCCTCCGTCACCGACGCCGCCTCCGTCGTTGCTCCCGCACCGACCTCCCCGGTGACCGCTGCGTGTTCCTAGCACAGTATCTAGTATTGATATATTCCCAATTCTTGCTACTTCCCAATCTTGTCTACGTATTTGGGCGAAATCAATATCAGTATCAAGACAGGAAAACAAGCTCTCAGCCATCCATTTAGCCGGATACTCACCATCGACCAATGGGAAGTTGGTGTGGCCCAGTTTTTACCTCGACTAAGTCGGAGAGAATTGATAGATCTTCAATTCCCTGGCCTTTAGGTCAGGGTACTATCTAGGTATGTAAACGTAGATACACTGGCTCCTGGGAGCTCAGGAATCTCTCTCTCAGAAAAGTCGCGCGTACTTTGATCGAGCCGACGAATTACGTAACGCCTGCCAAGCCGCCGTCGTCTCGCCAGCTCTCTGCTGGCACACGAGCGATTCGCACCTCGCCGTTGACTTCGCCTCGCACTGGAGCTCTGCCCACCTCCGCCAGTGTGCCCTGCCAACACTGCCTCTGCGACTCATCCCCCGCAGGTTACGCGCCACTCCTTCCCTTCCCTTCCCCGTTCCACGTCGTCTCCCCCTGCCTCGTGCCTCCTGCTGCTGGCTGCTGTGGCTTGTCCCCCCTCCGCTACCTGCCATGGCTGCTGCCTTCGCGCCGTCATGGGGCGTGCCCCCAGCGCACTGCTGGCCAGGTGCGCTGCCCGCCGCGCCTTCGCGGCCCGCCGGCCTGGCCAGGTGTCGAGCGGCCGCCTGTCGTCCGCTGCGGCTGACACGGGCGGCCCTGCAGATGTCGGCGGCGGTGGGGCAGCCCAGCGCCGCCACCGAAGGCGAGGACGGGCGACCGGCGGCTGACGGGCCCGCCTGGGACGTGGACCTGGACGCTGCGTCTGCGGAAGACCGCCTCACTGACGCCCTGGCCGACGTGGAGGAGGAATGGGGCGCTGGGTTTGATGGAGACGACGACTCTGACGGCGTGCAGGAGCTGGTGGTTGACGTGGACGGCGAGGACTTCTCCCCCCTTCCTTCCCAGCAGCGCAAGAAGGCCGGGTCTGGGAAGCGTAACACGCAGCTTAAGGAGTGGAAAGAGGCGATGGCCACAAACAACCGCCGGGGTGCGGACTCTACCGCCCCTGGCGGCACTGCGGGCTGCTACGTCGTGGAGCCCATTGACGAGGATGAAATCACCCCGTTTGCTCGCACGGCTGTCCTGGCCGCCGACGAGCGCAAGGCAGTCGAGCCAGTGGCCATCCGCATTGCGGCTCTGACGTGCATGGCCAGCTACGTTGTCGTGTCAGCGGGGCGCAACCCGCCGCAGATGCGGGCAATTGCCAACATGGTGCAGGAGCGGCTGGCCAAGGAGCACAGCCTTAAGCCGCGGCATGTGTCAGGTACACCCGACTCGGGGTGGATTCTGTTGGATTACGGTGACCTGCTTGTCAATGTTTTCTCTGTGGAAAGCCGCCGCCACTATGACTTCGATAACTTTTGGGCGGCCGGCGAGCGGCTGGACATGTCTGCGGACTTGCCGTCCGGCGGTGCGGGTGCCGCCGTTGGCGCCGGTGCGGCGGGGGGGGGCACCAGCGCCGCGGCAGCGTCGGACCAGGGCGACGGCGGTGCGACACCGCTGGATGACTGGTTGGACTAGGAGACACACGGGGGCCACGTGCGTCGGCGGCCAGTGCCGGAGGGGGATAGGCGGGACGTAGGTGGGTGACCTCCCGGGTAGAGGCTGGCACGGAACGACATGCGTTGCAGTTGGGGGAGGCCGTGACTCGCGGTCACCGTTTCCCGTGGCGACCCATCGACGGTTCTGCTGTTGGTGTTCGCGCTGCAGGCGTGGGGGTGGGCGATGGTGCCGTTGCCGAGTGCGTTTGGGCGCGTCTTTGGGTGCAGCGGCACTCGTTTTTGTCCTTTTTTTTTTTTTTGCTCGTCTTTTCCTGCGGTTGCCTTGCGACCTCGAAGGGCGACCCGTCGGTCAACGCCACGCTGGCATGTCTGACAGGGTGACCGCCAGAGCGCGCACACTCCTACAGACAACCATCCGCAAGGGCTCAGATGCTGCGCGCCATCTCTTGTCACGGCGCGACCGCGTGCAGGCCGCCCGCCCCGCCCGCCTGTTCAGTGCGCCTAGAGCTCCGGCCCGCAGGCGGCCACAGCCGCTCCCACATCCAAGCTAAACTTGCACCCCACGCCGAGGGGGGGGACGAGCCTGCTGACCGCGGTGTGGCGGTGGCAGCAGCGGCTATAGTGGCAGCAGCGGCGGTGGCACCAGCAGTGGCGATGGCTGCTGTGGCGGCGGCAGCGGCAATTGTGGCGGTACGTGGCCGGCTGACACCTGGCGTAGTGGCGTCGCTCCCCCCCCACGGCGTGGAGTGGGACGCCGCGCCGGTGGTAGCCGGCGCTTCCCCCCATCGGCGTGGAGTGGGCTGTCGAGGGGAGGATGCCGTCCCTGCCCTGGTCGCGGCGTCGGCGTCGGCGGCGTGGCTGGTTGAGCTGGGGCAGTGGGGCGGGTGGGCGGGTGGGCGGGTGGGGGTGGAAAAAACACGGCCTAGGGGAGGGGACGTGGGTGCTGGCGCCTACTCTTTTGGGTAGGGGAAGGGGGAGCGGGGAGGGGCGTCAAGCCGTCCAGAATGCCGGTCGTGCCAAGTGGAAGCATCTGGTCGTAGCGCCCAGAGTATTCCCGTTGGAACCATCGACACTGAGACTCGAGCAAGGCATCTCTCGCAGTGAGGAAGCATCATTGCCTCTGCTGCCGTCACTACACTGCTCCGCAACCAGCTGACCTGCCCCAACCCCACCCCGCCCGTCATACACAATTGCCCACTGGGATACAAGTAAACAACTCATCGCCGACACATACAGCACCACGAACGGGAACGCCCACACACAGACAACAAAAAACAGCCTCGCCCACACACAGACAACAAAAAACAGCTTACAGGTTATATAGTAGAAGAAGAAGAAACAGAAAAGCGGGAGCCCGGGGGCGGCATTTCAAGAGGTTGCTGCGGGTAGAGGCGGTGGCGGCGGGGCGGGCGGCTGCTCCTCCAGACTTGGCACCCGCACCGCCGCCACGAACGACGCCACATCCACGCTTTCGGTCGCAGCATCGACGGGTGTGCCCGCCGCAACAGCCTCCACCGCCGCTGCCGTCGCTGATGCGGCCACGGCGGCGGCCTGTGCGTCGGCCAGACCTGCCGCAAGCGCGTCCGCGTCATCCGTCTCGCCACCCCCCCGGGCGGCAGCGGTTGCAGCCGCCAGGTTGGCCGCCGCCTGCATCTCAATTTCTTTCGCGCGGGTCGTCGCGAGCTCCACCGACTCAAACCGGTCAATGAGCTCTCGAATGGCCGCCGCCGCCGCCGCCGCCTTCTCCCCAGACTCGTCCGCGTCCTCGGGGTCAACGCCCCCAGCGGGGAGTCTCGTTAGCTCCTCCCGAATTGGCGGGCCCGACAAGGAGCTCGTCGAGCCCCCCACCCCATCTTCCCCACCTGGGTGGCCACCCGACGAGACTGACGACGAAGAGGGCACCGTCGGTGCCATACGGGCCGCCCCCGGCGCGCCAGGTAGCCGTTTTCTAGACACCATGCCACCGCCGGCGGCGGCCGCGTCAACGGCCGCATCTTCCTCTAGGCGCTGGGTGTGCTCGCGCCTGTCAAACTCGGCAGCCAGATCGGTAACCCTTCGAGGTGGGGCATCCCCGTCGCCCCCGTCGCCACCCTCGGCTCCTCCGTCGCCGCCAATGCCCTCGGGTGCGGACTTGCCGGTAACAAGCAGAGCACCATCGGCGCCATCCAGGTCGTCGAGGCCGTTGCCTTCGCGAGCCACGTCCAGGTCGATGGCGCCGCCCGAGCCATCCGTCCCCAACGCGAAATCCCGCCGCTCCCCTCCAAAGATGTCCATGTCCGCCGCCGTCGACGCCCACCGCTGCGGCATAGAGCCGTCCCCGCTCTCCCCGCCGCCGAGGGAGCCCCGCCCCACGGCCCCGGCCGGCGTGCCTGCACCAATGCCACTGTTGCGGCTCCCGTTGCCAGAACTGCTCAACCGGCTAGGTGAGCCGCCTAGGCCCGCCCCGCTGCGTCGTCGGCCCGCAGCAGATGCGACGCGGCGGCCAAGACCGGACAAGCGAAAAGGGCCCTTGTGAGAGGGGGTTTCGTCATTGCTGTCAACGCTAGGCGTGCCGATGCTCAGGCGTCCCCGTCGGCCGCTGCCACCGTCTGCGGTAGGAGTCGGGAGGATGCGGGTGCCCATCCGCTGTAGAACGGTCTTGCCCTTGACCAGCCGCGACCGGGAAGAGAGGGCTCGCGCGTTCAATGGAGAAGTCATATCCGTAATGCCGGCGCCTAACGGCGGACATTTGGGGTTCCCCTTGGGACCAGCCATTCCCCCGCCTACGCTCTCACCGTCCTCGGTGACGGCAGAGCCTGCGCTCGCGCTGCCAGCCACACCAGCCGACCCCGACGCCCGAGATCCCCTCGCCAATCCACGCGGTGTCGACGGCGGCGTAAGCCCCAAGGGCTGGCCGGCGGCTGGCGGTGGTCCAATGAGCAAGGGAGATGGCCCGCCTCCGCGTGAGGTGCGGACCACAGCCGCTAACCGACGCTGCATCAATCCGCTTGTCTATGAACCACGGCGCAACGGGAAGGTCACACGTATCTCCAAGATCGGAGTGAGAAAGAACAACAGAGTAACCCACACGGGGGGAAGAGCCGCACCAGTCACGCCGGCCAACCAAGAGGTCCTGTGCCAGTGTTGAACAGAAAACAACGACCGAGAGGCACCGATGCGACAGGGAGGCCCGACGCACGCGCACCACAACAGCCGTCACAACACCCGCGTCCCGCGTCGATGGGTGACACGTTCGCGTGATGTCGGAAGCCGCCTACCAGTGCGATCCCTGCCGCTACGCTGCCAGAGAAGTCAAGAGGGTGAGGTGCGAAGCGGAGAACAGGCAAAGGGATCGGCGGAGGGGTGGCGCAAAGGAGCGCACAATGTGGGTTTGGGCGGCGGATGAGGTGGAGCAGCCACCCCCTGTCGCACGATGTGGCTTGCAGCCGGTGCGAGCGAGCTCACAAAGGCACGCTCCGCGTAGCACAGTTGCAGAGAGGTGAGACAGTGGGGCTGTTGAGTGCGGTGCTCGTCCGGGAGGCCAATCGCGCCGCAAAAGGGGTGGTGGTGCGACCACATCTGCCACGTCCTAGGCCGCCGGAGACGAGGTCATGGCAAACGCACGCACAGAACGACGACAGGGGGGAGGGCGGACCAGGGAGCCGGACGTCGCGCCCTCCCGCGAGTACCCCGTTCCGTCTACCTCTCTCCTGCCGCCCCTCTCCCTCAACCTTTCGACGCTGCGCTGCAGCCCAGCACAGGCCACCCCCATGAGGCCGCGCTGCGCAAGTCACCAGCCCCCTGGCCGTCTCAGGGGGGTCCCAACGGGGCTGTTCGTGGTCCATCCAGTCCCACAGCCGCCCGTGTCACGCTCTGGGGAGTGAGGGCAGTCGCGCCCGTGCACCGACCGGCGGCAGGGGCGCCTGCCCGTGTCTTCCGTCGCCGCCCGTGATGCAACACCAGAGGCGGCACACCAGGGGGACAAACCTGCAGGGTACACATCGCAAGTCACGCATAGGAAGAAAGAAAATAGAACAGCGAGCGGGAGAAAAAGCGGAAAACAGGAGCTGGAGCACTTACACCCGCGTCCACGGAGGTCATCAGAGGGTCTCGGTGCCCAGTGCGGTGACCTAGAGCACTATCGTCAGTGGTCCCGGGGTCCCGGACGACGAGCGCCGCCGGGATGGACAGGCAGACCCTCGAGGTCACCTGTAGGGGCTGCCCGCCACCGCGGCCAAGCGGTCGGTCGCAGCCAGGCTGCAGCGCACGTGGGGCGTGCTCAATAGGGCGGCATTATTATTACACAGGAATGCAGCGGTGGCGAGACCAAGCGATCAAGCGACGCGGAAGGAGGTGTTGACCAGGAACGTCAGCAGAGTGTCCCAGCGAAGTGGTTGCCGTCCACTTACCAGAAGTATACATTGATCATGAACAATACATGGTATTTAGCGTGTTCATGGGATTGGATGTATCAAATTTCATGGGGCGCTTCACATGCAATACCAGAAAAATATTATTACTCATGCTCGTTCCCCGTCTTGAGGTGGACGCCGATGCATGTGGTATAGCTCAACAGTGCATTGATCCTCGGCCTGAAGCAAGTAGGTGGTGGGTGTTTCTTCTCTCATAGGAAGAACAGGCTCGGTCCGCCTGTAACAGCATCATGACCAGCTATCACAACTCAGTCTTAGCCATGCTGCTGAAGCAGACTATTTAGGTAGACGCCTGCCTGCGAATATGCTCCAACGCAATGCGCATGGCGCTAACAATACCCGCGATGCTATTACTCACACATGGTTACACCTGTTCGTGTGGCCTACGCAGACAGAGTGTGGGAAGCGGGCGTGCGCACAGGTGGGCAGGCAGCGGCGGGAGCGACCCAAACTCCATGCAACGAGAGAGCACTTTCCTCCTCCCCCCCCGCCCCCCAAGACACTATTTTTCCGTACGACGAAAAAAGGAGCTTTGTCGGAACGCGAACAAGACGGGGTTTGTCCGTGAGCGAACAAACGGGTTTTCTTCCAACGAGGACAAAAGGCTCCCCACAATGTTCCTGCCGCGTGAACATCGCCTTCGGTACTGCACGGGCATGTGGATCCACGACGCAGTCTGAAGCTATGAGAACAGCCCTGGAAACCAAAGTCGGAACCGAACAGCAAGCAACGGAGAAGAAAAAATAGTCGTCACTCATTTGCCAACATAGCCGGCAGTCGGGACGGCAAAATAGATCACTACAACACAGTACACGAGTGCAGCAGCGTACGGCTGCACGTGTACCCCTCCCTCGGGACCACGCTGTCCTCCTCCTGTGCTCTGGCAGCTCCCATACCGCCCATCTTCCTCAACCCCCCAGGCCCTGCAAAGCACATCCCCTCCCTCTCCCAGCCAAATAACGGCCCATCCCAATGGGTCACAAATAGAGCATGTCCCCATACACCCCGACTCCCCTATCACCACCGTCAGCGTTGCCGCCATGGCCGCCACCACTCCCTCACGTCCTCAATCTGTTGCACGTCACACGGCTTGCCGCGCGCCGCTTAGAAGTTCCACCACGGTGCCTCGCCCGTCCGGAAGTCCTCCTCCTTCCAGCTGCTCAGCAAAACATTCCCGTCCCCATCCACGTTCACGTGCTCAAGTGCCAGGCTCAGCGGCGCCGGCCCCCGGATCACCTTCCCGTTCTTGTCGTACTGTGACCCGTGGCACGGGCACTTGTACTTGTTCTCTGCCGGCACCCACGGCACCACGCACCCCAGATGCGTGCACACAGCGTTGATCGCAAACGGCACCACCTTCTTGTCCTCCACAATCAGCCACGTCGCCTCCGCCTTCAGGCCCAGCACCAGCTCCCGCGAGTCGGTCGGGTGCGCCGCCAGCCACGCATCCTCCTTAATGGCATTGCCCGCCGCGTCCTTGGCCCCAACACCCCCCCCACCCCCGCCCCCAGACTGCGGCAGGAAAAAGTAGGCATACGGACCCAGCGCGCCCAGCGCCACCGACCCCGCCGCCCCCGTCAGCAGCAGGTTCATCAGGTTGCGCTTGTTCATATCCGGCACCATCTCATCCGCAGCCGCCATCCGCATCGGCGCGGCCGCCACCGTCGCGGGCCGCGCCGTCGGCGCCCGGCATGTCACGGCCGTGCCCGACAGGGCCCGCACGCCCACGGGGGTGGAAGCAGCAAAGGCGGCCATGGTGGAAAAGGCGAGAGTACGCACACTACCGATCGACGAAAAAGTGCGGCGTGGTAGGCTACGGCTGCGGACGGGGAAGAGTGGAGGAATGGGGTGCAGAATGTACGGTAGGGAGGCAGATGGTGACGGCGGCGGGAGAGACTGAACGGGTGGGCGTGACGTCGCTGAATGGGAGGGGGTGGGCGAATGGGGTGTCACGAGGCGGCGGATTGTGGAGCTGCGGCGATGGAAGCTGGTCCCACGATCGATTCGGGCGGGCGTGGCCATAACGGGAGATACGAACGTCTCTGCGAACCCAGAGCTTGGCGGGAGCTCAGTCGTGGACCGCAAGGCATCGCCTGGGCGATCTCCCGCCGCTCTGTGGCTGTTTGTTCGCGAGCTGGTTTGCCTCCACAGTGCGACGATCCAGCCGTTCTATTCGTAGCATTGACGTGTGAGAAAGACAATTGATATTATGCGTGGCAAGCTCTGAGCATCCTGTGACCAATGACCTATCAAGGATGGGTAGTTGTCAATATGTTCTCCAATCAAATCTCGCCTGCGATGCGGTAGCTGCCAAGCTCACGGCCAGACCCTTTCAAAAGCGCTCGTATCTCCCGTTATGGCCACGCCCGCCCGAATCGATCGTGGGACCAGCTTGCGTCGCCGCAGCTCCACAATCCGCCGCCTCGTGACACCCCATTCGCCCACCCCCTCCCATTCAGCGACGTCACGCCCACCCGTTCAGTCTCTCCCGCCGCCGTCACCATCTGCCTCCCTACCGTACATTCTGCACCCCATTCCTCCACTCTTCCCCGTCCGCAGCCGTAGCCTACCACGCCGCACTTTTTCGTCGATCGGTAGTGTGCGTACTCTCGCCTTTTCCACCATGGCCGCCTTTGCTGCTTCCACCCCCGTGGGCGTGCGGGCCCTGTCGGGCACGGCCGTGACATGCCGGGCGCCGACGGCGCGGCCCGCGACGGTGGCGGCCGCGCCGATGCGGATGGCGGCTGCGGATGAGATGGTGCCGGATATGAACAAGCGCAACCTGATGAACCTGCTGCTGACGGGGGCGGCGGGGTCGGTGGCGCTGGGCGCGCTGGGTCCGTATGCCTACTTTTTCCTGCCGCAGTCTGGGGGCGGGGGTGGGGGGGGTGTTGGGGCCAAGGACGCGGCGGGCAATGCCATTAAGGAGGATGCGTGGCTGGCGGCGCACCCGACCGACTCGCGGGAGCTGGTGCTGGGCCTGAAGGCGGAGGCGACGTGGCTGATTGTGGAGGACAAGAAGGTGGTGCCGTTTGCGATCAACGCTGTGTGCACGCATCTGGGGTGCGTGGTGCCGTGGGTGCCGGCAGAGAACAAGTACAAGTGCCCGTGCCACGGGTCACAGTACGACAAGAACGGGAAGGTGATCCGGGGGCCGGCGCCGCTGAGCCTGGCACTTGAGCACGTGAACGTGGATGGGGACGGGAATGTTTTGCTGAGCAGCTGGAAGGAGGAGGACTTCCGGACGGGCGAGGCACCGTGGTGGAACTTCTAAGCGGCGCGCGGCAAGCCGTGTGACGTGCAACAGATTGAGGACGTGAGGGAGTGGTGGCGGCCATGGCGGCAACGCTGACGGTGGTGATAGGGGAGTCGGGGTGTATGGGGACATGCTCTATTTGTGACCCATTGGGATGGGCCGTTATTTGGCTGGGAGAGGGAGGGGATGTGCTTTGCAGGGCCTGGGGGGTTGAGGAAGATGGGCGGTATGGGAGCTGCCAGAGCACAGGAGGAGGACAGCGTGGTCCCGAGGGAGGGGTACACGTGCAGCCGTACGCTGCTGCACTCGTGTACTGTGTTGTAGTGATCTATTTTGCCGTCCCGACTGCCAGCCATGCCGGCGGTCCAGTGGTGCGCTCATTTTTTCTACGTGCGTGAGTCGGTCCTGTAAGGCATAGGTTGGAACCTCCGGTTCGGCCGCTACACATATATATGCGACCAGCATCTCTGCCCTGGGCGACTGCATCATTCCTCGTGCGTGGTGCAAGTCGAGGAGTGCCGACGAAGTGCCGAGGAGTGCCGAGATGTGCCGAGCGAGGAGTGCCGAGGAGTGCCGAGAACTGATAACATGGGAGCCACGCCCCTTCCTCTCATCAGTCGCGTTTCGATGCGCCGTAAACGTGTGAATTTACATTGATACCATGAGTAGTTTCAACTCAGCTGTTTCATGCACGGGGCGTCAGGATTCCAGGACGCTCGTGCCGCACAACTCCTTCCTGTTGGGCAAGCGCCCATCGGTCCGAGCGCGGTCCGAGGGTGGGGGCTCCAAACTACATGAGCAATTGATTCGGGTTCGATTGAACGGCTACTCACGTGAGCTTGAGAGGCGCACTACGGGCGTGCGGCCCTACCAGTGCCTCCACGGCACATGGGAGCTCGAGACTGGGTGAGACAGGTCTTGTCGTCTGAACCGCGTGACCCGGTGACTGGCACCGGCTGCACATACTTTGGCAGCACGGCTAAGGCCAACATCAGCCACCACATGCTTTCCGGGATGCATCCTTTCCCTGGTCAACCCTAGCCCGCCAATGCCATTGTACAGCTCGGCTCCTCCAGGTGATCACCTTGGTGCGGCAGTCTACGTGGCTTACTGTGCGCAGCGGCCTTGCCTCCCCACGAGCCCGCTCTCGGTCGGAGGTAGACACCTGCGTGGGTGACTGCCGACTGGGGGACCCGACAGGCTTTAATTCTTGCGGCAGACCCACTCCATTGCACGAGTCCGTCTCCTGCGTGCGTAGGCCATGCCGCACCGCACTGTAGACCACTGGTGGCTGCCAATGCCCCTTGTCGAGCTGCAGTCACCGCAACTTTGCGGATGGGGCACCCGGCTGTCCACGGCGTTGGCGGAGCTGCGCGGGTCCTCCCAAATGCATGCGTTACTCCACCTGCTTCCCAACTGTGGTGGCGGCACTTCTCCAATACGGTCGCCTCAACCACCAGCGCGTCGCCATGCCGCTCCCTTCGCCGGGTGATGGGCACGGTGCCCCTCGCGAGCAGGAACTAGCGCGCCGGCAGCAGCACTGGAGCACCGTGCTATCCGGAGGCAGTCGGTCGCCATTGCCCACACCTGGGGACCCTCACTCCTTGCCGTCTGAGGCGGTCGCGTTGGCCGTGTCACCTTCACATCCTGTGCTTCCGCGGTTGGTAGAACAACTGCAACCTCTGCCGGCGTCGTTTCTTCCTCCGTTGCTGCCGGACGATGCACGCAACGCAGCTCTGCCGACCGAGACGACAGCACAGCCGCGGGTTCCGAAATTGGCCAGCTTCGATGCCCTACTGGCCGTGGCGCAGGAGCAGCACATGCATTTCTCTGCAGAGACGCAACCGTGGCCGACCCCGCCTGCACTGACAGCGCAACGTCAGGAGTTGCCGACCTCCCCGCCTCTACATTCTCAGTTGGGTTCTTCTAACTTAACGGCCTATGCACCAGCAAAGCCAACGGAAGCCAGTGTCCTTGCCAGTAGGCAGCTACTGCACGTGGCATCCCATGGGTCAGCTTCCTCCGATGCCGCCATTGCCGGTTCGGCAGCTGTTCGCGACCCCTCAACGTTGCCGACGAGGGCGCCGCCAGGTCTACCCCAGGCACGACCAGATACCAGCACTGGGCTCGAGTCGCATGTGCATACCTTGGCGTCGGCACCCTTGGGCAATGACGCTCATCGCGCGCCAACAGCAGGCCGGGGGCCAGATGGTCGTCATGTGATGCTACCATTGCCGCGGTTGGTGGGCCTCCCCGTGTCATCACCAAACGCTCTTGGCTCGCTTCTGCAAAACCACAGCGTTCACGAGGACTCCTGGAGGCCGTCTGGGCACCGTGTTGGCTCTCTTCCCACATCTGTGGCAGCCGCTGCTTCGGCTCCGATACCGAAGCCCTTCTCAGACGAGAATATTTCGTTTGGCGCGGTCAGCTCCGCCATGGGACCTTCAGGTTTCGGCCCCCGGCTTTCCCAACTCCCGCTTCTCTACTCCCCACCCATTGAGCGTGCTCCATCTGCTGCACTTTCACTGCTCGCAGAGACCTCCAACGAGCAACCACCGCTGCAACTGGGCAGGAAGCGAAGTCGAGAGCCTCCTATCGTCCCTTTACTCGACCACCCTGAAAAGGCGGCACCCGCGGTCGAGCCGCGTAAGAAGACGGCCACCAGAGTGCTCCGGGAGATTCCTGCGTCGTCCGTTCATCTGAATCCTCGCGTCGCGGGACTTCCGGTGCCTCTGGCTACTGTTCAAGCAAGAAAGTCGGCGACTTCTGAGCCTGTTCAGTTTACTGGCCCAGTGCGCACTCCTTCAGCCCGACCATCCTCGAGTGACGACGCCACGTGCATCGCACACGAGCCTTGGCAAGGTACAACAGCAGCGAGCCGACCTCCACCTCCCGCGGAGTTATCGCTCCCGTCGATGGGACTGCCGGTGTCAAGGAACAAATCAGTCGATGCTGCTCATGACGCTATCAACCCGCTGCTGGCACATGAGGCTGCCAGCCGACTCCCTATCGTACAAGCGCAAGCCCATCTGGAGACTTCTGGTACACAACTTGCCGATCCCGGAACGAGTCTGGAAGCTGCTCCACTCGCTGCCCAACTTCATGCCTCCGGGCCGGCCCACTCTACCAGGCCGGCCACGCCAAGGAGCTCTGTGGCTCGGAGTACTTTTGAGCCCAAAGCACCGGAAGACAAAGCGCAAGTCTTGTGGCTGTGCGATCGTTGCGACCGGCCTTACAAGTGGAAGCAAACTCTGCAAGCACACCGCAGGTATGTACGAAGTGGCTTGAGCGAGTCTGTGGGTCAGCTGAGCTGAGTAAGTTGACCGCGACGGCGCCGCATCTGCTAACCAGCTGACCTGTTTTTCTACGTGAACTAGGTTGGTTCCTGCTCCCACGACAGGCTATGCGGTATGAAGACTGTAGCTTGTGAACAGTGTGCCGAGCGCTTCGACACGAAGCCGCTGCTAGAGGCTCACAAGCGCAACGCCCACGAGAAGCGAGCCAAGCGGCACTACTGCCACTGTGGGCTATCGTACGAAAACAAGAGCAACCTGCGGCGTCACGAGCGGGAGACACATGAACAGCACGCGCCCGCGGTGTGTAACCTGTGCGGAAAATCCTACCCTCGCAAGACGAGGTACGCATGCGGGGGAAAGAAACGATGAATGGAAGAGCGGCCACACCCCGCCATCTTGGCTGCCGAAGCAGAGGACTATTGAGGGGTCGAAGGCGGGCCGGGAGTGGGGCTCGTGACCCATGTCAGTGGCGTTGGCCGGCGCTCGAGCAACTGCTCGTGTTCTAACGACTTGTGGTCCCTACTGAGGCGCTCTACTGACCCGACTTTCTGCACCACCCCCGAGTTTTCCTTGTGATGACCCATCTGTTGTCCCACCTGTTACCGTCGCGTTGCTGCCCGTTCGTGCAGCCTGCACCGCCACATAATGGAGAAGCACATGGGCGAGAAGCGGCGGGAGGACCGGAGCAAGCAGGAGAAGAAAGAGAAGGAGAAGGAGAGGGAGAAGAAGAAAGACCCATGAGCTGCGAACGACGTCCATTAAGGCCCTACTACTGTCCGCTTACCGTAAAAGAAGCTCAATTATGACCTGCAAGCGATAAAAAAAAACGGCAGTCACAACACAGAACAACGAACTGGTGCGTACGGATGCGCGTCACATGCCAGAGAACACTGCAAACACACGCACACACACTCATGTACACTCGTCCACACTGTGGCATGAGCACTGAGTGGTTACCACAACACGCCTGGTCGTCACCATGTCTACGGAACCCGAAGGAAGCGAGAACTGACGAGCACGAGCCACAGCGGACGCACAGCACGCAGATACAAGAAGTGACAAAAAACATGCACCATGAAGCCACGGCGCCACAGCGTGTTCAAGCAAGCCCGCTGCACCGCGCAGCCGTGAGGAGCGAATCATGTCACCAACGAGCAGGGAAGTGGAACACACAGCGTGTGCCAGAGTGGCGCACGTAGGTCTGTACATCTGGTCGGGGAGACGATGGACACCCCCAGCAGCACGCCTTCTGCGCCAGTGCACGGGGCCGTACAGAGACATGGCGATCGGAGAAAGACGATCTAGAAAACCATGAAACGGGTGAGACTGTGCACGGTACATTTGACATCGGCATGACGCACCAGCCGCGGGATGTGTGTGGTGCACAAACCATCATGTCACAACCCATAAAGGTGATACACGGGCACGACACACGGAAGAAGGCGAAAAAGCTGGTGCGCCTGCACTACATCTTCAGCGGCGGCCCCCCAACTCCCAGCATGGCGGCGACCCTGGGGCGGCATACAGCACAAAGTATCCACCCAGTCGTCCTACTCGCCTGCCGTAGGGTCAGCTCCGGGCTGCAAAGACGACCGTAGGCTTGCTCTCGGAGAACCACCGACCACTGCGGCTGGCAGCGGTTGGAGCTCCTCAATGAGCGGTCCCCGTGTCTCGGTGCCGCTCACGTCGTTGGCCGACGCCACCAACTCTCCATGCTCCGTGGCGTCGTAGAGCAGGTCCATTTCCACCCAGCCCGCCTCATTTGGTTGCATCCCTCCGGGACCAGCGGCGGCACTCTCATTGGCGCTATCGACGGGGTCCTTCAAGGGGAGAGAGTCGATACCCGCAGACGTTGCGTCGGGTGGATGGGCATCCTTCTGCTCGGTGAACCCAGGTGCACCGTCGCCAACGACAACAACTGGCACAGGCTGGGGGCCAACCAGGTCATCCAGTCGGGGTGGCTGCGGAACGGCAGCGTGCAGCCGTGAGCCCCTGTCAGGCGGCGGCGGGGGCGGCAAGGCCTCGTTTGCCGCACGAAGAGCCGGAAGAAATGCATCTAAACGCGCCTTGAGCGCCGCCGTCTCGGCGGAAAAATCCGGGGGGGGGGGAGGCGGGAAGAGACGCGCAAGGTCAGCAGCCGGTGCCGGGGCCGTTGGACGGCGGCCATTACCGTCTTCCATGGCGCACAATGCGGTGGAGTGACGGGATACGGATGTGCACGAGGAGAGAGAGAGAGAGACAGGTTGGTGGGGCTTCGCGTGGACGCAGGTTGGTGCGGCTGCCGGTGGAGGAAAGCGTCACCTCGACGACGTCACACCGCACTTCTCGGCTTGCTCGCCACGTGAAATAGTATTCTCCTGAGATAATCCGATCGTTCCACTCCATTGATCGAAATTTATCGGTGGATGATTCCCTCCACCCAGCTTGCATATTGATTGTACGTAGTACGATGCTTTTCGGCAGTACGTCGCCTCCTCCATCGCGGCACTCCATCTCACCCTCATCCGCATCCCCCTCGTCACCTACCCGCGCCGCAATGCGTGTACGAGATGCACGCCGCCGCCGCGACGACGGCTGCCGTCGCGTGCTCCATGCACGGCGTGCGCGTCGGCCGGGTTGGCGGCGACCGCATCCCCCCGCCGGATGGTGCCTTCTACCGCCAAGCGGCATGGTCCCCTGACGGGTCATGCGTCCTGGCCGCCACCGACGGCCGGCGGGTGCGGCTGTGGGAGGTCCACGATGCGGGCTGGGGGGGCGGGGGGAGGGGAGCGCCCCCGCCGCCTCCTACGAGCCTACCGGCTGGCGCACCCGCGTCGGCGGCGGCGGTGGCGCCCTCCGGCTCCCCGACGCTGGCGTCGCCGCTGCCCCTCCCTCCTTGCTGGCCAGGAACGCACGGCGGTGGGCGGGGTGCCGCCTCCCCCCCCCCCCCTCCCCCGCCACCTGACTCTCCACCCCCTCCCCCCCTCTCGCCCCGCCTCGTCCTCTCTGCTGCGCTCGACTACTTCGAGGCCGAGCGCACCCGCGACCTGGCGTGGTACCCGCCCATGGCGTCGGCCCACCCCGCGTCGTGTGTCTTTGCGGTCGTGGCAGGGGGCTCCCCCGTGCGGCTCCACGATGCCACCACTGGCGGCCTCCGCGCCACCTACACGCCCCGCCACAGGGGGGAGTTCCTCGACCCCCCGTACGCGGTCGCGTGGACGGGTGGCGGACGGGGGCTCCTCGCCGGCGGCGCCCGGGGGGTGGCCGCCTTTGACCCGACCCGCCCGGCTGAGCCGCCGCTTGCCCATGTGGACGTGCGCGCCCTGCCGCCGCTCGGGGTGGTGTCGTGCCTCGCCGCGTCCCCGCCGGCGGGGGTGGGAGCGGGCGGAGGGGCCGGCGTGGTGGTGGTCGGCTCGTTCAACGGCGCGCTTCTCCTGCTGCCCCCCGCCCGCGGAGGGGCGGGGGGGGGTACCGCGGGCCTCTGCACCCGCGGCGCCACTGTGTTGGCGCCCCGGGGGGGGACTGGGCCCACCGCGGGGGGGGTGACGTGCGTGCGCGTCGCGGCTGACGGCGTTACCGTCGTGGCGGGCGCCCGCCGGTCGGCAGCGGTGGGGGTGTGGGACATCCGCGCGCTCCGCTGCGGCGGGGGGGGTGTCTCGACCGCCACTGGCGCCGACCCCTTGTTCGAACTCCCCGTCGATTCGGGCGGCCCGCAGCGGCTCCACCTGGACGTGAGCGCCTGTGGGCGGTGGGTGGTGGCGGGCGACGCGGCGGGCGGCGTCACGCTCTTTTCCCTCTCGACGGGCGCCACGGTGACACGGTGGGCGGGGGCTGCGCCGGGGGTGCCCGTCAACGCGGCGTCGTTTTGCCCTGAGGGGGGCGGGGGGGGGGGGCGCCTGCTCGTGGCGACGAGCGCGGGGGGCCGCCGGTGGGTGCCCCCATGGGGCGGTGGGGGGAACCCCAGCGACAGCAGCGACCACAGCGGCAGCAGCGGAAACAGCAGCAACAGCGGGTGCAGCGGTGGCAGCGGCAGCGACGATGGGGATGGCGCCGACGGGGGGGATGGCGCCGGCATGGCGCTGTGGCAACTGGACGGGGTGCAGCATGTGTGAGTCGCCGGCAGGGCAGGACCCGCTGCGTGGGTCGCCGCGGCGCGTGGGCGCCCCTCCTTCCCCGTCCCCTCCCGGTACTCGCGTCCATTTGGCGTTGGCGGCAGGCGTTTGACACGCCGCTGGTGGGCAGTCGTGGCGGCGCTGCGGGGCTGTTCCCTCACACAGTCGTCCCTGTCACCTGAGTCGCCCGCTTCCGCCGCCACCACGGCCGCCATCGCCACCGCCGCCGCCTCCGCCGCCACTGCCGCCCGCCTCCGCCGCCACTGCCGCCCGCCTCCGCCGCCCGCCGCCACCGCCGCGGTGCGACGGCCACCTCTGGGTGCGACGGCCACCTCTTTCACCCCCCTTCCCACCTGCCCCAGAGATCCAACTGCTTCAGAGCTCCACCCCTCCCCCACCCCCCCGCGGGCGTATCGGCGCGACACATGATCGTCACGTCGTGGGGGGGTGCTCTCAATGTCGGGCGCAGTGGATTCCGCTTCAACAGCGCAGCCATCACCCTGGTGCACTTTTTCTGATAGCGCGCGCCCTGATTCGGCTCCCGCTCGCCGCGGTACCTGGCGGTGACGCACGCGCGGCGCGCGTCACAACGGGCCTTGTATAGGCTGGTCGCGAGCCTAGCCGCCGGGCTGGTGACGTCGTAAACGCGGTGCGCCCCTCCCTGTGGGTCCCCCAGAGGGGCCAGCGTCGAGACCAACGGTTGGGAGCGGGGTTGTCTGGTGTGGTAGGCGTGTGCTTGCCGGTATTTCTGTGCGGCTGACGCGCGACGCGTCTGCCTTCACCTACGGCGCTCGCAACGCTGCCACCGAAAACGCTGAACGACAGAAGATGCAACAGTCGCGTTCGGTAAAACGACGCCGAATTGTGCGACTTTACTTTGCCCTCACCTGAACTACGTCCGCGTCACGGCCAGGTGAGGGTGAGCACCACCCCCCCAAACACCCCGACGAGGGCGGCTCCCCCATCATTCGGCGGGGTCTGCTGGCGCCAGCAGCACGAGCGCAGCCCATATGGAGCGCCTAGCTGGCCCTCTCCCCCCAGGCAGGGTTTTGCCCCATGACCTTGCCCCACAGCCCCCGCCCTCACAGGGGACCCCTGGCAGCGCCGGCCACGAGGCCCCCCTCTGTCGCGCCGCGCGGCCACCCTCTTTCCAACCCTCTCCCCGCGGCTGCGCGCTAGCCCCCCGCCACGGGCGCTTGCCAACCGCGACCACCACCGCGTGAGCGCCACGCGCGCGGCCGCCCGCCACACCGCCGCCCCCTCCCCCTTCCCGCTGCCGCTTTGGCCCCACGTTGCCACGGCCGCTACCGCCCCTGCCGCTAGCAGCCACCCGCCGGCTGTTGACGGCGGGTCGCGCGGTGCGCGCGCGCGTCGGCCGCAGCGGCCGCAGCGGTGCGGCAGCGGGTGGCAACAGCGGCGGCGGCCGTTGCCGCCGCCCCCGCTCTATGGGCTGCCGCCCCCTCCCGTCTTGCGGGAGGGCGGGGGGGGGGGGGGCGGCGCCTCAGAAGGGGCGGCAGCTGCGGGCGCGGGCGCGGGCGCCGGGGCGGGCACGGCGGCGCCACCGGGCCCCCCGCCCTTGCGACCGCGCCGCACCGCGGCTGGGTGCCGCCAATCCCCGCCTGCTGCGACTGCATCTCCCCCCCCACCTGGGTTGATCCGGCACGACGGCTGCTCCCCCCTCCAGCGGCGAGTCGCCGTGCCACCCTCCGCCCCCGCCCACCACCCAGTCCTCCCCCCCCACGGCGGGTCGCCGCGCTACCCCCCCGCCTCGCCCACCGCCCAGCCCCGCTCTGGCCGCGGAGCGTGACCCGCGGGGGCCGCCGCCTGCGTGCCCCCCGTCTAACCCCGCCGCTGCCCCCCCCCCGCCGACCGTCGCTCCTCCATTGCCACTGACGCCTCCACGCCCCCCCCCTCCCGTCCCACCCCCCCAGCTTGGTCAACCCCACCCAGGCCCCCTTCATCGCGCCAGCCGGCTTTGCGGGAAGCAGCGCGCCGCTGCGCCCCTGCCCTTTTTCCCCGGCTTTGGGAAGGCGGAGGGGGCGACCGTGCGGATGGGCGCGGCATCGGGGCGCCCCGCGGGCGCCCGTCCCGTGCACGCCCCGCCACCCCCGTTGCCGCCACCGCCGCCAACGCCGCCACAGTCAGCACCACCAACGCCGCCGCGGCGACGGCGGCCCCCACCGCGGGCTGACGGGCAGCGGGCCGCGTCACAGGCGGTGGCCGCTGCCACAGGCGGTGCCGGGGACGCGGGGCGCGCGCGAGGGAGTGAGGGTGGCCCTACCGCTGACGATGGCGGCGGTGGCGGCGGCGGCGGCGGCGGCGGCGGCGGCGGCGGCACCCGCGGTGGCGGCGGCGGCGGTGGTGGCGGCGGCAACGGCCGTGGCGGCGGTTCGCCAGGCGGGGCGGGCGACCGTCGCCCGCCTTGGGGCGGTCGTCGCTCTCCCCGATGCCCCAGCCGTGACGGCGCCCCCGATCATGCAGCGTGCCTGCCGGGGGGCGCCACCGACGGGGACGCCGCCGATGGGCACGACACCAGTGGCGGCGCCGACAGTACCCCCGCCGCGGTGCCCAACGGTGGCCGCCGTACCGGGCCGGGAGCGGCCTCGGCAGGCGGGACGACCGCCCCTGCTGGCGCCTCTGGCGGCGGTGGCGGGACCGCTGCACTCGAGGGTGGCGGCGCCCTCGATAAGAACGGCGGTGGCAGGTGCGGCGACCACCGGCTCGACGGCACCCTCTCCTGGACTGCCGCGGTGGTCGATGTTTTCGACGTCTTTGGCAGTGACAGTGGCGCGGGCGGCGCCCCGTACGGGGACGGCCGCTGCCACGGAGGTTCTGAGATTGCGCCGAAGCCCACCGCGGACGATACCATTGATGGTGGCGGCCGCGACTCCCTCAGAGCGAACAATGGCAGCGACATTGGCCGGTCTTTGGAAGTTGCGGACGAGCGAGGGTCCAGAAGGGGCGGTGGCGTCTGTGGCACCAGAGTACCTGTCGAGGGCGGTGGCGGGACAGCACCTGCTGGCGGCAGAGGGCGCTCGGGGACGCAGCAGAGGAGCGTCCACCATGAGGGCAGTAGCCCCAATGACAAGGACGGCGAGGAGCGCCCCGGTGGCGCGGAAGCAGCGGCGGCGGCGGCAGTGATGGCGGCGGCTGCTGCAGCGACGGCCGAGGCATCTGTTGGCAGCGGCCCCCTCCCCCGTGCAGCTGCGGCCATGGCCCTTGCCGCGGCCGACGCAGCGCAAGCGTGGTCGGCACTTGCCATGAAGGGTTCAACTGGCGGCGGCGTCGAGTTGCCGGTCGCCCCGGCGCCGCCACCAGCGGGTGGCTGGGCAGCACTGCCCGCCGGGGTGGTAGCCGCGGCAGCAGCAGCGGGGGAGGCGGATGCACGAGACGCCACCGTGCCATCGACGGCCACGGTGATGTCGTGGATTCCGTGGTGGCCCCCTTTGCCCCCGCCAATGCCCCGCGTGCCGTCTCCCCCGCCCGTGGACGTCCTCCCCGCCTCTGAGGAGCTAGCCGCTTGGCGCCGCTGGGCGAGTGATGTGGCGGCAGCGGCAGCTACTCCGCCACCCCTGCAGCCACCGCCGCCGCCGCCGCCGCCGTCAGCCTCAAGACCAGCTGAAAACTACTGGTGGGGCGGCTGGGGGGCGCCCCCCCCGCGGCGCAACGCCCACCCCGCCCCCCGCCTGAGTCACACCTGGGAGCCGTGGCCGCCAGGTAGCGCAGCGCCGTGGCAGCCATTCCGCCGGCGGCTACCGAGCCCTGCGAGCGGAACATCTGAGGGAGGCGGCACCACATCGGGCTTGTCAGGGTCGACGCCCCGGACGAGTGTGTCTGGCGGCCAGAGTACTCGTGGACCCGCGCGTGGCACGGGGCTAAGCAGCAGTAGCGACAGCTCACCCCGCGCGGGTATCAGCAGCAGTAGCACGCGGCGTGGCAGCGGCCGCCGCAGCGCCAACGGAAGCGGTGGGGACAGCACCGGCGGCTCTAGTACCAGCAGCAGCGAGCCCGACAAGGTGTGGTCATCGGGCCCCAGCAGCAGCGCCTCTGCGTCGACCTGGGCCCCTCGACCTGACCGGGTTGCCGGTCAGGCAAGCAGCAGCCACACATCTAAACCCAGCAGCAGCGGCAGCAGTGCTGGCAGCTCCTCGCCGTCATCGTCCCCGCCACGCAAGCGACGGCGGCGAAGCGTCGCCCCGCTGGCGACCAGCTCGTCAGCAACGGCAAGTGACAGCGGCAGCGGCGTCTCTGCGGATCAGGGCGCATCGATCACGCTCGACCCGCTCGCCACAGCGGCCGCCGCCGCGGCAGCCACCCCGAAGCGGCCACCCAACGGCGTGGTACGCGCGGCAGCCGCCGCGGCGGCCATTGCGGCGTGTAGCCACGGGCAGCAGCCTCCATCGGCGGCGGCGGCGGCGGCGGCGGCGGTGGCGGCGGCGGCGGTGGCGGCGGCGGGCGCGGGGGGTTCCCGGGGGGTGGCCCCGACGTCCATGCCTGGCGGCAACCGGACGCGGCCACAGCGGCGGTCGCCAGCCGCCGCCGCCACCGCCGCCGCCGCTGTCAGCCCCGCGCGCGCGGCCGCCGTTGCCAGCGGGGCCGGTACCGTTGCCGCTGCCGCCGCCGCTGCCGCCTCCGCCGCTGCCGCCGCGCCCACGCCCGCCCCACCGCGGCGGCGGACGCGGTCTGTGACATCCGCTGCGGTCCGCCGTACTCGCCGCCGTCGGTGACGGCCTTGACGCCGACCTCTGTTGGCGTGGGGCGATTGGGGGGGGGGGGCAGGAGGGGAGGGAGGGGTGGTGGCGATGTCGGCTGTTAGGAGTAGTGGCGGTGCGAATGAGGGCCATTGCAGCCGGGATGAGGTAGGGATGGCGTGGGGGGTGATTTAAGACGCCGGCATACGGCCGACTTGGCGCGTGGGGAGAACGGCTGGGGGAAGGAAACGTCTGCTTTACCCGCCACACCGCCTGGTCCGTTCGCACTTACTTTACATCCATTTTTCCCTTCTGCGGGGAAGGGGGCGGCACCGCCAGGACTGCCCGTCCCCCTCGAGGCGATCTTCCCTCACTGACGAGCCGCCCCGTCTCCCCCCCAATTTTCGATTATCCCTTCCCCAACCTTTCCCCAATGACGGCTTCCCTCTCCCCATCCCATTATCCTACAGTTCCATTGACCTTGGTGCTGTCCCCCACATACACACAGTCCCCCGTGCGGGGGCGGTAGCGCCCGTGCATGGCCCACAGTCGCCCTGCACGGGGTGGGCGCAGCCGTAAGGGCGCACCAAGGCCAGCCGCCGCGCCCGGGCCTTCCCGCACCACCGCCACGTCGTGGATGAGGAAGCCCACCCCACGGGAGCAGTGCAGCGCCGACTTGCCTTGGGCCCCCACACACGACGACGCGTTGCCAGCCACGGCCGCCGCCAGGGGGGGGGCGCCGCGCTTCGTGACCCGCCGCGTCAGCGCCGCCGATGCCGCCGCGTCGGGGACCTGAAAGTCCACCCACTGGGCCAGCAACGCGCCGTTACTGGGAGGAGCCGCCGACGATGGGGCAGCGGGGGCAGCAGCGGCGGCGGCCGCAGCAGCTGCACCGTCGGCGGTGGTCGCGTTGGCGGTCAGTGACGACGGGCCAGTCACTCCCACGCCCGGCATGGCGCCGAGGGTGGTGGCAAAGAGGGTGCCCGCGGGGCCTACCGGCAGCGGGGTGGCGGCCGTGTCGAGGCCGGACCCGAGAAACTCGTCCAGGTCGAACGACGCGGCCCACGCGTGGCCACCGCCGAGCAGCCCGTACGCCGCGTACTGGGCGCCAAACTGGGCGACCATGTAGCTGGTGCTGCACGGGCCACCGCCGCCACTGTCGGCGGGCGCCTCGTCGGCGCCGCTGCCCAGCCCACACCACGGCATCAGCACCAGCCGGTGGTGGTCGGTGACGGGCACCCCCGCCGCTGACAGCGCCGCCCCCAACGCGGTCGCGTAGGTGGCCAAGGCGACAGTGGCCGCAGCCATGGAAGCCGCCACGCAATCGGCAACGGACGAAGGCGGGGGCGGGACCCCCGAAATCGAGGACGACGCCGCCGCCGACAATGCCGTTGACTGGGCGGTCGAGCCCGCCACCTGTGGGGTGGTGGCGGCGGCGCTCCCCTCCCCCCCCTTCATGCCCCCCTCACACAACGCGGTGGCGCCCGAGAGGCCCACCGGCACGACCGCCAGAAGACCTACGGTGGTAAACGAGGCGGGCCCGCGGAGGGAGCGGGCGCCCCACGCCGCCACTGTGGGGATGCCGTCGAGGCCAGAGAGGCGGCCGTAGAGGGCGTTGCTGCATAAAACCACGGACCGGCCGCCGGGCACTGCCAGCGGGTCGTCTGGGCAGTTGCGGGGCGTCGCTGCCGCGGGCGTTGCCGCATCCCAGCCCGTCACGCAGGCGAGGGAGAAGGCCAGCGTCGCGGTATCCGTGGTGGGGGGGGGGGTGCCCGTCTGCGCCTCCGCCGCCTCGGTCGCTTCGTCGGTGACGGGCAGGGAGATGGTGAGCGTCGGGCCACCGCCGCCGCTGCCGCTGCCGCTCGGTGCCGATGCAGTGGCAAGGGCGGCGGCCAGGCCTTGGGCCGATGTGAGGGACCCGCCAGGGAGGGTGTAAAAGGTGAGGATGCCCACCCACTCATCCCTGCCGTGCCGACGCTCCCCGCCCGTGTGGGCAAGGTGGTCCAGCGCCATCCCTACCCCAGGGATGGGGGCGCCCAGCGTGGCGTTCCCCGCCCATGCAGCCCCACCGTCGCCGCCGCCGCCGCTGTCGCTGCCGCCGCTGCCGCCGCTTCCGCTGCCACTGTCACCACGCTCGTGGCCAGCAAATCCCCACGCATCTGCGCTGCTGACGCCGCTACGGTCGCCGCCACCGGCACCCACCCTTGCCCCCCGCCAGCCAGGCGGGGACCACACCCCCCCAACCCGCGTTCCCCTCGGCGCTCGCTTGTACCCCACAGCCGACGATGGCACCAGCACCACCGGCAGGACGGTGGTGAAGAGAAGCATGTACCGCACCGATGCGGCCACGCCTGGCCGTCCCGCCACGGCCTCGGCAGCCGACGATGCGCGGTGGTCAGGCACTACCTCCCGCAGCCGCACCGCCGCGCCTTTGCCCCACACAAATGACCCGGCGCACGCCGACCGGTCGGGTGCCCAGACGGTCACGCCAGCTACGGGAGACGCAGCGACCAGAGGTGGCAGCGGTGGGGGCGGTGCTACGGCCGGCGCCGCCAGGGCCGCCTTCCATGCCCCCACGGACAGGCGGGCGCGGAATCGTGGCCGGGGCGAGGGAGCGCCCATTCCCCCCACACTCTCCGCCGCGTGCAACCCCTCCGTCTGCCCCCTACCGCCACCTTCCTCTCTGAAACGCCCACCAGTACTATGCACGGGCGAATCAAGGCGGCGGCGAGCGCGGCCGAGGACATGCTGCCGGGTGGACACGGGGACCAGGCCGAGGACGCCCAGCGCAGCGGCCGTCATGGTCGCCACGACAAGCAAGGGTGTCGACGCTTTGTACCGCCGGATGCTGGGCCAATGGTTGCTGCTCGTTCGGCTGTACATGGCGCGGTTGCGAGTGCGGCACCCGCCGCCGTTGCTGCTGCCACTGCTGCTACCACTAACGACGCTGCCGTCGCCGCCGCCGTCGCCACCGTAGCCGCCACCGCCGTCACTGTCGCCACAACCGCCGCAGCCCCCACCTCTGCCGCCACAGGAGCCACGACAACACCCTGCGGGCGTGTCGTGGCCGGAGGCGTGCGACGTCGGAGGTACGCCGGGCCGACAAGCCCCTCCCACCCCCCCCTGCCGCACGCCTAGCGGCTGCTCCCATGGCGGCGCCGCCGCCGCCAGGGCCGCGCCGCCGCCGCCGCCACCACTAGACCCGCCATGGGGGCGGGATACCCCAGGTGGAAGCAGCAGCTCTGCCTGACCGGAACTCCGAGCGGCGGCTGGGGTCGCGGCCACCGCCGCGTCGGGCACCACGGCGCCGCCAGCTGCAGCCGCAGTCGCGGCCGCCGCCCTCGCCGCCGCGCCCCCCGGCTGCGGCCGTCGCGGGGTGGTGGACACCCGCACTCGGCGGGGGAGTTGGCGCCACGACAGGGGAGAGGGCGATGGCGCCTTGTCGCTGTGGCCGGCCCCGGTGGCCCTGGCGTCCATGACCAGCCACCAGTGCGGAGCGGGCGTTCTTTCGCAAGCAAGGTCAGGGGAGGTAGATGGGGAAGAAAAAGGCGGCCAAACGGGTCCACAAGCCACTGTACGGGGGACAGGGGCGGAGGAAAGGCCGCCTGCTACCGTCGCCGACTGCCACGAGCCCACAAATGGAGGGCGGCGAGGTGCTGTCGATATGGGGGGCACTTCCGGCAAGCCTCCGCGTACCCCGAACCTCCATGGCCCAACCGGACCCACCCAGGCAAACATCAACGCCCACGCACAACGCGAGCAACCCACACACGGTGCGCATCCCCCCCCCCCCCCCCCCCCCATTGTACCCGCTCCCCCAACCGACAGTGCCCGGGCGAGCCACGCGGCACCGTACACCCAACGGCGGAAGTGGGCGCCCCCCGCGCCGCCCGCTTCAGCCGTCGACGCCAATGCCGACACAGCCGCTCACGCCCCCGGTTTGCCCCCACCACGACCACTGTCGGCCGCGGCGGCCGCAAACGGCGGAGACGTGGACGACCTCCATCATCCCACCCCCCCGCCCCCTCCTCGTGCCCGGTTTGCAGCAAGTACCTTGCGGCGCGAGCCCCCCCCGGGCCGTCCCTGGTCCACCCCGGACAGAACAGCCGCCCCCCCCCCAACCCCTCTCGTGGGGTGGCCGCCACCTGGCCATTCTCGAGGCACGGCCGCGCGTAAATCTCATCGCATCGCTGGCCATTCGGAAAGCTGGGCGCCGCCGACCAGGCGGGCGCCCACGCCGACTACGACGGCGACGTTGGCAGTGGCGTAGGAGTAGGTTTGGCGGTGGGTTCGGCCAATGCCGTTGGGTGACCGCCTTCCCGAGCTGGACGGCGAAGGCGCCGTAATCCAAACCCTGCTTCCCTCCCCCCCGTCGGTACCCCCCTGTAGCGCCGCCACCACTGGCCTCGATGACTGGCGGGAAAGAAGGAAAGCGCGTGCGGATTGGCGGCGGGCAAGCGCCCGTCGCGGTCAACACAGCGGGGGGAGGCAGAGACCGAACCACACGGGGGCAGCCGACCTGTAGATCCCTGTCCCCCCCCCAGTAGCAAAGTGCGTCACGGGGACACGCCGTTGCCTTCGTAGTCTATGCCGAGAGAGCCCCGGTGGGTGGGCGGAAAGAAGGGGAAGGAGTGGCGGCGGGTGGACAGCGGACCGGAGCCAGCCCCCGTCGCAGAGAGGTCCAAGCACAAGGAAAAGAAGGCGAATAGAATTCCAACGCGCAGCCCGTAACCCCGGGCAGCGGCATTGCCCACTCCCCGCGATGGGGGTTACCATCCCGGCGGATGGCCACGCGAGTGTCGGCCAGCCGGCCGGTGGATGTGAGGGCGCCGCTGCCACTGCCGTCCGTCGCCGCCGCCGCTACTGCCGTCGCTGCCCGCTGTTGCCACCACCGCTGCGGCTGACAAGGCAGAGGGCGGGGGGGGGGGGGGTGCAAACAAGAGAGCTCCCATCTCTGTCCGTGGGGTGAGCCATCGCGACAGTCGCAAGGCGCTGGATCGCACCACCTGTCTTGCAGCACCAGGCCACGCGTACCTGCACTGGAATTCCGTTGGCGGGCGAGCTGTCGCAGCAAGTGCGACCGTCTGCCTGTTTCCAGCATGTTGCCGTTGACCACTCACCGGACTCAAAAGTTCAAAAATCGAATTCGATGGAACGTACTTAATCGGAGCGGTAAAAAAAGGGTATGTATTGTGCGAACACGTGGCACGCGGAGGGGGTGGATCACGTCACCCATCCTGTACCCACAACAACCACCTCCCCTCTTCCCACTCTTCCGTGGTCATCTGGGCCTAGCGTAGTCTCTCTGCCGTGGCTGTCGTGTTGTTGGAATTGGCGTTTCTCCCGTGCCCCACTCCCTCGTTTTGTTCTCTGTGCGGAAGGTGCACACAATCCATCTCGGGGCAGTGCTGCCGTGCCAACCTGTCGCCATCATGCCTCCCCCCCCCTCCACGCCTGGGACGGTGCGAATCGGCGGCGTTCCGGAGCACTTCAACTTGCCATTTGCGCTGGCAGCCGAGGCCGGCCTGCCTTCTGCACGGGGAAGCCCGGAGGTGGAGTGGGTTTCCGTCCCAGGCGGTTCGGGCGCTATGGTATGCATTGGCGGGGGGGGCATAGATGTGAAGAGGAACGGGAGTAGGGGAGGGAACTGGTATTGAGCTAGTGGCCACTTTCCAGGTTTTGCTGGCTACTTTGCCTGCGCTGCCACTTCTGGCCTGAGCCGCCACTCATGGCGGCGATGTGTTTGCCGCTTGTTCCTTCCGTCTGTCCTTTTGGGTGCGTAACTCACGCGTTGGTTGAGCTAGTACGACCCCACTGCGGCTCCGATTCTTCTTTCTTTTCTGCCCTTCCTCACCCCACTTCTTGTCACCATTCTCCCGTTCTGTTCATTGTAGATGAAGGGCCTTCTTGCTGGCGACTATGATGCGGCGCTGCTGCTGACTGAGGCGGCTGTCGCGGCTGCACTGTCCCCCCCTCATGCCATTCGCATTGCGGGGGGTTGGGTTGACACACCCCTCACTTGGGGCATCTACGTCCACCCCGACTCGCCCCACGCGCTACCCACCGCGGCGGCTACTGCCGCGGGGAAGGACGCTGCCCCCCGGCCCCCGGCTCTCCCTCTGGACCAGTCGCCTCGCCCACTCACGTGGGGCATCTCCCGGCCCCAGTCGGGCTCACACACGCTGGCGTTGCTGCACACACGCGGCCACCCCCACCCGCCCGCCTTTGCCACGTGCGGGAACATGGACGGCCTGCTCGCTGGCATTGCCGACCGCACCGTCGACGTGTTCCTGTGGGAGAGGGCCACGACGGCGCCCGCCGTCGAGGCGGTGCGCGTGGCGCTGGCAGGGACTGTTGTGCCGGGGTGGCCCGCTTTTTGTGTGGCCGTCTGTGCCAACGCGCCAGAGGACGTGGTTGGGGCGGTGCAGGCGGCGGTGGCCACCGCGGCTGTGGCGGCGGGCAGTATGCTCGCTGCCGCGGGGGGGGATGCAGCCGGTACCGTTGGGGGAGGGGGGGGGGGGGGGGGTCCGCCCGCAAGCCGTGTGGCAGCAGAGTATGGCCCCCGCGCGGCAGAGGCGGTGTGTGCAGGGACGATATCTTGGCGAGGCCAGGGCAGTGGCGACGGCGTGGCAACGGTCAGCGTCGCGGCGGTCAGCCGTGCCGTCGACGCACTGGTGGTTGGAGGGGTGCTGCCCGAGGGGACAGAGGGGGGCAGGGGCGCTGCGGCGCGGGTGGTTGTGGATGGGCTGGTATCACTGGTAGATTGAACAACTGCGGGAGGGTTGCAGGGGTTGAGAAGGGGGATGGTGAATTGCGTGCTCTCCTCAAGTATACATAACGTCATCGGGGGTGCAGTGGCGGTGCCGCGCATGCCAGGACGGCGTCGGTGGCGTGGTGACCGCCCGCCCGCGGTAGCCTTTCCTCTCTACCCACGGGAGTTAAGGCGGACGCGGCCCAGTCGACGAGCCCGTGAGAGTAGCAGCAGAACGTCCACACCTACTCGCCCTCGACTGAAAACGGCGCCGGACGTCTATGAAACCAGAACCATGGGAACGCAAACAGAAGCGTGCAACGGAAAAAGCAGGCATCACTAGGCTCATTCTCTTGAGATGCGCTCCGGCACCCCGTGGCGCCGCGGTGTTACACTTCAGCACTGTAGCAAACCGCTCATGGGGACTCCGACAGCCTCTGAACCTGCGTCACAGCTCATTCGTTATGAGGCTCGGTAGCCAGACGTGGGGGTCGAAGGGTACGCACTTCCTCGTCAAATCCGTCCTTCCCGTCGGCCCCGGCGTCAATCCCCCAGCGTCGGCGCCGAGCCGCAACAGCAATGTAACCTCAGGTTCAGCACGAGCAGCGACCACAGTCCCAGCTCAACTTTGCGTCCCTTGGGCGGCGCCCTCGGCGTGGACCACCCACCGACGTTCGGTGGGGGCGGCGCCCTCGGCGACGACCATCCCCCAACGCTTGGCGGGGGCGGCGGCCGACTGCCACCACCGCGGACGCCCCCACGGACGTCCCCGCCGACGACGCCCCGGGAGGAGAGCGACAGGACCGAGGGGGGTCTTGCCGACGGGCACGATGACCTGGACGACGCGGCGCACAGCGCGACCGGGGCGAGGGTGAAGGGCGTATCGCCGCCCACATGCAACTGGGTCGACCGGCGCGGCGAGGGGGAGCCATCCACGTACATGTTGATAGGGGAGTGGAGCCGGGGCGGCGGCTCAAGGAACCCAGGAGAGAGTGGATACAGAAGAGACGGGGAGGAAAGAGCCTCAACGCCGGGAGCAACGCCCC
This sequence comes from Pyropia yezoensis, assembly GCA_009829735.1. Lineage (NCBI taxonomy): Eukaryota > Rhodophyta > Bangiophyceae > Bangiales > Bangiaceae > Pyropia > Pyropia yezoensis. The sequence continues at coordinate 6,506,584 of CM020618.1, read as the reverse complement.
GGGCACACGACCGAGTGTCTCAGGTCGGGGGACGGAGCGGGCGAGGCAGCTGACCTGCTTCGCGCTTTTGGACACCGGATGGTACCTTAGAGGGAACAGCAGGAGGACAATCGCCAGCCGCAGGTGCCTTCTCCTCAAGAGCCACCCGTGAGCGACAGACGGCGAACCGTGCGCCCGCGCGGCGCGGCCTACTGTTAAGCGCGGCTGACCACGAGACCAAGCCATCGGCAGCCACTTATCCTACTGTACCTAAACGGGTGCACGCACACACGCGGAAGGCCCACCCACACGCGTGTGGGCATATGACGGCCGTGTGGGCGTGGGTGCCTGGTGGTGAGCCCAGAGACTGGCTCTTGGGGGCCGCCCGTGTGTGGCGCGGGCGCAGTGCCGCCATTGGTTTGCGAGAACAGCTCCCACGTTGAAGCCGCACGCCACGCCCGCGTGCCCGACTCTGGTTGGTCACCGAAAGTGTTGTAGGAGTCACACGCGCGTGGCCCGGTGGAAACTGTGCACATCCTGGGTATTCCGTGGCCGGGATCCGCGACCACCCTTGGAACGACGCTCTCGACCGAGGGCCCACGATTGGACTTCACGACCCGCGGTTGGTGACATCAAACGAGGAAATCTTGCACTGCGTTGACTCACCATGACGTAGTTGTATATTTACCTGTGCGGGGTATTTCAAGGATACTTATCAGGGATCCTACGCACGGGCGTCGTCCCAACTCCCCTCAAAGAAGACGAAGCATGATTCGCGGTGCCTGCGCCTTTCCACGCCTGCCCCCTTCTGCTAGGTGAGGGCTGGCTCCGTCCGTGACTGCTGACTGGTACTGCCTGGGTCTCACCGCTGCCCAGTTCTCCCATCCACCTTTTTGTCTCCTCTCTTCGCGCGTGGCTCGCGCTCATGTGTGGCCGATGCTGCGCCTGCTAAGCTCTCGGCTTTTGAAGTCTCCCCTGTGCCCACCCCGTACTCTTCTTCGCCGCAGCCAGTCGCCTCAGCACCTGTTCTACCCGTCTGTCTTTCGTACCATGGCCACGTCTGGATATAACAGTGATGCAGCTGCTGCCACCGCCGTTTCTCCTTCCTCCGCCGCCGCGGCCGCGGCGTTGGCCAACGCCGATGCGGAGCAGGCGCGGCTGATGTCTGAGCGTGTCCTTCTTGTCGACGTCAACGACAGCATCACTGGCAGCGCGTCCAAAGTGGACGCCCACCTCCTGTCCGGGGGTCTGCCTCTCCACCGTGCCTTCTCCGTTTTCCTCTTTGACGCCGACCGCCGGCTGTGCCTGCAGCGGCGGGCGGGGACCAAGCTGACCTTTCCTGGTTACTGGACCAATACGTGCTGCTCGCATCCACTGGCGGGTGGCGCCGAGGTGGATGGCGTGGGGGGCGCCGCCGTGGCGGCAGTTCGGAAGCTGGGCCATGAGCTCGGCATCACCGCCGGGGGGGACCGCGGCATCGCCGTGGACGACCTGGTGTACATGACGCGGGTGCACTACCGGGCGGCCAGTGGAGGAGCGGGTGGGCAGCAGGGGGTGGGGGGGGGCACCAAGGTCGATGTGGGAGACGGCGGGGAGGACCCTACCGCGGCGGCCGCCGCGGCGGGTGCCGTATGGGGCGAGCATGAAATTGACTACGTTTTTGTGGCGACCAAGGACGTGGATGTGGTACCGGAGCCGAATGAGGTGTCTGAACTTGCGTGGGTAGGTCCCGACCGCCTGCGCGCGATGCTCAATGGCGACGGTGGGGTGGCCGTCACCCCTTGGTGCCGCGCGATTGCAGAACGGTTTGTGTTTGAGTGGTGGCCCAAGGTGGATGACCGGACGACGCTGGTGTCCCACCGAGACGCGGACACCATCCACCGATTCGGGGACTGTTGATTGAAAGAGGGGGGGGGGGGGTTGAGCGGGGCGCGCGCGCACCACGTGCACGCACTGGGGGCACCGGGGGATTAGGATTCCACTGGGTGCGCGCTCATGCTGTGACAGACGGCGCTATGGTATGTGGGCAGCAAGCTAGATAGTAGGAGGTCGCGCATGATTTCGAGGATCTGTACACAGGGCGATGGACACTGGTGCCCGCAGGTGGGACACAGGCTGATGGAGTGGGACGTGGTGGACCAACGCTACGGAGGAAGTTGACTCACTGCCTTGCTGTGCCTCCACGGTAGGGGACCCTCCAGAGCGGAGATGGGGTCGGTGTCATCAGGTGCACTGCGCACATGCATCATGGAGGGTAAAGAACCAAGTATATTGAGCAGAGCACACACCTAGAGAGCACAAATGGGTTTTCATTCCTCGTCGTCGGCAGCAGCCTCCATTGCCGCCTTGATCTTGTCGCGGACGTTCTGCTGGCGCTGCGCGTGCGAGATTTTCGGCTTGTTCCACTTCTTGTGCTCCGTCGTCGTCTTCTCCTTCTTGGTGAAGCTCGGGTCCGCCCGGATGGCCTCGTGAGCGCTCGTGTACATATCCTCAATGTCTTCGGCCTTGATGCCCTCGGCAATGTAGCGGCTGAACTGGACCTTGAACTTATCCGGGTCTTCCTCCTCAAGCTCCTCCATGAACTCGGACACATGGGTGCCGAGGATTCGCTTCTTCAGCTCCTCTGCCGAAAAGCCCTCGTCCTTGGTCCACGCGGGGAAGCGCTTCTCGTTATGCGGCACGTTCATGCCACCGTCAACGGCGCCCTTCATCACCGCAAACACCTTCTTCCCGGTGGTCGTGGAGCTGAGGCCAACGTCCAGCAGGGCCTTGAAAGGCCGGCGGTTGCCCTCATCCTCAATCTCGTACATCTCCCCATCCGCCTCCTCCTTGCCCTTGTAGGTGTCTGCGAGGCCCACCTTCACGAGCATCCGCCGCGCCACCAGCAGACCCACCGCGTACGCGGCAGCGTAGTTGGTCAGACCCAGCTTAATACCATAGCGGGGGAGCTCGTGGGCGTACGCCGCGCACAGAACCTCATCGCCAATCAGCTTTGCCGCCACAATCTGGCACACAATGTCGCTGCGCGCGGGAAGGTGGTGGGTTGGAGTCGGAGACAGCAATACACAAGAGCAAGGTAACGCACATCGAGCGGGCAAGCAACGACGGATACTACCGTCAGCCACGCTGTTCCGCAACTCCACACTGCGCTGCCTCCGACCAACTGCTGGGTCACCCAACCCAGCCAAGACTGCGATAGGCACGGACATCGCTCGTGTGCTCAACCTGCGTATAGAGCAGCCCAGATAGTGGCACGATCCCCACCGCAATGCCGAGCGCGGCAGAGTACTTGGACACCAAGACAATCAGGACCCCCCCAGCCCCCCCTGCGCAGCCTCTCCTGCCCGCTGCCATCGGCAGGCAGCCCCAATCGACAGGATCCGCAGACACGACCCCACAACATACCGGTTGGAGAAGCGCACGACCAGGCGGTACTTCGGCGAGTTGTGCTTGCGCTTGTCCTGGGTGATCAGCCGCTTCCGCGCATAGTAATCAGTCTTCCCTTCGCGGCGACGGCGCCACTTAACCTGGTACCGCTTATGGTACGACTTGGTCTTGATGTTCTTCTTCAGCACCATGGTGACGACCGCGTGCGGGCCGGTGCCGGAGCCAGGAACAGCGACGATGTGCGAGCGAATGCACCGTGCGGGGGTAGGAAGACGGGGCGTCGACGTCGACGAGTCCCACCTCGGCTGGATTGCCGGCCGTGCGGTGGGATGCGCCAGACCAGCCCAAAATTGATCGGGCCGAGTATCGCAACGTTTGTAAGTAGCCCACATGAAAACGAGCAGATGATGATCAACTGATCTGGGAACTCGACAACTGTCCTTGAAACGATCCGTACTCGCATAGCATTTAGTTCTTCCTCACATCAGTATTTGTCATGTCCCAAGGCGCTGATCCCTTCGAATTGCTCAATGTCCGTTGTAACACGTTTCGTGGTGAGCGGACGATGCCTGTCGCGGTCTTCGCTGGGGAAGACGGCATAGAGGCTGGCAGGTGGTCGCCCGCGGCAGCGGCGGCTCAGAAAGCTGCTTGTGACAACATGCGGAAGAAGCAGCCTTTCGTCAGGGGACTGGATCCACTGACTGCCACACCGGGCACGGTTGCCTTGTACGTTGAAGGAGGAAAGGGGCAGCGCGGTCTCACACGACTAACCGAAAGCTTTTGGCGGACCACAGCACCACCATCAATGCCGTCGCGGGCGGCATGGCCTCCCGGTCGTGTTCGTATGCACCTTTTCTTTCGTTGTGGGGGGAAATGGGGGTAGGAGGGTGGCCTCCGCCACCCACGCGCACCTCTGTTGCTGTCCCCACCTCGGCCTCTCTCCTCCGCTGGCGACCCCGCTATGAAGGCAGTGTCCGCAGGCCTTTCTTCTTGCCCTCATCCTCGCGAGGAGGAGCATGGGCGAGCTTTTTTTTCGGCGGCTGAGTCGGGAATCTCGTATGTGCATGGTACCCGAGCCGGTGGCGGTGCGTCGCCCCGGGATGCCGATGCGCTGGCGGGCACAACTCGGCCTCGCGGATCCTCCGGACCTCGCTTGCGGGGCGCGCCCAACAGGATTTTCCCACGAGTGTTGCTTCCACTAATGGTCTATTCCATATAGCTAGTCACCTGAGATGACCCGACTTCTCGCCTCCCGCATGCCTCAGTACGTGCCGAGAGCGACCACTTTACGTTTTTTATCGAGTACAGTACTCATAGGCATGAGGTAGCGCCGTTTTCTTGTATTTTCAGGGATGGTCTCATGCGCTCAAAAAGATATCACTCTGTTTGTAGCCAGGACAGCGGTGTGACTCTTTCGTAAAAATCGGCAACTCCTCCGTTTTTCTCACTTTTGAGCTTCTTCTACGCGGTGCATTGTGCTTTAGTACTTCAGAGGTCCAGGAAGAGCTTTTTCTCCACTGTTCCACGCAATATTGCTTCCTCGCCGTGACAGCGAAGAACAGAGGTTGTTGTTCCTGACCGCCGATCGGACGTAAAAATCGGATACGGGGGCTACCTTACAAGTACAATGACATAAAAAACAAGTAACTTCGACTGAAATATGTCAGGCTGAAGCGCCGCCAGACATGCCTCTTCCCTTCACCCCAACCCGTCACTGCTTGCACCGCCGTTGCACCTGGCACTCTCCCCTACAACCTCCCTCCCCCCAACGCCCCGTGCGCGCGCGATGAAGAGCAGCTGGAGGTTGAGGGGGGGGATAGCGACGGAGGAGAAGCAGGCGCCGACGACGGAGTGGGTGAGGAGGAGGAGGAGGGTGAGGGAAGCGAGGAGTACGAGGGGGGGGCGAGAGCGAGGTGGAGGGAGAGAGTGCAGGGAGTGCGTTGGACGAGAGCGAGGCAGGGGAGGGGAGCGACTCGGGTAGTATGGAGATGTGACCTGGGTACTGAGTGTGCGCGTTTTTTTTTTTTTAGAGGAGCAGGCGACCGCCTTCAGCCGGAGGAGCTGTCAGTGGGCGTAAAATTGGTCCCCGGAAGATCTCCGTACGAGGCGGGGGGGCTGTTGTCTTGCGGTCAATGCAATGGCGACACGCACTGCAATCGCCTACGCCTTGGCCGCGACGACGGGATTATGATCGGCTGCGACTGTGTCCTCAGATGCGGCGGGATGACGAAGTTGGCGTAGCGCGCACTGTGTAAATCCTACTACGGTGAGGAATGGGTCAGCATGTAACCCCCGTTAGTGCACACACAAAACCCGCCATTTTGATCTCGATCGGCATTCGGGCAAGATGGGCATGTCCGGTCCACCCCACATGGGCGGGAGGACCCTCCGTGCTGTTCAGGCGTGCACTCCGGCGCAAGAACACGGTTTCAGGTCCTGTCTTTTTTACCACAGGCCCGGAGCGCGATGCTGATCAGGTCCACCTAGTTTGAGCCGTAGCCGACCAGAAGCGCATGAATGAAAACTCTTTTCTCAAGTGACTAGCTATATGGAATAGACCTTTAGGGCCGTCGTGGGCTTTTCCAAGGGTGAGTCGGGCTCGGCCTGGGATCGTGATCTGTTCCGAGAAAGTACGCAATTCGTAGTAAATACCTGTATCCACCACGAGTTCACAAACTCATCGCGGGGCTGTTGAGAGGGGTCGGTTCTACGAGTGAGGCCCTATACTGCGATCTCATTCAGATGCGTAGGCGGTCTTTACTCAGACTGCCTTACGTTGAACGCAACGAACACTCGGCCAAATCCACCGTATTTCGTATTTAGCGATTACAGAGCCCAAGCACAATCGGCCCCCCCCCGCAGCCATGCCAAATGGCAAAGACTGTTGACCACAGTTTCTGTTCGCCACGTTTGCTCGTAGATTGGTGCCACTGTTTTCAGCGCTCAAGAATAATTCTTTGATGCAAGATGGCGTTGCACTCAACCTCGTGTCAGGTGTCGGGTCATTGCTGGCACGACCCGAACGAGCGGGGCATCGGTGGACTCGCAAGAGACGAGTGCTTGACCAGATTTTAGCCTTTTCTGTAGATGGGCACGCTGGATATGGCGACGCGGTACGCAAAGGCATCTGCAGCCGCAACGTGAGGGAATGGATGCCCAGCAACATCAACCACGTGCCACGGGTGCACACACAGCAAGGCAAGAGCGGTCCCCGTCCCGGCTCGCGCGCCTGCAGCATTGGTCCTGTCGCAGCCCCGTCAGCAGGCACCGCCCCGTATCGCCCGGCTGGGGACGCGACCAGCGTCCGCGGCCGGCACCACCTGCGTCCCCAGCGGCACCACAAAAAGCTTTTTAGCCAACGCCACAGAGTTTGAGGCCGCCAACGTCCGCCCCCTCAGCACCCCATTCCTCCCCCCGCCCATCCTACCCCCCCTCGCCATTGGAATACCTTTCCGATGGAGGCGTTGCGGGCCCTCCCCTCCCCTGCCGTACGCCGCCTGTTGTCCATCATCGACGAGGCCCCGTGGGAGACTGCGGAAGCTAACGCCGCGCTGGTACCCTTCTACACGCAAGACGCCAACCACGCCCTGCTGACGAGCCCTGGGGTGGCGGCCGCTCTCGCCGCCGCCGCCGCCGAGGCAGCACGCGACGTCTGGTCCCCCGCCCCCATCGACAAGCGGATCACCCACGGCCTGGTCAAGCTGCTGGTGCGAGTCCTGATGGTCGCGGCGTCGCTCTGTGCCTGCGCAGATGAGGTCCTCATTGGCGCGCTCGTAGCGGGCCTCCCGCTGGCGGCCGACGGGCCCACCGGGCCGGGGGCCGGCGGGGACGGCCGCCCGTGGGCGTCGCCCCTGCGCGGGCATCCAGACGCCTTTTACGGCACCTCTGCGGGGCGAGCCTACATGCGGCTGATCGTCACCCTGGTGGGGTGGGCAACGGACGGGGCGCTGTCGCAGCCGATGCCGGGGGTGACCCCCCGGCGGGCGCCCGCCGACGGCGCCGTCGCCGCCGCCGCCGCTCGCTGCCCGACGCCCGACGCAAACACCTACACCCCCGCCCGCGGGCGGGTGCTGAGGCTGGGGGGGAACGCCCGCCTCTTGCGCGCCACCGTCAACACCGACCTCACCACCCTCCACATCCTCCTGCGCGACCGGACCCAGCCGGGGACGCTCCCCCTCCTGGAATGCTCTGGCCTCCCCGGCACCCGCACGTGGGCAGAGGTGGGGCCCCGGGAGCTCCTCAACGCCGCCCCCAACGTCCTCGAGGAGCTGGTCGACGCGGCTGAGCTGCTGGCCGCTTGCCCCCCCGGCGGCCGCCCCTCGGTGGGTGCCGCCGAGGAGCGGGCGCTGGTGGAGCTGCTGGGGGTGGTCCTCCAGCTGGGGAGCACCGACCCGCCCCGCTTGCGGGCCCTCCCGGGCCTGTCGGCAGTGGTGGCAGCGGTGGTAGACGCGCTGAAGGGCGCCCATCTTCCCGCGGGGGGGTCCCCCGAGTGGCTCCCCGGCATTTCAATGCTGCTCATGACCCTCTACGGGGCGGGGCCAGGGGCGGTGGCGGTGGCGGCGTGCGCGCCCCTGGTACGGCAGCTGATGCGCTGGGCGGCAGACCCCGCGGGGCGCGACCTCGGCGGCCTGGCAGCGGCCGACCCGTTTTGCTCGACCGCCACAATGGCCGCGGCGCTGCTGCTGCACGTGGCACGGGCGACGCTGGAGGCGGGGCAGGCGCAGCTCCCCGACACCTTCCTGTCAGCCGACGCGCGGAGGGTGTGGGCCGCCCTCGCCACCGCCCCCGCCAACCGTATCCTGGCCGAGGTGGGGAGCCAGCTGCTGGACCTGACGCACTCGTCCCGGGCGCCGTCAACCCCGATGGCCGCGGCCCACGCGCGGCCGACCCCCTGGGCCCCCGCCCCCTGCCCCTTCTTCAACGGGGGCCTCCTCTCGACCTGCCCTCGGTGCTGGACGTGTGGGAGCCCTTACCCCCAGCCCCCCCCCGACGCGGATCGCGACGCCCCCCTCCGCCTCTGCGACGGCTGCCGCGTGGCCGTCTACTGCAGCGCCGCTTGCGAGCGGACGGGGTGGGCGGGGGGCGGCGGCGGCCACTGGAAGACCTGTGGGGGGTGGCGGGCGATGGGAGAGGCGGGATTGGCGGCGGGGCCCCCCAACCTCCCCCCCACCTTGGGGGCGGGCGACCCGCGGTGGCACCGGCTGGCGGCGCTGGCGCCGACCTACCACCCCCTCGCCTCCCGCGACTGGCGGGGCGGGTGGGGGTGGCCAATGGCCGCGGCGGCGACGGTGATGAGAGCGGGGCTCGCCCTCACGGATGTGGTGGCGGTGGTGGAGCAGGAGCTGGGCCGCGTGGAGATCCTCCCGGCCGCCGAGTACCGCCACTGCCCGACCGCGCTGCCGGCAGCGGCGATGGCCACGGCGGCGGCGCTGCACGGGGGGCGGGTGCTGCGGGTGGTGGACCGGCGGGTGCCGCCGGTCATCCGAACGTACGGGCCGCTGTCGCTGGGGCTCGGGCCGTGAAGGGTGGAGGGGGGCGAGGGTGGTTGAGGGGGTGGGGGAGAGGGGCGGCGCGGATACGTACTGGCCCATAGATCGCGGTGAGGAGTCGCGTGTCGTGTAATTGAATTGCCTTGAAGGCCTCTGCCCAGACAGCCGCGGCGAGCACGGAGCGCGCCCCGTCCTAGCCTGCCTATGCCGCCCGGCCGTGCCACCCCCATCCCCCGCGCCGCTGCCGCCGGCGCCGCGGGCCGCCCCGGCAGCCACGCGCAGTGGATCTTAGAGCACGTCTAGCGACGTCGCCCCAGAGCTCTGAAATGGCCATTTCAGGATGCCACGTAGGACAACGTGGCCGCCTGCGGTTGGCGGACGGGGTCGAGCCATCCGTGAGCCACACGCAAAGACAGCGACGATTGTACTTGATGCGGGGACAGGGGCTACATGCTTAAAACAGGTCCATCTGAACATATTGGGAGTCGGTATTGGCGGTCGCGTGTGTTCTCGCGGCCGCGACGGCCGCTGCCGCTCGTCGTCCACAGCCCCACCGTTGAACCACAGACACCGCCGAAGTACCCCAAACTGTGCCCAAAGGTACGTGGTTTCGTCTAGAATGCTGCGATACTACCCACATCCGTTAAATGTTTCGCATATTGTGCAGACACGTTGCAAGATTACGATGGGCTAAGCAGTGAACCATGGATTCAGGGTGCCACGTGCAGAAACGTGGCGGGCAATCACGCGCGGTACACTTGGCGACAGGATGTGCTCGTCCCTGGAGAGGGATGCGCGGAAGCTTGTGCGGTGGTCCGCGACCGAGGCGGACGGGCGCTCTCTGGCGTGGGAGCACACGTCACCGCCATGCACGGCTCTGCCGGAGGAGTCCAGCAGCTCTGGAGGATCGCCAAATGTGATTTCTAGTCTTTCAATGACAACGTTTCTGTTTCGGTGCGACCAGCGGCGGCTGGAGGGCCTCTGTGCCGGTTGAGAGATCATCTGCCGCACATATTAATTTGGACTGAACTTCACGCTGAAGTTTGCGGTGTAGCGCCAGACGAGCCGCCCTCGCTGACCCCAAAATTTTACATCTCTTGCCGGTGCGGCCTCGACACGGATTCCCGTGGAAGGAACGCGTGGTCTACAGCGCGTCGCCTTGCGCAACCACCGCTTGCCATCTGCCACCTGCGTTTTGCATGTGAGCCCCTCAGCCGTCCGGAGAGACACCTTCGTGGACTGGCGCGAGAGTTTGGCCAACACAGACTCGCGGCACGAGCAATCAGCGGCAGCGTCAACGCAGGCGGTGATGTCCACTCCCACAGCGCCCACGTACGGTTCCTTGCACCTCCCTGAGCATGACGATGCATAGAAATGAGGCCCCCATGCTATCCCGACTGAGAAAGGTGTAGATAGGGGGTACCTGTCCAATCACAGAGGAGCACCATTTGCAACGACTGCGACGTGTGGCGCATCGGGTGGCAGATCCTCCCTTCCTCGCCGGGAGATTCTTTGCGGGGCAAAAAGCAGGACCGATCCCTCAGGGGGGTCCTCTGATCAGTGTCGGTGAGCTCGACGGGTTTTCTGCTGTAGAGTGGGGGGCGGTCCACTGGCCCACTGTGGGGGAAAGGGGGCGGGGGGCACCGGGCGCGCCGGCTGTCTCAGGCCAGGCGCCTCCCAGGCACCCCAAATAGCGCATGCGCAGAGTGCTGCGCCTCAGGCGCCCCAAAACAACGCACGCGCAGAGCGCTTGCGAGGCGCTGACAAGTGGGTGCCCCACGACGTCCGCGGTCGTGAAGGGTGTGTGTGCGGGGCGGGCGGGGGGGCACTACCCAGGATGCAGGGGCGAGGCGGTGGGGGCGGGAGCGACTGTGGCCAGCGGGGCGGTGGGTGGGGGGCACCCTCCACCAACGTCTTCTAGTGTAAATTGGAGCTGGGCCTCGCGCGGGGAGCTGAGCAGCGGCGAGGGCGCGGTCAGCAAGGTGGCCAAATCCGGTCACCGTCGCGGGCGAGCAGAGAAGGGTGGTGATGCGGGGGAGCGACGCTCTCGCGCCGCGCGCCGTGGGGCCGCCGCCACGTGGGCGCCCAGGCCTATCCATCAGTTTTGAACGTGAGTGGGCGGGGGAGAAGTCGAGGACGGGGGAGCAGAGAAGGGTGGTGAGGCGGGGGAGCGACTTTCTCGCGCCGCGTGCCGTGGGGCCGCCGCCACGTGGGCGCCCCGGCCTATCCATTAGTTTTGAACGTGAGTGGGCGGGGGAGGAGTCGAGGACGGGGGGGTACGAGCGTTTGCGCAGCCAGCGCAGGAAAGCGCGGCGCGATGTCTCTGGTGCTCGAGCCGCCACAAGATGGTCGGCTCGTGCTGTCCACCAACGTCGCGGGGGTGTGAGCTATCGGAGGGTACATTTTGCACCCTGCAGCCGCTGCTACAGTAGCGTGACCCCTTTTCTAGGTGCCAACCACTGGGGTGCGGAAGGTCCAACCCTCGCCGTCTTCCCCACGATCCCCTCGGCCGTCACTCTCGTGGTTCCCCCCCCCCCGCCCCCCGCCCCCCCCGCTCCAAGCGCCTCCAAGCCACCCGCTGCCGATTCCTTTCACCCACAACGAGCGCGCTGCCGCCACACCTGGCCCTGTGTGTGTGGTTTGCGCTGTGGGACCCCCCGCTCTCCCCCACGCGGGTCCATGCACCGTGCTACACCTTCCTCACCGCTCCCCAGAACGTGCACGTGCCGTGGGACCCCCAATCGGACCTGTTGGGGCAGTTTTACCCTGGTGCCTACGCTATCGTCACGGCGGCTGCGGCGTCGAGGCAGCCTTCCGCAACCCCCCCCCCCGCACGACTATTTTAGGGGGTGAAATGGGGCGGCGACGCCGGCGCTCCACTCCTTCATCCTCATCGGCACCCACCACCCCCCCCCCTCCCTCACCCTGCTACTCAGAAGTGGAGGACGACGGTCGACCGCGTCGCCGGCGGCGCCGTCGCTCCCCGACGCGGCACAGGCAGGGTGCGCTCGTTCCACGCCGGACGCGTGTCCCCCCCCCCGCAAACCTGCAGGGCGACGGCGGCGGCCGTGCTCGTCCGCGCCTGGTGTCGCCGGCACGACAAGAGTTTGGACGTCGGCTGGGGCTCGGAAGCCGTCCGGGCCCACCGTTGACCCCTCTGCGCGGCCCACTACGGATTTCCACGCCCCCTCCCCCGACCATAAGCCGTGGTCGGGGTTCGAACAAGTCCCCGGGGCCACGGGCGCCACCGGGGTTGCCATCGCCCCCTCACCGCCCACGAGAGCCGTTTGTGGGGGGACGGAACTGGAATCAGGACCGGGAGAGGGGCGGCCTGCGCAGCCGACCCGGCCCGCCACCGGGGTTGCCATCGCCCCCTCACCGCCCGGGGGGGGGAGGCGCCGCCCGCCGCCCGCCCGCCACTCGCTGCCGACGGCGGGGCGTGCGGCACCAGCTTGTGACGCGGCTGTTGCACTCTCGCCCGAGAAAGTCGCCCCAGTCGCGGCTCCGGCCGCCCCGCCGGGGTCTCCAACTCTGCCGACAACCGTGCCGCCGCCACCCCCGCTGCCGCAGACACCCCCGCTGCTGCGGTGGCGGCCGCCGCCGCCGCCGCTGCCACCGCCACCGCCGCCGCTGCCGCTCGACTGACCGCCGCCGCCGCCACCCGGGTCGAAATCCGCCCACCCGGCCGACCCCGCGCCGCCGCTCCACCTGGCGGCCACGCCGCCCCCGACCGCGCCGGCGCCCCCCTTGGGCCGTCAGCGGCGTGCCCGCGACCATGTCCCCCCCCCCCCCCTCGGCGGCGCCGCAGCCGCCCACTGGTCACTGCGCAGGAGGCGGCCGCGCCACCGCGGTCACGCCGGCGGCGCCAACTCTGCCGCCGGCAGTGGCAGTGCCGGTGGTGTAAGGCGGGGGCCGTCGGGGGGGGCACCCCAAACCCTCGCGGTGCCGCGGGTGCAGGGGGGGGGTGGCGTGCGCGGCGCCCGCGGCCGCTGAGCGAGTGCGCCTCCATCACCGTGTAGAGCAACCTCCGCGACCAACCGAAAGCTATTGGCGGACCACAGCGCCACCATCCATGCCGTCGCGGGCGGCATGGCCTCCCGGTCGTGTTCTTATGCACATTTCCTTTTGTTGTGGGGGGAAGTGGGGGTAGGAGGGTGGCCTCCGCCACCCACGCGCACCTCTGTTGCTGTCCCCACCTCGGCCTCTCTCCTCCGCTGGCGACCCTGCTATGAAGGCAGTGTCCGCAGGCCTTTCTTCTTGCCCTCATCCTCGCGAGGAGGAGCATGGGCGAGCTACATACAGTACTGTGGAGGGGGAAGGGCGTGGAGCAGGCCCCCCCGCCCAACGCGGCCGGGCGGAGGAGCGCCCGACCGTGGGGGCAGCACGGTTGTGGTTTAAATGTTCAAATGCGCCCCCCTGAGGGGGTCGCTTCCCCTACCGATCTCATGTAACTGTTCGAAAGTAAATACTTTCGGCACACCAGAGCGCGTCAGGTGGGGCCTCCAGACGCACCAGCACCAACCCAGCACCCTCCGTTGGCCTCCCGCGTGGGCCATCCCAGTCGGATGACCCCACTTGCCTACGGCGGGCAGCCCACTCGACCTACGACGAGCAGCCCACGCAGCCCACCCCCCCCCGCACGCTGCCGTCTCGCTCCCCTCGTCGTCGACGGTGGCGTTGTCGCTATCGCCTTGACCGGCTTTCCCCCGCACCTGGGTTCTCACCCCCCCCTCTCACTTCCCTGTGGGACACCTGGTCCTCCTCCTGCGTTGCCTCCCCTTGACTTGTTCTTCTTGTCGACCCCCCGTGCCCTCGCCCTGCCCCCTTTGGTCCTACCTCCTCCCCCCCCCCCGGCCCATCCTCCCCCCTCTTCCCCTTCTCCCACAATGCCCCCCCCCCCCCCCCTCCCCCCGCCCCCCACCCCCCCCTCCGCCCCCCGCCGCCGCTCTCCTCTCCACCTGGCACGACGGCGTTACCGCGGCAACCACCCACCTCGCCGCCCTCTCCGCCCTCCGCACCCACCCCGCCGACGGGGCGACGCGGGCGGCCATGGCGCCCGCCCTCGCCGCCGCCACCGCCAGCCTCGCCACCGTGGAGGGGGCGCTTGCGGACCTCCGCGCGGCGGTCGCCGCCGCCGAGGCCGAGGCCGCCGCCGCCGAGGCCACCGAGGCGGCCGTCGCCGCCCTCCGCCGCCGCGTCGAGGCGGTGGGGGGGGCGGTGCCGCCGCCGGCGCGCCTCTACTCACCGCTCGGCAAGGGCGTGTTTGGGGGGGTGGGCGGCCGGGGTGGAGCGGGGGGGTCCCCGACAGGCGTCGCCGCCGCCGCCGCGGCGGCGGCCGCACCGCCGGTAACGGCGGCGGCTGCACCGGCGGCGGCGGCGGCGGCAGCGGCGCCTGCCGTACCGGCGGCGGCGGCGGAGCCCGCCCCCCCCGCTGCCCCCCCTGGCGGGGTGCCACGACGGCGGCCCGGCGGGGCGGGGGGCGTCGCGCCCGCCCCCCCGCCTCCCCCCCCCATCATCCCGCCCGTCCCCGAGGCGGCCATCGCGGCGGCGCCCCAGTACATCCGCGGGCGGCTGACCGAGGCTAAGGTCGCCGCCGTCGCCGCCGCCCTGACCTCCGCGCTGGCGTGGAAGTACGGCCTCCTCCGCCGGCGGCCGGCGGCACTCTCCCCCGCCGACGCGGCTTCGCGAGACGCGCTGGAGGGGATGGCCAAGGCAGAGACGGGCGGCCGCCCGTACGTGACCGAGGGGGACGTCCGCCGCTGGGGGGGGGTCAAGATGGACGCCACGTGGAAGGGGGGGGTGGGGCTCCTCCGCCATGTGGGGAGCATCAAAGAGGTGCGGGGGGTGGGAGGGAAGGTCAAGGCGTGGCTGGTTATGGGTGAAGGGGAGTGACTGGTGACGGGGGGGAGGGGGGAGGGGGGGGGGGGCGGACGGGGAGGAGGGGTTGAGGAGAGAAGAGGCGTGCCTCGGCGCCCGAGCCACGCTCCCGTTGCGTTCTTTTTTTTCTTTCTTTGCCCCGCTGCTTTTGCCCCTCTTCTGTTTGCCCTGTCACGGCTGGACGAGTGCTGCCTGGCCTACGTTCTGCTCAGTTAAGGGCTGCCTCGACGCTCCCGCCGCCTCCGCTCGCGCGACCGCAGCAGTGGCCCTCCGCTGCCGCTGCCGCCATGGCCGCCGCTGCCGCCGCCGCCGCCACCGCCGCCACCCGCCGAACGCGAGCGTGACCGCCCGGCCGCCGCGCCGCCGTCGCCCTCTCTAGTGCGACGGTCCCGGCGGTCTTGACGGTCGCGGCGGTCGTGGTGGTCGCCGCCGTCACGGCGGTCGGCAGCCCCGTCAGCGCCGCCGCGCCCGCCGTCGCCACGGGCAGGCCGCCGGTCTGAGTCGCGCTCGCGGCGGCGGCGGCGGGCGTCGCGGCGGGTACGCTCGGCGCTTCCAGCGTCGGCGTCGGCGTCCGCGCCGGCCACGCGGGCGCCCCCACCGCGGTCGTCGGGCAGCCGCGGTTGGGAGGGCGACCGCCGCCGCCGCGACGCACGCGGCGGCACCGGCGGTGGCGGCGGAAGGGGCGTGCCGAGTACCGCCGCCACAGCGGCGGCGTACCCCCCCGCCGCGGCCGTTGCGGGCCCCAGGAACACGGTCGCCACCGCCGCCTTGGCACGCAGCGTCGAGGCCGCGGCGTCGGTGACGTTGGGGGCGGCGGCGGCGGCGGCAGCCGAACCCCCCCCCGCCGCCCCCACACCAACCCGCCGTCGTCGCAGGGCGGCGGCCTCGGCCGCCACCCGCCGCGCTCCCCCCCCAAACACGTACGCCGGCCACCACCGGCACCGCCCGTCAGACACCCACAGGCGGCCGACCAGCAACGCTGTCGCGGCGGTTGCCGTGGGCGACGGCGGCGGCACGACGGCGGCGGCGAGCGCCGACCACGCGGCAGCGGCCTCGGCGGTCGCAACGCCGACGCCCGGCGGGCGACCGCCGTCGGCCACGTCGAGCTGCCGAGCGGCCGCGGTGGCCACGGCGGCCACGTCCCGGGGGCGCCCTCTCAAAGGCGGAGAGGGGGCACCGGCGCCGGCGGCCGCCGCCGCCACTGCCGCCACAGCGGTGGGCGTAAACGGGTCGGCGGCGGTGGCGGCGGCCACATCGGCGGCGGTGGCCCCAGAGGTGACCGCGGCGGCAGCCAGGCAGTAGGGGTCCACGCCCCCCCCCCCCGCGCCGCCGCCGCCGCCGCCGCCGCCGCCTCCACCCCCACCCCCACCACGCCCCCAGCCCCCCCCCCCCCCCCCCCGCCCGCCGCCCGCAGCACGTCCAGGGCCTCAGCGGCGGCGGCGGGGGGGAGCGCCGCGGCGAGCGCGCGGGCGGCGGCGCCACCACCGCCCGTCCCCACCGCCCAGCGGAGGTCCCCCAGCGCAATGGTGGCGGCCGTATCAGCGGCGCGGCTGCTGGTCCCCGCCGTCGCGCGCCCCCGACCACCACTCCCTCCTGCAGCAGCGGCGGAGGCGGCGGCGGCGGCGGCCGCCGCCGCCGCCGCCGCACCACCCAGGGCGCCCAGGACGGTGGCGACCGCGGGCCACCGGAGGACGTCTGAGCCGCCGTGCTCCCGCAACGCCCGCACCGCTGCGGCGGGCGACTCGGAGCGGGCGGTGGCGAGCGCCAGCGACAGCAGCGCCGTTGGCCGGACGGTGGGGTGGACGCCCGACCCGGACGCGCGGAGGACGGCGGTGAGGAAGGTGGCCAGGGGGGTGGCCGGCGGCACCAGCAGAGGGGGAGCCACCGCCGCCGCACCCCCCGCCCACCCCCCACCCCCGCCACCGCCGCCGCCGCCGCCGCCACCGCCACCACTACTAGGGACCAAGGGGGGGGGCGGGGGGCCACGCGAGGGCAGCGGCAGCGGGTCGAGCGCAAGGAGCACCTGCGACGCGGTGTAGAGGAGCTCACGAGAAAAGCCCACCCGCAGCGGGTTGCCCGTTCGTCGGTACACCCTAAAAGGGGGGGGCGACACGCAACGGCGCGCGAGCGCGAGAAACGGCCGGGAGAGGGAGAGGGGGGGGGGGGGGCGCACAGCCAACGACCACGAGAGAGCCCACCGTGGGGACTCGGAGCACGGAGAAGGGCAGAGGAGCGCAGCAGAGGCGGGACGACACAGGCGGCTGGTGAGTCGGCCGCACCGAGGCGCACAGTACTTGCCCGTCTTGTCCCATGCGCACCGGGTCCCGGGCGGGGCGCCTCGGGCCACCCACGTGCCACACCGGACCTCCCCCCCACCCCCCAAGCACCCCCTCAACCACCATACCGCATCAACGTTGGCAAACACCGGGCCGCCCCCTCCCAGTCGCCCGCGCCCAGGCGGGCGGCGGCCGCCGCGGCGACCGCCCGCAGCGGGGCAGTGCCGAGCGTCAGCCCCCCCCCCGGGTCTGGGAGCCGCCGGCGGGTGCCACCGCCGCCGCCGCCGCTGCCACCACCGCCGCCACGGGCACCGCCAGGGCCAACGACAAAGGGGGGCAGCTCTGGGGGGGCCGCCCCCGCCAGCCCATCCCCGTGGTCGTCGGTGATAGCGGCGCCGCTGCCACCCCCACCCCCACCCCCACCCCCACCCCCACCCCCGCCCCCGCCGCCACCCCCACCGCCGCCGCCACCGCCGCCGCCATCACCGTCGTCACCGGTGCCGTTGCCCCCGCCGCCGCCGTCGTCGCCGTCTGCGGCGGCGCCGCTGTCGTCGCTGCTCACGCCGTCGCTGTCGTCGGTGCTGTCGCCAGGCGGGGGGGGAGTTCGCGCCCGCTTGTGCCACTGAGGCATGTCTCTCCCAGGGTTGATCAAACGCCCCGGGATGGAGGGGGTGAGAAAGGGCGGGGGAGGGCAGAGGCGGGCGGTGGGCCCATGGGGAGGGGAGGACGGCAGAGGGGGCCGCTGGGGCGAGTGCCGCGGCGTGGCTCCCCAACGATGGCGCTTTGGCGGACGCGTTGACAGCCCACCCGCGGTGGGCTACTTGCACGGTGGGTGGCATCTCGCGGCGACGCCGCCACGCCGCGTGCGACCCGCCCGATGCCCTCGTCATCGCCTGCCCACCATCAACGCGACCACCCCCCCCCCCCCCCCCGAGACGCCTCCCACTGCCTGCCCCCGACCACCCTCCCCTCACCCCACACCGAACCAGAAGGCGTTGGGTGGACAGCCGCTTTCGTCCCTGTGGGCTCCTTGCCCTGCGCTCCGTGACGCTCCCGGCCCCTGGCACGGCTGTCGCAGCGGCGGCGGCGGCGGCGGCGGCGGCAGCGGCAAGGACGGCGGCGGCGGCAACGGTGGCGGCGGTGGGAGTAGCAGCAGCGGCGGCGGCGGCGGCACCCCCTGCCCCTGCTATGGCGCCGCGGCGGACGGCGGTCCCGGCGGCGGCGACCCACGCCGCCTGGGTCTGCCCCCTCGTGGCCCCCCCCCGGCCCGTCCCGGCCGGCTGGCGCGGCCACGCCACCCCCCCGCCGCGGGTGGTTCGGTCGCCGGCGGGGGTACCCGCGGTGAGGGCGCGGCGCCGTCGTGGCGGTGGCCGCCGCCCCGCCATGACGGTGGGCCCCCCCGTGGCAGGGGAGCCAACCCCCCCGTCCCCGCTGCCCCCTCCCCCCCCCCCCCCCCCCCGCGGGCGTCGAGAAACTCCCCCCCCCGGCTGCCGTCGCCCCCCCCCCCCCGCCCGTGCGGCGGCTGCGCCCCCTGCGGGTGGTGCTGGTCGCCCCCGAAGGCCCCCTCAACGTTGGCTCCGTCGCGCGGGTGATGAAGAACTTTGGCAGCGCCGACCTCTACCTCGTCGCCCCCGCCCACCCGCCCTCCCACCCCGACTCAGTGCTGTTTGCGCCGCACGCGGGGGGGGTGCTAGCCGCCGCGACCGTCGTACCGACGGTGGCCGACGCGCTCCGCGACGGCATCCGCACCGTCGTCGCCACCACCGCCCGGGTGCGGGACGGGAAGCGGGGGGGGGACGTGCTCGTGTCGCCCCGCGCGGCGGCCGCGGCCCTGGCGGCGAGTGAGGAGGCCGCGGTGGGGTGTGGGGGGTCGCCCCGTGCGGCGGCGGCCGCCCGTGCGGCCGACGCGGCGGCCGACGCGGCGGCGGCGGCGGCGGCGGCGGCGCACGCCGCCCCGCGCGCAACGACGGCGGTGCTGTTTGGCCCCGAGTCGCGGGGGCTCTCCAATGCCGAGATGGCGGCGGCGCAGCTGCTCGTCGCCGTCGGCACTGTCGACCGGGACGGCTCGTACGACTCGATGAACCTCTCCCACGCGGTGGGGGTGGTGCTGTACGAGCTGAGCGGTGCCGCCGAGGGGGGGCTTCCCACCCTCGGGGGAGATGGCGGTGGAGACGCCGCCGCCGCCGCCGCCGCCGCTGCGTCCCCCACAGCGCTCCGGCCACCGCCACCCGCGGCGGCATCGGCGGCGGCGGCGGCAGCGGCAGCGACAGCGACAGCGGCGGCGACGACGGTGGTCGTACCCGCCGACGAGGCGCGGCGGGCGCGGCTGGCGGCCAACGTGGAGCGCCTCCTCGACTCGGTCGGCTACTTTCGGTCCGCGCCGGGCCGCCCCGCGGCGGCGCTCAATGTGCGGCGGCTGCTGGCGCGGGCGACGTTTGTCGATGACGACGTGACGCTGGTGCTGGGGGCGTTGCGGCGGGTGGAGCGGGTGGTGCGGCTGGCGCTGAGCAGAGACGCCGAAGCGGGGGAAGGAAATGGGCAGAGGAGAGGCGGCGAGGGGCGGAATGGCGGGGCGGGGGGGAGCAGCGGGGGTGGGGGGGGAGGTGACGCGTGAGAGCCGACGCGGGGGGGTGCCCAGTGGGCGGGGGGGGGGGGGGGGAGGAAACAGTGGAGGGAGGGGCGACGATCGCCTGGGGGCGGCGGACTTTCATCCGCCATCCCGTAAAGGTCATGAGACAGGAGCGCTCGGTTACGGTGCCGAGCATCCGTCGCGCTATACTATCCATTCGCAACACATATACCACCCAGGTGGATGCACCCGCGGGTACCCAGCTAGCTGCAGGTAGCCGCCTCGGCCGCGACAAAAGCCATCGAATAGAAAAGAAAAAGACAAAACGCTCCCTACGCCTCCGCAAAGCGGCCCGCACACGACAAAGACGCTGCCCACTACGCCCACCACCAACCACAGCCCTTCCAACACGCGGGGCACCGACGAGAAACCCTCACTCGCCGCTGCTGCCGCCGCCGCCGCCACCCCTTTGGCTCCCCCGCCCCACCGCGCGCGGCGGCACACCGGCAGCCGCCGTCCCCCCCCCGGCGCATGCGTCCGCCATCTCCCATGGCAGGTCCACTCGCAACAAAAACTGGGCGCGCGCGTCCGCGGGGTCCGTCCGGGGCGGCCACTCCTGCACCAGGGTGCGGTTGAGAAACGAAAAGGGGCGCCGCAGGTTCCGGCGGCCGCGCCTGCGGAGACGAACTCGTGGCTCCATCATCAGCGTGAGGCTCACGTGGTGGGGAAAAGGCGACGGTGGGCGGTAGGGGGGAGACCCAAAGGCGCCACCCGTGCCACGTGCAACCTCCCTCTTGGTGGCGTCGTTGTGACTGTGCCACTGGGTCCCCGGCCACACATGGTCGTTGGGCCCGTTGCCGCCGCCGTAGCCGCCCGCGGCGCGGTGCACCCGCCAGCGGGAACGCACTTGGTGCCACTTCGGCGCGATAGAGGCCTCGCCCACCAGCTCTGGGTGCAGCAGCGGCCACGCATCCCCGCGGAGGCTGACCGCATCGTTGGCGTACAGCGACCCGTCTGCCCAGGTGCTCATGTCCCAGGTCCACCTGGCCGCCGATGACTGTGCACAACCAGAGGGCACCACAGCCGAAGACCACATCCAGTTGGGACGGGTGAGGGAGGAGATCTCGCTAACGTTTTTTCCGCGGCCCGTCGTGGCGCTGACGCTCGCCACGGGGGAGGGGCCCTCGACGCCAGCGTTGACGCCATACTCAACGTTGGTTGACGTACCAGCCTCGCGCTGCACCTCAATGGACCGCCCAGACGCTCGCGGCCATGTCGAGTCAAGCACAAGCGTGGTAGGGTCATTGGCCGACGCTTGGATCCTAACCCGGTCCACATAATAGCCGAGCACAGAGCCACGGGAGGTCTGCTCAATAAGCTGGCCGTCGACTGCAAAGTTGAGCGTCCGCAGCGCAAGCGTCACCACCATGTCCCGCCCGTCGTTGGTCGGCGACACCGTCACGTCCAGAAATGCAGATAGTGAAAGGTTCTGGATGATGGGGGTACCGCTAGAGTCGTCGCTGGTGAGGGTGTGCCCAGGCCACACCAGCCGGTAGTAGGACGTTGTGCCGTCCGAGCCTGCGCCCAAGCGCTCAACCACACCGGGTGGTACACCCGCATAGTACGACGCGTGCAACCGGGGCCGCCGCGCCGACGGCGGGCGGGGGATTGCAAAAGAGTGGCGGGTGGGGAGCCCGTGGGCGCGCACAATCCTGGACGCCACCGCCGCCGTCGTTGGGCCGTAGCGCTCAACTTGATCAATCCCCGATGATAGCGACAGGGCGGGTAGGTCTGGTAGCTCCGCTCCACGGTCGACGCGGGCGCCTTGCGGAGACGACGGCATGCTGTGTGTGTCCCCGATGGCTGCAGGAAGGGCGAACGGGGACGGGAGGTGCTCATCTTTTTGCCGGCTCAGGCGCACGGCGCGACCGCCGTCGGCCGGGGAGCCGCCCTGGCGGCCCCGTAGGCCACCAGCAGCCAACGGGGCCACCCAGCGGGAGTCGGCCGAGCGGTCCCGCTGCGCGCCCTGACGCCACTGCGGCCGCGCCGACGGGCGACCCCGGTCTGCCACGCTGCGCCCCGCGGACGCTCCCCCACTCACCGCGCGCGCCATCGGCTCCAGCTCCGGCGAAAATATCACAACATCGTCGGCGGACGAGCCGCTGGGAGCCGGCCCTGCCCTCGGCCTCGCTGGCGCCGCAGTCACCCCGTGCACGTCGTGGACGCTGTCCAAGGCGGCGTCTGCGCGAGGCGCATGGCTCATCCGCAGGTGCTCATTGTCGAGCAGGCGCCGTACGTCGGCCTCGTCGGGCACAGGCGACCGGGGAGAGCCATCAGCCCCTTTCTCTTTGCCATCGTCGCCGCGCCCCCCCCCTTGTCGCCAGCCGCCCTCCTGTGCGGCGGGGGCAGTAGCCCCTTCGCCATCGTCGCTGGGCGCAACCCCGTCACGAACGGGGCAAACAAACAGGTCTGCCGCGTCTAGCAGCACGGACACGTCTTGGCGCTCCACGATGGCCGACACCTCGGCCAGCACCTGGGACACCTGCGGGTACCACATCGACGGCGGCGGGCTGTGGTCACGCTGGGTGAACACGCGGTCGACGCCACCCTCTTGGTCATCGCCGGCGGGCGCTCCCGAACCGCGGTCAGCTTCACTTGCGGTCGTAGAACCCGTGAAGGGAGGGAGGTTCAGCAGCGGGCGCGACCCGGGGGAGCGCCCTGGCGCCATTCCGCCCTCGTCCATGGAGTTGACGCCCGCGGCCGACGGGGCCGCACCAGCGCGGGGGGTCGCCGTACCTCCTAGGGGCAGCGGGTCGTCGGTTAAGGCGGCACACATGGGTCCGGTGTGGTGAGTGAGCGAACGATTCCGCAAAGCACCGGGAAGAGGACCAAGGCGCGACTCACACTTTACGCCGACAGCAGGGCTCGTCAGTGGCGCGCGCGGCTGGGGATGACGGGGCGGGCGGGGGAGGAGCAGGGCACCAGCAATGGACCCACCGCACGCACCGCCGATCTCGTTGACGACACCCGCTTCCTGGAACGGCGGGCGAAGGAAGCTCTCCCCCGCCCCCTTTCCGGCCAAGGAAGCTCTCCCCCGCCCCCTTTCCGGCCCCGGCCGGCGCCGTGGGTCAGCTGAACAGAGTGTGAGCGAGTGCCCTCGGAGAGCTGGCGACGGGTGTCACAGCCTGGTGGGGGTTGTGGCCCGCGCCATGTCCCTGGCCGCTCCCCAAGCGCGCGCGCGCGCGGGATGGAAGGTGTGTCAAGCTGCCAAGCCACAGACCGATGCGGGGGAGCATCGGTCAATGGGAGGAGGGTGTGTGCGCAGTGCACCTTGCTGTCAGGCACACGAGGTTGTGGCAGTGACCAATCACAAGAGAATGTTTCTTTTCATCCTTGTTCACTCGCACACCGACGCTGTTTTAGTGGCTGCTCTGCCCGTTACAGGTAATGCCAGATCATGTCGCAGGAATTCAGACGTGTCGACGCTCCAGAGTGCCCATGGACATGCCGCGGCCGGCGGTGTCTGTGGCGGCCAGACCGGCGCGGGTCGAAACGCTGTCCGTCACTGCGACTGCCCACGCATGAGAGCCTCCCGCTGGTATCTTACTGGGGGGGGTGTATCCGCGTCTGCCACGGAGTGCTTCGCCCACAGATGCAGCGCACGAACCGCGGGGGTCAGGCTGCGTAGAAAGGCGTCCTTGTGACGTACATCGCACGTACCAGTCGTCGGGAGTGAGCCCCGGGTCTGAGCGTTCACCTGGGGGGGGGGGGCGTGCGGGTGAGCAGACTGAGGCGCCTCTCATTTCCCCGCTGTCCGCCACATTCCCCCCTGTTTGGGACTTCCGCGCAGCGTCTCTGCTTCTCTCTCACCTCTCCCCGAGGCATCCCACTGTGCATGCATGTCGTTGGCAGTGATGAGGGTGCAACCTGTGCGTGCGGCAGGTGGATATGTACTGTAGGGCGCCTCTCTGGCAACCTGCTATTTTGACCAGCCCAAACCTCTTCAGCGATCGAAGCGTGGGGGGGGGGAGAACGCGTGACGCAACCAGACTGTGGTATGTGCTATTTAGGCAGGGAGAGTCGGTTCTGCAACTGCTGGGCACTGGCCCAGGGCACCCACACTGCGGCAGTGCGGGCCCTGGACGACAGAGACGGGGGGAAGGGGGGAGGGGGCGGCCTCCGTCGGCCAGCGGGAGCGGAAGGACGGCGACGCCGCCTCCTCCAGCCCCCATCGCAGGCGCTTCTGCTGATGACTCCGTGCCGAGGGTGACGCGCTTTTGAAGGACCCCGCGGAGGTGGTACCTGCCGGCGGGGACGGGCCCTTCCCGTCCACCCTCCCCCTGCCGCCTTGCCACAGACCCCGTGCCACGCCGCGGTCTTCATGGGGATGCCTAAGCGGACACGCGCGTCGTTACGGCGGCGGCGGCGGCAGCGGCTGGCCCGCGCCCGAGGGAGACGGACGCCATATCCACTTCCTCCCCTCCCCCCCCTTCCTCCCCCTCCCCTCCCCCGCTTTCCACCTACGTCCCACTCGAGGGGCGTCAGCTTCTTCGCGTGGCGCGTCAGGCACGTTAGCCGCGAGGCGGAGGGTCGCTATGGCTTCCACTGGAGGAAAAGAATTGCGTTGAGCTCCCTTCCCGCGCCACTGCCGCTGCCGCTGCCCTTGTCCCCACCAGAGCAGTTATCGGCACCAGCTCACTGGGCGGTACCAGGCGGAAGAGGAAGGGGGATTTCCTCGTGAGGAGAGAAGGAACTAGCGGGGGAACGTCTCGGTTTCCATACTCGGTTGGTCACGGAAGGCGGGGAAGGTCGAGAAGGGGAGCAGTGTCGGGGAGAAACGAGCAGACAGGCCGACAGGAGGGGGGCGGGGGGAGTAACGAGGAATGAACGGGGGGGGAGCAACGAGCGATGAACGGGCGAGAGCAGTGTCTCGTACTGACGGAAAGGAGGGGGGTTGGGAGTGAAGAAGAGATGCGGTCAGCGACGGGACCGGACGGTGGCAAGGACAAGGAGGGGAGGAAGAAGCAACCCGGTCTGCTCAAGAAAAAAAAGAGGAACATGAATTGACGTGAAAAACTACAGCACGAAGGGAAAAAGGAGGAAATGCCGACGACGTCTGTCGGACAGACCACAGCGCAGTCGGTGGGACTGCGTTAGGTGAGGGTGTAGCTAAGTATGTGGACCTCAAGCTGTGCACCATCATCGCCAGCCCGTCCCCGGCAACCCCAAACGCCTTGACTTCAGAGGGGCAAGCTCCGCCGTCATACGCAGGTATCGCCAACTGCCAAAGAGGGCGGGTCAGCCGTCGTCGCGGTCAGAGCGGCGAGTCCACGTCGGGAGGCGCAGACCCAGTCGCCCGACTCCCACACAGGGATACCCCCAGACGAAGATGAAGCGGTTGATGTAACTCAGCTCCTGGACTGCCCGGAACCGTTCGGAGCGTGCATTCCGCAGGTGGTGACCTTCATCCACAATGCGAACGCGGACCCCGTCCAACCACTTGCGGGGGATGCTGTCCAGCATTGCGTATGAGGTGATGACCACAGAGCACGATGGAGCCCTCTTGATGTTCCCCACGTCCGCCTCAGACGCGATGGACACCACGCTGATGGTGGGGCCCAGCCACGCCTTGGCTTCATCACGCCACGTGGACCGCGCGTGCGCGGGGCACACGATCAGCAGCGGCCAGTCAGACTGGTACGGCAGGGCCGCGACCAGCGCCAAGAGGATCTTCTTGTGCAGCTCCATGTCGCCAGCCAGCAGCACCCGCCCGCCGTGGGCGCCGGTAAAGCGCACCGCATCCAGCAGGTCGGGCGGGAGGACGGCGAGCATGTCGGACCGGAGCGACGCGCGCACAACAGGCGCCTGGCTACCCGGCGGCGGGGTGGAGGAACTGTTGGGGGTGTGGGGGCCGCCTTGAACCACGGCGGTGAGGCCAATGCGGGCCCCGCCTGCCACACTGCCGCCCCGTTGTCCCCGTCCGCGTGGCACGTCATGGCCAACGTGCCGGCGCGCGCCCGTTGGCGGGGACGCGCACAGCCCGCGAGGGCGCAGCGGCCCAACCGCACTTGGGCCAACGCCGAGGGGAGGGCCCTGGAGCGGCACCTGCAGCTGCCCGACCGGTGACCATGCGACGAGCATGGCGTCCAAGACCGCGGGCGGCTGCCGCGAAGGGAGGCAGCGACAGTGCCGCCCCAAACCGAGCGGTCCGCCAATGTGGAGCCGTGCGGGGGAAGTCAATCGTGGACGACTGCCAGCGACCCGGTCGCCGCCATGACCGTGACCGGCCAGGCTGTAGTAGGCATCGACTGTTACGCCAATGCCGCCGCCCCCTCATGCACCACTCCCTCCCCCATTCTCCACCTCCCGCCAGGGACGCGCGCTTTCCCAGCGGCAGGCCCCTCTCGCCAGTGACGTTGGCCTCCGCGGGGGTGCCAGTCGCCCAACGGTCTCGTGGCGGCGCTCTTCGTCCAACGGGATGACTTCCGCGGTATCGAAATTCTCCATTCCATGGTGAATAGTTCAAGAATATTTCTTACTTCCACTGGAAAAATACATAAGTCTTCCAAGAAGATCCACTCACGGAGCCGGGCAAGAGAGGCTGGACCGAAAAGAGAAGAGCACTACGAATGCGCACCGCGGATCACCACAGAGAAGGCGGGGGATTGTCCTACGCACAGTATCGTAATGAGCGGTAGGCTGCTCTCCACAGCATGGGGAGGCGCGAAATGGGGCGGGGATGACCATCGGCCCCACTCCCCGACCCCCGCCGTGCCCTCGCTCTTCTGTTCCTGGGGGGGGCGGAGACAGCTTTGTCACAAGCGACCTGCGGACGGTGGCAGCCGCCACCCCAGTGCTAGTGGCCGCCGCCCTGCGACGGATGGGGAAGCACGGGCTCCCCCCCCCCTTCCCCCCCCCCTCGGGCACCCCCAGCTTGTCAAGCGCCGCCCCCGCTGCAGCGCCCCACCGTGCGGCGTGACGGTCCCAAAACAGCAAGCACAAAAACTCTCCTCTCTTGCACCGCGCCTGTAATACAGCCTCGTGGGTGCAGCGCACTGGGCTCTGCGGGTTTGCGGCCGTGGC
This sequence comes from Pyropia yezoensis, assembly GCA_009829735.1. NCBI lineage: Eukaryota > Rhodophyta > Bangiophyceae > Bangiales > Bangiaceae > Pyropia > Pyropia yezoensis. The sequence goes on along the minus strand of CM020618.1, from coordinate 6,479,924 downwards.
CACACGGTCCCGCACCCGGCAACCACTCCCCTCCCTTCTCAGCCTCATTCCCCCCTCATCGCCACCCGCCATCGACGGCCATTCCTCCCTACCGCCCCCCCCCACTCGGCCTGCCCGTCCGTGTTCCTCTCCACATCCCCTTGCCTCCGACCCTCGCCCCAAGCCACCACCACCCCCCCGTTCGACCCCCCCCACACACCCCCCCCAACACGTCTTCAAATGTCCTCGGGCGCCCAGCGCTCGCCGCGGCGGCTGCCGCTCGCCGCCCCCCGCGGACGCCGCGCAGACGCCGCCGCCGTTGCCGGCGGCGGCGCATCGTCGGCGGCCTGCTGCTGCCAGCGGCGGGCGGCGGCCGCAGCGTCGTGGCCACCGCCGGCGGCTGGGCGTGCCACCGGTGCGGTCCCCGCGCCGGCCGCTCCCGCGGCCGCAGCGGCGGCGACTTCCCCCCCGCGCCGGGCGGTGCGCGTCCGCGTGACGGCGGCCGACGAGCGGCGGCGGCGGCTGTCAAGGCGGGCCTGCTGCTCGGCGAGCATCTGCTGTTGGAGCTGCAGCTGGGCGAGCAGCGCCCGCTGTTGTTCCATCATGAGCAGCTCCGCCTCGTCCATCTCATCCTCTTCCTCCTCGTCAATGTCGTCGTCCAGGGGGTCGTCCCCGCCGCTGGGGGGGTCCCCAACGCCGGCCGGGGCGGGGGGCGGCGGCGCCACAGGCGGCGGCGCCACGGGAGGTGCCGCCACGGGCGGCGCAGCCGCCGGCCGCGGCCGCCGTTGCGGCCGCGGTGCGGCCACGGCGGCTGCCGGCGGCGCCGGCGGCGCGGGCGGGGGTGGTGGCCCCGGTGGCGGCCCCGGCGCGGCGGGGGTGCCCGTCACCATCACGGGGGCGGCGGCCCAGTCGTCGGCCGCGGCGGGGACGCCCATCGAGGCGGCGGCCGCCGCCCGGTCGGCCGCCCGCTCCGCCGCCCGCCGCGCTTCCCGGTCCGCGCGGCGGTCGTCGCTGCTCGGCCGCCGCCGCCGCCCCCCCCCGTCGCTGCCGTCCCGGTCGGCAGCACCCGGCGGGGCGGGCGGGTAGCCCGGCGGCCGCTGCACCCGCTCCCGCCCCGCGCTGTCGGCGCTGCTCTGCCGCCGGTGGTGGCGGCGGTGGGAGCGGTGGGAGCGGTGGTGGCGGCGGTGGTGGCGGCGGCTGCTGCTGCTGCCGCTATCGTCATCGGTGTAACGGCCGCCGCCGCCCGCGTCACCGCCGCTGCTGTCCATGGCCGCCAACTGCGGGGGGGCGGCGGCGGCGGCCGCCAGCACCGCCGCGCTGGCCGTCGCGGATGCCATCTCCCCCACCTGCGAGGTGACCACGTGGGTCATGGCCGGGGAGACGCCCACGGGGGGAGTGGCCGTCGACGGCGGGACGGGGAGCGGCGCCGTCAATGGCGGCACCGCCCCGCCAGTGGTGACGGGCGTGACTGGGCTGGCCGACGGCGGCCCCGCGGGCGGCGGCGGCGGCGGGCCGAGCGGCACGGGCGGGTTAGGCTTGATGTCCCGGCTCTTCATAAAGCCCAGCAGCTGCGCCGGGATCTCCTCGAGCACCTTGGACGCCAGCACCTCAGGGGTGCTGCGGTAGTTGCGGAACGGCACAAACTGCACAATGTCCCGTTCCACCAGCGAGTGCAGCGGGGACTCCTCGTCGTCGGCGTCGAGGAGGTTCATGTCGGTCCAGTCGGCGTCACCCACGCCCAGGATGACGACACTGATGGGCAGGCGGGACGCGCGGATGACCTGCTCCATCGTCGCCTCAATGTCATTGATGGTGCCGTCGGTGATGATGAGGAGGATGCTGTAGCGCTGGGACGCCTGCGTGACCCGCTGGTCGGCCACCCCCCTCGCCACCCGGTCCAGGATCTCGCTGAACACCGTCGGCCCAGACAGCCGCACGTGGTCGAGCGCCGACCGGTACGCTTCGAGGACGCCGTCAATGCCCACACAGTCTGGGTTTTCCGTCCCGTTGAGCGCAAAGCAGTGGCTGGCTGTGGAGTAGTCGGGGGGAAGCTTGCCCCCGAATCCGTACGCCTGGAAAACCTGGTCCGTGTCGTACAGCGCAAGAATGTCGCCCACAGCGCGGATGGCAAGCTCGTACTCGTTGGGCCTCCGCCGGTCCGTGTAGTGGAGGGTACCGGGGCTCGAAGGGTCCCCGTTGGACGCCGTAAAGTCAATGCCCACGACCAGGGACACCTCACAGCCCCCCATAATGTAGTCGAGGAACGAAGCCGACGATGACAGGCGGGCAGAGTGAACGACCAACGAGCCCGCCTCCTTGCCCTCACACACCATCGGGATGCGCTTGGTGTTGACCAGCTGCCGCAAGTTGACCTCCGCCTCTGCCACCAGCCGCTCCTTGCCCATCCGCTCCGTCACGATGCTCACCCGCATCGGCTGCAGGGGGTCTCCGCGGCAGAGCTTTTGGGTGTTGACCGTGTGGCGGGGAAAGTTAAAGCACCCCTTGGCGCGCGCCGACGGTACCCCCACCCCCGACTGGTGGACCCGCAGCCAGTCGCGGCCAACCTCTTGGAGCCGCGAAATGTTGAGCCGCACCGCCGCCGTGCCGAGGCCGAGCATCCCCGCCGCCCGTGGGCGGATGTGCTCGACGCCAAAATCCAGGTGCACCGTCTGCTTGAGCGTTGACACCTCCTCGGCTACAAACGTGACCCACCCGTTAGCGCCGCCGGGGCGCTTTGCACACGTGAGGGCCACCTCCACAGATTGGCCGCTGGCACGGACCAGCTCTGGCACCCGCAGGGCGGCCTCGCCAATGAAGTCATGGACGGAGAGGTCTTCGTACTGGTCTGCCTTGGAGTCCCGGTCGTACACCTTGACGAGCAGCCACTGGGTGCGCTCAAAAAAGTAGGGCACCTCAAAGGAGGCCACCCACTGGGGGTTGAGCTGGTTCTTAATCGTCTCGGTGACGCCAACGCGCGTCCAGCGGCGGGCGTCGGCGGCGGCGGCCTCTGCACGCTTGGACCAGCTGTCCCGGTGGCGCGACTTTTTCTTCCGCTCCCCGCCGCCGCCGCCGAGGCCCCCCGCCGCGGCGGCAATGTCCGCCCCCAGCGTGCGGCCAGCCCCGCTGGGTACCGGCGGCGGCAGCCCCGAGTCACGCGTCCGGCCACCCGGCCGCGGCTCGACGGGGATGTCCGAGGTGGACCCCCACGGCCGGGTGGCGTGCGCCTCGGACCGCCGCCGGGAACGGCTGCTGCCGCTGCCGGAGCTCCGCCGGCTGCTGGCAACCGACATGGACGTCCGGCGGGTGCTCTCCGAAGCAGCGTCAAAAGACGAGTGGGATTCCCCAGCGGTGGAGCCCGCCGCGTCCACAAACAGGACCGCAAACGGGTCGCTCTTGGAGAAAATGTCCATGTCCCGCAGCGACCGCCCACGGAGGTGTATGTCCAGCCGGGTTTCACAGGCGTCCACCATGGTGGCTACCGCGAGGGGGGGCAGTCGCAAACGATAGGAGGGGCGGTTCAGGTGTGGGGGGGGGGAGGACGGCCCCCGGGGAGGAGAAAGAGGGATCAAGGACAACGAGGACGGTCCACGCTCGCGGGAGGGGAAGAGGAGGCAGAATCCCCGATGGCAGGAAGCGCCCGCGTCGCAACACAGGCCGCAGCCACCAAGCCTGCCTCTACTGACTCCCCCCAGTCAAACAGGAGGAGGAGGCGACACCCGGCTGGCCGCCCGGTCAGTCACCCCACCAGCCAGGCGGTGTGGTGGCGGAACGCGACCCCAGCCAGGCCCCACTAAGTCCACAGACGTCAGTAGCGGCCCCCCCGCTGTCCAGACTCTTACTCGAGCGCACCTGGTGTTAACCTCGTAAAGGCGGGGCCCGGCACGTCGACGTGGACAACCTCCCTTCACCCCCTAAACGACGGCCCCAAGGAGTGTGGGGCCAGAGGCGGTGAAAATGGCTGCCAACGCATAAGGATCCACGTCACCGGAGTCTCCACCAGCGCAGCGGGCGGGCGCGAGAGACCCTCTTCCCCCCTTCTCCCCGCGAGTGTCCCCAGCAGAGGGGCTCGCCTGAAAGGTCGGCTCGGAGAGGTGTGCTGTGTCGATGGGTGGCCCACCGGCGGCCGTGTCTGGAGTCACGGTGCGTCAGTTTCCCCACGAGTCCAGCATCCCCCCGCCAGTGGGGCCGCGAGGGGTGCGTAGCGGGTGCCTTACAGCAGCCGACACCGGGTGGGGGGAGCGTGGACACCATGGCGAGCTGGCGCTCCCATCGAGCGGGTCCGCCCCGCGGGAGGGAACCTGATGCAGTGTAGAATCTGGCGATTCAAGAAAAAAACGTAGACGGTTGAGGCTCCACGAGTACGGTCAAACGTGCGGAGATTGCACGACTTTATTACGATTCGACAGTAGCAAATCGAACATACGGGAACTACACGGGACACTTACAAGAAGTTAAGCGTGACGACTTGAGGGCAGTGCAACATCGATGACACCGGCTCTCTTGTACGACAGTCGTCTCCCCACCGACTCTCTCCCTTCATGCGCGTCACGAGCACTGAAGCACGAACAAGATCTTTGATCAAACCCTCGCACACCGTAACAAAAGTGCATCCTTCAGACTGTGGGAGACTGAGCATGTGGTATCGCTCGAGTCTCTCTCACGATAAGGTCTCGACCGTTGATGCGACGCTGCCTTTGGTACCCTGCAGCTAGCCCGTCCCCATCGTGATTAACCAAAACTAATCGGGTCGAACAGGACGTGGCCGCCGCCTCCGCCCGACTGCTGAGATCCTGCGTTCCCTGGAAGCCACCACCCCGCCAACTCACGCTTCACCTTCTGACGGCCTCCGTGGCGGCCGACTATGTCCTCGCAACCGACAGACAGAGATCATGATATGGCATTGCGGTCAACTATAGCGTCATTTTCGCGTCACTCGCCGGTCGACTGTAGCGTCACTCGCGCATCACTGGTGCGGCAGTTGACGACGTGTGCAGTCGTCATCTTTGTCCATCGGTGGATACCATCTGGTACTTATCTTGACTGACTAAGCTCAGTTACTTTCTCTTTGTAAATACGATCGGCGCTGCAGCCAAGTCGCCTGTGTACTCGAATGCTTCTCGCAATCACCGAGGTTGTGCACTCACTAATCTTTCACTGCGCAATCTGCGATTGAGACGCCTGACCGGTTGACAGAAGACCCTCTTTTATTTAGCTCACCTGCCCCTGTACGCCACGACAAAACCGGGAAGGACAGCCGCGGCACCCCGCGGCACGCTCAGCGGCCATGGATGACCACAGGACCCGGTGCGCAGTCTCGCATCCGCAAATCTGTGTGCCGCTGCTGGCGTTCACATGGCGCTCATTCCAGGAAGTCGCCCTGGCGGCACTGGCAACCGCCGGTTGGCCAGGGCTTTGTCCCACCCTATTTCCTCCTATAAGAGTACAGTAGGTGCACCATTTTTTCGGGACGTGGACCGGAGCCTCTCACAAAGTCCCTAACGTATCACAGTCACTGTGCGCCGGCATGCACCTCCGTGGTCCTGTGGGGGGGGGGGGGCGGAACCAATGTGCCCACGTCCGCATGCAACAAGTGGTGTTCCTCCAACGGCTGGGCTGTGTGCTGTCCTTGTTGGCCTCCTGGGAGTGGCTCGCTCGAACACCTCAAATGGGAACTGTATCCATAGGCCCCATTGGGCGCCCCGCGTGGCACCGTATGGCGCGCGCCCTGACAGCTGACGACGCTCAAATGCGCACCAGCGTGGTGCGGTGCGTTGTGTGGTTGAGGGCAGCCATCAAAGACATCACGCGGACTGTAGGGGTACTGCGCAGTAGTGCATCCGTCGGCCCCACCGGCCCCCCTCCTCGTGGGAAGCTCCCCACTTCCCCCCCCCCCTTCCCCACACCCGACGTCGGTTGGTGCCCCCACTCAGATGTTGATTGACCGCGGCACCCGGCTTGGCCGCAAGTACTCGTACGGCGTCTCCTCCCCCGCCTCCCGCGCCACAATGCGCGCCTCCACCCCCTGTAGCCGGCGGCGCAGGCGCGCTGCCGACGCTGCCGCGGCGGGGTGGCGGAACCACCCCCCCGACAGGGGTGTCCACGGCAGCGTGCCGAGCGGCAGGTGGACCACCCCGCCGAGGAGGCCGCCCAGAAAGATCTGCTCGGCAGCCACTGCCGGCGGCGGCAGCCACCGTCGGGCGCCCGTCCCACCGTTGGAAGGGGCGGCCGCGTCGGCCGCCGTCGGCGGGTCGGCGCGGACGGCCAGGGGGAAGGCGGGCACCCAGGTCATGATGTCCGCTTGTGGGAAGTTGACCGCTGCGTGCTGGACGCTGCTCGTAAAGATGATGAGCGACAGGGCGTCGACGAGGTAGGCAACGGTTGCGACGGCGCCCTCGACGGCGGTGGAACCGTCGGGGGCGCGCTCGCCAAAGCCCGACACGCCCGCCCCGTCCGGCGCCGACACGGCCGCCGCCCACGCCTGGAGCTCATAGTCCCCCCGCACCGCCGCGTCGTTCGGATAGTAGACGGCCACGTACTCGGCCACATAGTCGTGGAGCAGGTCGTACAGCTCCAGAGCATCGTCCCGGTACGGGTACGCCAACGCCGGGTCCAGCACCCCCCGCCCGCCCATCTCCTGCCTGGGGAACCGCGAGTTGAACGCCGTGCCCCGCACCACGTCTGCGACGTAGGCCGCCTGGGCGGCCGACGAGGCGGGCAGCAGCAGCTCCACCCCCCCCCCCGGCGCAAGCAGCGTGTCGGGCACAATGGAGTTGAGGAAAAAGGTGCCGTCATAGTGCGGGGTGAGGAGCCGCCACAGCGGGTGGGCGGTGGCCTCCAGCTCCCGAAAAGTCACCGCCGCGATGCCATTGATGAGCAGGTGGGTGAGGCCGAGGTGCTCCCGCAGCTCGTGCTCCGCCGCGTCGGCCGCGTTGACAATCAGCTTGGCGGCCGCCCACGCGGCGCCGTCCCGCGGGGTCACCACCCCGCGGGGGGTCACCGCCGCGTCGGGGCCGCCCACCGCAATCGCGACCGGCGCCAGCCGGCCGGGCGCGGCGGCCGACGCCCCCGGGGGGAGCACAAACAGCGCCACCGGCGCGTACAGGCGCTCCCGGCCGCCCCCGTCGGCGGTGCCGTCCATGGCCGCATTGTCCGACGGGTGGTCGGCGGCGGCGGCGGCGAGCGCAGTGCCCCCGGCACGGTAGCTGACAACGTACAGGCGGCGGTCGGCGGCGGCGGCGGCGAGCGAGTCGGTCCCACACCCCGCCACCTGCCGCAGGTGGTCGTCGGTGACGGGCGCCAGCGGCGCGTCGGGGGGGGCCAGGTCTGCGGCCGTCGCGGCGCGGAGGCCCATGGGGTTGGGGCCCGCCACCCGCAGGCGCCCAAAAAGGGCGTCGTCGTCGCCCAACGCGGCAACCGGCGGCAGGGGGCGCGTCGCAAACAGCGCGCGGTAGTCGCCAAACGCATCGGCGGCGGGGCGGGGTGACCCGCCGCCGGGGGGGGGGGGGGGGGGGTGCGCCAGACCCGCGTCCACCGCGGCGGCCGCCGCAGCCTCCCCCGCCGCAACGCCCGCAGCCTCTGTCGCAGCGGCGGCGGCGGCGCCACCGACGGGGGCGCCAGGCGGGGCGCTGCCGGGAGTCGTGCCGCCGCCGCCGCCGCCGCCGCCGCCGTCGCCGTCGCCGCCGCCACCGCCGCCGCCGGCCGCCCCGCCCTGCCCGTCGAGCCGCGCGGCGGCCATGGCGGCAAGCCCCGCCTCTGACGCGCGGAAGGCCCCCCCCAGCGGCGCCGCCGCGGCGCGCACCGCCGCCACCCCCCCCCGGCGGGTCCCCCCCACGGCTGCCCACGCGGCGGCGGCCGCCACCCCCCCCGCGTCGGTAGCAGCGCCCACCGCGTCCACCCCCCCCGACAGCGTCGACGGGCGGTGGCGGCTCGCCGACCCATCCCCACCCGCCGACGTGGCGGCAGCGGCGGCCGCCGCCCGTCGCAGGCGGCGGGCGACAAAAAAGGTGTTAACGGCCAGCCGAAAGGCCACCGCCGCCACCCGGGCAACCCACGACAGGAAGGCCCACCCCGCGGCGGGCACGCCCGGCACCAGCGGAAGGCCCCCGAGGCGGGCGTCGGGGACGAGCGGGTAGGCCCGCCGCTGGGCGGCGACGCGCCCGGCACGGGCGGCAGCCGCGGTGGTACCGCGGGGGGGGGGGAGGGCGGGGACGGGGCGCCGGTGGAGGAGGCGGGGGGAGAGGCGGGGGAGCAGCCGCCGCGTGTCGAGCGGGGGGGGAGGAGGGGCGCCGTTGGGGGGCGGGGCGCCGCCGCCGCCGCCGCCGCCGCCGCCGCGGGCCGCCATTGGGGGGGGGGGATCCCCGCGGCGGCGGCGGGTGGTGGGCGACGATGGCCCTGCGGGGGGGGTGCCCGTCCAGGGCGTGTCGGCGGTGCCCCCGACGGGGGGGGTGGCCGCCCACGCGGTCGTGGACGCCATGACCCCACTCGGGGGTGGGAGACGCGCGGGGGGGAGGGGGGAAGGCGCAGCAACAAGAGACAGAGGCGGCGGCTGCGGGGTGGAGGCGGGGGGGAGGGAGGCAAAGGCGGTAGAAGGAGGGATAGAGTTGTTGGGGGGCGGAGGGGAGCGGGGGAGGAGGCAGCCGACTAGCCGTTGAGGGGTGCTCGTCCCAGGGGCAGTGGCTACGACAGTGGCGCCGGGAACGCGGCCTGCCGGTGGCGGCGGGGCAGGGGCGGCGGCGGGGGCGCGGCTTAAGTAGGAGTAGCGCGTGGCGGTGCAACAACCCGCCGCCGCGACGGGACGCCGTGCGCACCCCCGAGGGAGAGGGCAGGCGAGCGCGTGAGCGCCCCCCTCACCCGAACCCCCACCCACCCTCCCCCGGCCCACGACACACCTCATCCTCCCCCTCCTGCCCGGCAGGGAGACGGCAGGCTGCTGCCACCCCACCCCCCCCCGCCCGCCCATAGCCGCAATCGGCTGTGCGCACCCTTCGCACACGCCACCCCCCCCCCGCTGACCACCACTGCCCAGAGCCCTACCCTGTTCAGACACACACACCGCACCCGTCGAGAACATCCTCGTCTGCCACACGGCCCGCGCTGGGTGTCCCCCCACCCCCCCCACCCCACCTCCTTTCTCCGCCTCTGCCATTGCAGGGACATCCCCGTGTCGCCCCGCTGACGGAGGGTCAGTGGGGAAAAAGTCCGATGCACGGCGGGGTGGGATTGCCGCCCAGCGGGACTGCCGTGTGCAGCACCTCGGCGGGCGGGCGAGACTGGAGGAAGGGGACGCGCGCAACAGCGCGTCTCCCCCCCCCCCCGCCCTCCCGGCGCTCGTGTGGCACGCAGCGCGGGGGGGGGGGGATAATGCGGCACTACTCCCCAGGGGCGCCCTGCCGCCGCGCGGACACAGCTGGGCCGCCGCCACACGGACGGCAGGGGGGCGGTGACGGCTGCGGGGAGAGCCTCCCGTGACTGGCAGCCACGGCGGCCGGGAGGGCTGGCGTCCAACCCTCCACACCCCGTTTCCCCAGTCGAGGAGGGGGGTATGCTGACGCTCCCACCCGTTTCCTTAAGAAGGGGGTAAGAGGTCTCGGGACGCGGCGCCGGCCGCCTGCGTGGCGCTCCAGCTGGCCTGCAGGCCACACGGCCCAGCCGGTCCGCGCGGGGACGGGTGCGTCGGGGGCGCGTGCCACGCCCAACCCCAAAGTGCCGAACGGCCAGCAGCTGCAGTGGGGTCACATCCCCATTGCCTCTGGGCCTGCTCGCCCACCGCTGCAAGGTCAAGTGCCGCCATAGGTCATGGGCCGACGATGAGGAGTCACGCGCCTGCCTGCATCCCCATCCGCTGGGCCCTCCCTCCTTTGCAAAGCCCGCGAAAGGGCAGTGGGGGACAAAGGCACCGCCAGCGCAACTGCAATGATCCTAAGGGCGTACCCACCAACGTGTCTATCCGACAATGGACTGTAATGTAACGTTACGGAGCGAAATCGCATATTCTTGTAACGAAGCGACAGCCAATCAGACCAAGCCCAGGGAGACCTCCGGTGGTCCGTGGACTATCGGAGTGACCAAAGCAGCGAGTTTTAGTCACACCGATAGTCAACAGACTATCGGGCGCGTGGTGATACGCGCGTCTGATTGGCTCAAGTGATTTTCAAGTCGTGACGAGAGGTAAGTAGGACTTGAATACCGAAAACCAATGTATGGCCTCGTTTTAGTCTGCCCGTTAGTCCACGTGGGTGGGTATGCCCTAAAAGCGGGTCCACGACAAGCTGCGCTGTGCCTCCTAAGGGCACAGCCACCAATGCCGACTATCGGCGATATTGGCCCGGATTCCCGCCACGTAGGCGAAACGTGGCGCCCAAGACTAAACGTGGCGCCGAACCGGCTGTCCGGCAATGTCTACCGACTATCCGAGGCCTAAAACGACCGAAGGTGCGGGAATAGAGTTGTAACAAGTGCAAGATCAAGTCCATGGCCAAAAACGTGCATACCCCAGGATCCGATAGTCCTGGGACTATCGCATTACCAAAAGGACCCCTTTTGGTATCGCTATAGTCCCAGAACCAACCGAGCCCAGGCCATTGATTGGCTGAGGCCGTGCCACGTGGAGTCCCAGTTCAAAGCTGCGGGAGTGGCGCTGTTCGATAGATGGCGAAAATTGAACTTGAGAAATCGTTAACAAAGTCCGGTGCTCTCGCTCGTGTTTCCGCAAAGGCGATTTGTTGGATGCCCCTGTCGAAAGCGAGCGGGTCGGTCGGGTCGGGGCGCCAGGATCACGACCACGCGTTCCTGTGGATTTCTCGGCACGTGGCGCTCGATGCCCCATTGTTCAAACGGCAACCAGTGAGTCGTCGACCGCCACACGGCAGTGCTCGGGATCATACAAATCTTGTCATGCTGTGATGTGATGGACCCTCCGTCGGCGTCAATCTTGTGAGCACTGGTCGGGTAGGCGGAGAGAGGCGGGGGCGGCTGCGGGGCGGCTGGCGAGGGCGGCGGCAACATGGCACGATGAGGGATGCGCCCTTCATCCCACGCATCGTAGAGCCTGTACCACTCGAGGGCGGGCCGGCAACCACACAAACAGCCGGGGGGTCGAGTGAGACAGGGCACGGCCTGTATGCCGAGTTCAGCGGATCGGTGCCTATCGCGAGTGGCGCGCAGACGATGCGCGGGAGCCGACGCTTGTGGCTCTTTCGCAGTGCTGGGGATGGTTGAGGCGGAGAAACTGGTGGCTTTCATCTCGACACCACACCGGTTGTGCCGGGCGAGGACCAGCTCGTTTCCCTCATCGTCTCACGGGTGGACCTTCTGTGCTGACCGTCAGGTCGCGCGACCTGTGCGTTTCAGGCCCTGTCCAATAGTGTCGGGACACGAGCGCGGTCGTTCTGTCCGGGTGGCACGAAGAGGGGGAGCGTGGGTCCCGCCGGAAACGTTTTTTTCAGCGCGCTCCAGCCAGGATCGCATCACGACCTGCTGGTCCATCGGAGGAATCCAGTGTCAGGGTGTGTGCGAGAGCCCCACCTGGAACCGTCGGCCATGGTGCCCGCCGCCGTCGACGTGACCACCATCCTGTTCCCGCTCACCACCCTGCTCCCGCTCACCATCCTGTTCCTGATGTTCTTCCTCCTTCCTCTACGAGCACTACCGCAACCAGTGGCAACATCCAATCTCCCGCCCATCCTGTTCCAGCTTGATTCCTCCGAGGTACGCCACCCCCGTCGCAGAACGCCGGCAATGGCCCACACGTGCGCGCTCTGCGGGTCAGTTCCTACCCGTTTCGTAGTGCTTTTACACACTGGAATGATTTGCGACTGACGTCAATGGTGCTCGTGGTGCTCTCCATTCGTTTTCTGTCTGTGCTTGGAGGTACAGAGCGCCCTGGGACATTCCAAGAGCGCTGAGCAGTGCATCTTTATTGCCAGACAGGGAGGCTCTGAGAAACAGGTATGTGCTGCCCCCGTTCCGCGTAGCTTCCCTCCCAGCACAATCGCTGCGTTTTCACGTGCTTCTCTCCGACACTGGCATCTGGGGGGTCCTTATGACTGCACAAAAGCATGCAAGAGCTGACACCCGCTGAGTTTCTGCTTCACGTGACGTCAGCGGTGGTTTTGCTGCTCCAGGAGTTGTTTTTTAATTCTTGTGCGTGCTTCGCAGCCGACTAGGGTCAACGGCCGACGCATATATACTCAGAGCGCACGCTAGGAACGATCTGAGCAAGAGGTACGTACCATGCTGAGAGCGGCCCCCTTTCGTGCGCTGAAGTTGCGCGCCGGCACGGACCTTTTCGTCGCTGGGACGTGGGATCTCCATCAGCCACCATATGCGAACGCACACTGATTGTATTGGCGCCGCGATGTGGCCGTTCCGTATGCCTGTCTGTAAAACAAAGAGAAGCTGACATCATTGTATCCCATCTGTACGTGACTGACGATAGTGACCGCGCCATCCAGAATGGACGCGCTGCCGGGTGAGGCCTCAGCCGATGAAGACGAGGAAGTGGCCATGACCCTTTTGCTGCACCAACGCTCGATTGTGTTGCATGTGCTCCGACGACGTCGACGTGCTCGCGCTCGGGCATCCCGCCGCCATCCCGGGTCTTACCCAGGCAAGCGTGCAAACAAGGATAGGAGATTCGCAGAGTCCGCCCATCGTTTATTCCGGCAGTACTTTGGGATTGATGGTAAGCCGCCCACCTACGACGAGGCGGACTTTGAGCGTCGCTTCCGCATGCCACGCAGGCTCTTCATGCGCATCTACAACGACATTACGGAGGAGCTATGGTGGCAGCAGCGGCCAAACGCGACTGGGAGGCTACAAGCTCACCCCATCCACAAGCTTGTGGCGGCTCTTCGTGTGCTGTCGTATGGCGACTCGCAAGACCGTAACGACGAGTACACCGAGCTGAGCAAGAGCACGGTGCACGACGCGGTGACGCGCTTGATCTCCTTCATCTTGGAGAAGTACGAGGCGTTCTACCTGCGCGCCCCGACGACGGCGGATCTAAAAAGCATTATGGAACGCAATGCCGCGAGGGGCATGCCCGGCTGTATCGGCAGTCTTGACTGCTCTCACTGGCGCTGGACGAAGTGCCCGGTGGCTTTTCATGGTCAGTACCAGAAGGGCGGCCGAGGACGTCAGCGTACTATCGTCATCGAGACGGTTTGTGACGAAGATCTGTGGCTGTGGCACGTTTTCGCTGGTGCCCCAGGCAGTAACAACGACCTCAACGTGCTGGCTCATAGTCCGCTGATGGTCAAGGTGAACCGCGGGCAGTGGCCGCCGCGTGGGCTCGACTACACGGTCAATGGCACGTCGTTTCATTGTCCATACTATCTTGTGGATGGAATTTATCCCCGTTATTCTCTGCTCATCTCTGCACATGCCAACCCAACTACACCACAGGAGCGCGTCTTCAATCGCCTTCAGGAAGCTCTCCGCAAGGACGTCGAGCGATTGTACGCCGTACTGACGGCTCGATTCCAAATCGCTTTGCATCCTGCACGCTCTCGCCATGTGTCCACCCTCATCCGCACCGCAAAGGCCGTAGCTATTTTGCACAACATGATCACGGAGCAGCGACGGAATGGGTACGTGTCACGTTCCCGTCCCTACTTTTCTGGCGGCGGCGACCAACCTGGCGGGGCCGCCGGTGGGGTGGGAGCGCATCCGGCTGGTGGCGGTGGCGATGGCCAACCCGGCGGCGGCGGTGGCGGCGCGGGAGAGCAGCCACCCGCTGGTGGTGGCAGTGGTCAGCCTGGTGGTGCTGTTGGCGGCCTTGGCCAACCCGGCGGCACCGGCGGCGGTGCGGGAGCGCAGCCGCCCGCTGGTGGTGGCAGTGGTCAGCCTGGTGGTGCTGTTGGCGGCCTTGGCCAACCCGGCGGCGCCGGCGGCGGTGCGGGAGCGCAGCCGCCCGCTGCTGATGGCAGTGGTCAACCTGGTGGTGCTGTTGGCGGGCTTGGCCAACCCGGCGGCGGCGACGGCGGCGCAGGAGCGCAGCCGCCTGGTGGTGGTGGCGATGGTCAGCCCCCGGGAGCTGCCGGAGATGTGGCGTTTCAACCAGGTGCTGGTGGTGGTGCAGGGGCTTTTAATGGAGTTTCTGATGGTGTGGACGGGATCGTGCTCGCTGGGGCGGCTGGCGTTCCTCCTGCACCCGCTGCTGAGGATGGCGCCTGTTGTCTTGTTGGAGCTGGTGCCGCCAGCGACGTCCCAGGCGCTGATTGCGGTGTGCCTGGTGGCGAGGCGGGTGCGCCAGACCCAGCAGACATGGACGGGGTTGTGCTTGCTGGGCAGGTACATCCTCTGCCTGCGCCGAACGGTGACGGTGGGGCGGCGGGAGTCGGCGGGTCCGGTGGTGCGCAACCTGTTGATGAAGGCGAAGGTTCTGGGGGAGGGGCTTTTGAGGAAGGCGGTGGCGTTGATGGGGAGGGCAGCGGCGTGGGTGATGGAGTACTTGAGCCTGTTCCTGGAGCGGGTCAAGGGGCGCTCATGCGCATTTTGTTGGCCTGGTCAGCCGCTGTGGACAGTCGCACGCATATCGCTTTGAAGCGTGCCTTAACGGCGCACGTTTGGCAGAACTGTGAGTGGGTGTTTGAGCCTTATGAGTGAAGAGGTGCGACTTTGCGTTCTTGCATCCGAAACCACAGGGACCCTCCTATCATGATGACGTTCATGAGCCAAGGAGATGGAGAGATCTGTTACCACCACCGGGATGAGGGGCTTGCCTCGGGATACCGCCCAATGTGGTGCAATGTGGTCGAGCCAAGCAAGACGGGGCGCTGGATGTTCGAAGGGCAATGGTAAGGCCTTTTCCAGTTCTCTCCCAAGAGTGAAGAGGTGGCCAACTGTGAAGGATGACGAGATGTCGCGCTTTCTGTGCTTCTCCTCCGGATGTATAACTTCGCATTCACACACGCCATGGTCAATGAAGACCGTTACGAAGCACCTGCTCCCCACGCATAGATGGGACTACCAAACACATCCGCATGCGGGACAGCTGGCGCGCGTGTCGGGGGCCACAGGCCTGGCCATCCGAGCTCGTCGTCGGGCAGGTATCAGGCCCCTCGTGGGTTTCTCGGGGCGATCTGACAGTAGCTCCCACTGTGTTCTGGTGCGGTGGAGGCCACCTTCGTAGGCCAAGGGAGGTCCCGTGAGCGCAGGCCGCGCCAGTGCGCCCAAAAGAGGCGCACGAGGCCCCCCTGCGGGAAGCCCCTCAGCAACACCTCCCCCTTCGAGTCACACCGCGGGGCCGCGTCCGCGGGGGTGAGGTGAACGAGGGGGGACCCATCCGCCGCGGAGTCGCCGGCGGGGGGCGCCGGCAGGGGCGCGGCCGTGACAAACGTGGTGAAGGGGGGAGGGGGGGCGTCAGCGAAGGGGGCGGCCGGTCCCATCCGGCGGCCGACGCCGGTCGTCGCGGCGGCAGCTGCGAGGCGCCCGCGACGGACAGGCGCGGTGGCGGCGCGGGTGGCGTGGGCGCAGCCTGTCAAAAATCGTGTCCCTGATGGCACGAGTCGGACTGGGTCAGTGTCAACGCCCCATGCGTCTGGGATCGGCCCGAATCAGGGAACTGTCATGTGGTCGTCTGCGTTGGCCACAATATTCAATAAAACTCAAAAGACAGAGCCAGCCTGGCTCGTGCACGGCTCGTGTGCCCGTTCACGGCTCGTACGCGGATGGCCTCGAGAGGGTCAGCGCGCTCTACCGGGCTGCCGGCATGGATAATTGGCGGGGCCACATCGTGTCCTCCCCAAGAAAGCAGCACGTGGCGGGCGGTCTGTTTGTGCTTGCACAACGAACTGGGGATGTTTTTGTGGGACGAGGCAGAGAGGTGCGCTCCTTAAAGGCAAACATCGTGCGCCCCGCGCCCGCTTGCTTCAGCGTGTGCCCAGGCTGGCATCAGTGCGGACGGTAACGCCCTTGATGGCGCCGTGCCTGTTGTGGGGGCCTTGCAGTGCTACGTTTCGTTGTCCACCGCGCCTACCGCGCCCGTCGCTGCGATCGCAGCGCCACGGTCCTCGACCGGGTGCGGATTCTTCGAGGAGCTCACTGTGGTAGCAAGGGCTCACAAAATGGTCCGTCGGAGCTCGACAGCCCAGTGTCCCCGACATGGTCGCCATGCTCGTTTATTCAGAAGACCAAGCGTGCGTGTGCTTGCTGAGGTTCGTGACGAGCCGGATGTGGACTTCCACCTCACAGGCCCAGCACAGTGGTCGTTCGTGGACCACATGATACAACGCTCACGGCCACGCCGAGACGCGACCAGACAGCGCACGGTGATGGGGGGAGCTGGAGGTGGGCCTACGCATGGCCATCAATGGGTCAACGCACGGTCTCTGAGCTGTGGTGTTCTCAGATCCCGGACACTCCATGCCCTCCTGGCTGTGTTTTCCGCGCTCGCTGTATTCCACCTTACCATTCACCATCCAACATGGGCCGCACCAAGTCCGTTCCCGAGCGCTCTACTCCTCCCGAGAGCGCGCCCGCCGCGGCCGCCGGCCGCTTCTGGCCGCGCGCGCGCCACGCGCGCCATCACGCCGGCTTCTCGCCGCTACCGGCCCGGCGTCAGGGCGCTCCGGGAAATCCGCAAATTCCAACGGAGCTCAGACCTGCTGATCAAGAAGCTTCCTTTCCAGCGCCTGGTGCGCTCTATTGCAGAGGACAACTACACTGGTCTGCGGTTCCAGTCGACTGCGGTCCTTGCGTTGCAAGAGGCGGCGGAGGCGTACCTCACTGACCTCTTCGTGGACACCAATCTCTGTGCCATCCACGCCAAGCGCGTGACGATCACGGTCAAGGACATGAAGCTGGCACGGCGCATTCGAGGGGAACGTCCGTGATTGCAAGGTACGCAACGGCGCAGTAGGGTCGGCATCGGACCAGTGCGCTGGGCGCGGGTGGGTGGGCGGGTGAGGGGGAG
>CM020618.1:6379037-6462530 GCA_009829735.1 Pyropia yezoensis | reverse complement strand
CCCTCCGTCGGCGTCAATCTTGTGAGCACTGGTCGGGTAGGCGGAGAGAGGCGGGGGCGGCTGCGGGGCGGCTGGCGAGGGCGGCGGCAACATGGCACGATGAGGGATGCGCCCTTCATCCCACGCATCGTAGAGCCTGTACCACTCGAGGGCGGGCCGGCAACCACACAAACAGCCGGGGGGTCGAGTGAGACAGGGCACGGCCTGTATGCCGAGTTCAGCGGATCGGTGCCTTTCGCGAGTGGCGCGCAGACGATGCGCGGGAGCCGACGCTTGTGGCTCTTTCGCAGTGCTGGGGATGGTTGAGGCGGAGAAACTGGTGGCTTTCATCTCGACACCCACACCGGTTGTGCCGGGCGAGGACCAGCTCGTTTCCCTCATCGTCTCACGGGTGGACCTTCTGTGCTGACCGTCAGGTCGCGCGACCTGTGCGTTTCAGGCCCTGTCCAATAGTGTCGGGACACGAGCGCGGTCGTTCTGTCCGGGTGGCACGAAGAGGGGGAGCGTGGGTCCCGCCGGAAACGTTTTTTTCAGCGCGCTCCAGCCAGGATCGCATCACGACCTGCTGGTCCATCGGAGGAATCCAGTGTCAGGGTGTGTGCGAGAGCCCCACCTGGAACCGTCGGCCATGGTGCCCGCCGCCGTCGACGTGACCACCATCCTGTTCCCGCTCACCACCCTGCTCCCGCTCACCATCCTGTTCCTGATGTTCTTCCTCCTTCCTCTACGAGCACTACCGCAACCAGTGGCAACATCCAATCTCCCGCCCATCCTGTTCCAGCTTGATTCCTCCGAGGTACGCCACCCCCGTCGCAGAACGCCGGCAATGGCCCACACGTGCGCGCTCTGCGGGTCAGTTCCTACCCGTTTCGTAGTGCTTTTACACACTGGAATGATTTGCGACTGACGTCAATGGTGCTCGTGGTGCTCTCCATTCGTTTTCTGTCTGTGCTTGGAGGTACAGAGCGCCTGGGACATTCCAAGAGCGCTGAGCAGTGCATCTTTATTGCCAGACAGGGAGGCTCTGAGAAACAGGTATGTGCTGCCCCCGTTCCGCGTAGCTTCCCTCCCAGCACAATCGCTGCGTTTTCACGTGCTTCTCTCCGACACTGGCATCTGGGGGGTCCTTATGACTGCACAAAAGCATGCAAGAGCTGACACCCGCTGAGTTTCTGCTTCACGTGACGTCAGCGGTGGTTTTGCTGCTCCAGGAGTTGTTTTTTAATTCTTGTGCGTGCTTCGCAGCCGGACTAGGGTCAACGGCCGACGCATATATACTCAGAGCGCACGCTAGGAACGATCTGGAGCAAGAGGTACGTACCATGCTGAGAGCGGCCCCCTTTCGTGCGCTGAAGTTGCGCGCCGGCACGGACCTTTTCGTCGCTGGGACGTGGGATCTCCATCAGCCACCATATGCGAACGCACACTGATTGTATTGGCGCCGCGATGTGGCCGTTCCGTATGCCTGTCTGTAAAACAAAGAGAAGCTGACATCATTGTATCCCATCTGTACGTGACTGACGATAGTGACCGCGCCATCCAGAATGGACGCGCTGCCGGGTGAGGCCTCAGCCGATGAAGACAGGAAGTGGCCATGACCCTTTTGCTGCACCAACGCTCGATTGTGTGCATGTGCTCCGACGACGTCGACGTGCTCGCGCTCGGGCCATCCCGCCGCCATCCCGGGTCTTACCCAGGCAAGCGTGCAAACAAGGATAGGAGATTCGCAGAGTCCGCCCATCGTTTATTCCGGCAGTACTTTGGGATTGATGGTAAGCCGCCCACCTACGACGAGGCGGACTTTGAGCGTCGCTTCCGCATGCCACGCAGGCTCTTCATGCGCATCTACAACGACATTACGGAGGAGCTATGGTGGCAGCAGCGGCCAAACGCGACTGGGAGGCTACAAGCTCACCCCATCCACAAGCTTGTGGCGGCTCTTCGTGTGCTGTCGTATGGCGACTCGCAAGACCCGTAACGACGAGTACACCGAGCTGAGCAAGAGCACGGTGCACGACGCGGTGACGCGCTTGATCTCCTTCATCTTGGAGAAGTACGAGGCGTTCTACCTGCGCGCCCCGACGACGGCGGATCTAAAAAGCATTATGGAACGCAATGCCGCGAGGGGCCATGCCCGGCTGTATCGGCAGTCTTGACTGCTCTCACTGGCGCTGGACGAAGTGCCCGGTGGCTTTTCATGGTCAGTACCAGAAGGGCGGCCGAGGACGTCAGCGTACTATCGTCATCCGAGACGGTTTGTGACGAAGATCTGTGGCTGTGGCACGTTTTCGCTGGTGCCCCAGGCAGTAACAACGACCTCAACGTGCTGGCTCATAGTCCGCTGATGGTCAAGGTGAACCGCGGGCAGTGGCCGCCGCGTGGGCTCGACTACACGGTCAATGGCACGTCGTTTCATTGTCCATACTATCTTGTGGATGGAATTTATCCCCGTTATTCTCTGCTCATCTCTGCACATGCCAACCCAACTACACCACAGGAGCGCGTCTTCAATCGCCTTCAGGAAGCTCTCCGCAAGGACGTCGAGCGATTGTACGCCGTACTGACGGCTCGATTCCAAATCGCTTTGCATCCTGCACGCTCTCGCCATGTGTCCACCCTCATCCGCACCGCAAAGGCCGTAGCTATTTTGCACAACATGATCACGGAGCAGCGACGGAATGGGTACGTGTCACGTTCCCGTCCCTACTTTTCTGGCGGCGGCGACCAACCTGGCGGGGCCGCCGGTGGGGTGGGAGCGCATCCGGCTGGTGGCGGTGGCGATGGCCAACCCGGCGGCGGCGGTGGCGGCGCGGGAGAGCAGCCACCCGCTGGTGGTGGCAGTGGTCAGCCTGGTGGTGCTGTTGGCGGCCTTGGCCAACCCGGCGGCACCGGCGGCGGTGCGGGAGCGCAGCCGCCCGCTGGTGGTGGCAGTGGTCAGCCTGGTGGTGCTGTTGGCGGCCTTGGCCAACCCGGCGGCGCCGGCGGCGGTGCGGGAGCGCAGCCGCCCGCTGCTGATGGCAGTGGTCAACCTGGTGGTGCTGTTGGCGGGCTTGGCCAACCGGCGGCGGCGACGGCGGCGCAGGAGCGCAGCCGCCTGGTGGTGGTGGCGATGGTCAGCCCCCGGGAGCTGCCGGAGATGTGGCGTTTCAACCAGGTGCTGGTGGTGGTGCAGGGGCTTTTAATGGAGTTTCTGATGGTGTGGACGGGATCGTGCTCGCTGGGGCGGCTGGCGTTCCTCCTGCACCCGCTGCTGAGGATGGCGCCTGTTGTCTTGTTGGAGCTGGTGCCGCCAGCGACGTCCCAGGCGCTGATTGCGGTGTGCCTGGTGGCGAGGCGGGTGCGCCAGACCCAGCAGACATGGACGGGGTTGTGCTTGCTGGGCAGGTACATCCTCTGCCTGCGCCGAACGGTGACGGTGGGGCGGCGGGAGTCGGCGGGTCCGGTGGTGCGCAACCTGTTGATGAAGGCGAAGGTTCTGGGGGAGGGGCTTTTGAGGAAGGCGGTGGCGTTGATGGGGAGGGCAGCGGCGTGGGTGATGGAGTACTTGAGCCTGTTCCTGGAGCGGGTCAAGGGGCGCTCATGCGCATTTTGTTGGCCTGGTCAGCCGCTGTGGACAGTCGCACGCATATCGCTTTGAAGCGTGCCTTAACGGCGCACGTTTGGCAGAACTGTGAGTGGGTGTTTGAGCCTTATGAGTGAAGAGGTGCGACTTTGCGTTCTTGGCATCCGAAACCACAGGGACCCTCCTATCATGATGACGTTCATGAGCCAAGGAGATGGAGAGATCTGTTACCACCACCGGGATGAGGGGCTTGCCTCGGGATACCGCCCAATGTGGTGCAATGTGGTCGAGCCAAGCAAGACGGGGCGCTGGATGTTCGAAGGGCAATGGTAAGGCCTTTTCCAGTTCTCTCCCAAGAGTGAAGAGGTGGCCAACTGTGAAGGATGACGAGATGTCGCGCTTTCTGTGCTTCTCCTCCGGATGTATAACTTCGCATTCACACACGCCATGGTCAATGAAGACCGTTACGAAGCACCTGCTCCCCACGCATAGATGGGACTACCAAACACATCCGCATGCGGGACAGCTGGCGCGCGTGTCGGGGGCCACAGGCCTGGCCATCCGAGCTCGTCGTCGGGCAGGTATCAGGCCCCTCGTGGGTTTCTCGGGGCGATCTGACAGTAGCTCCCACTGTGTTCTGGTGCGGTGGAGGCCACCTTCGTAGGCCAAGGGAGGTCCCGTGAGCGCAGGCCGCGCCAGTGCGCCCAAAAGAGGCGCACGAGGCCCCCCTGCGGGAAGCCCCTCAGCAACACCTCCCCCTTCGAGTCACACCGCGGGGCCGCGTCCGCGGGGGTGAGGTGAACGAGGGGGGACCCATCCGCCGCGGAGTCGCCGGCGGGGGGCGCCGGCAGGGGCGCGGCCGTGACAAACGTGGTGAAGGGGGGAGGGGGGGCGTCAGCGAAGGGGGCGGCCGGTCCCATCCGGCGGCCGACGCCGGTCGTCGCGGCGGCAGCTGCGAGGCGCCCGCGACGGACAGGCGCGGTGGCGGCGCGGGTGGCGTGGGCGCAGCCTGTCAAAAATCGTGTCCCTGATGGCACGAGTCGGACTGGGTCAGTGTCAACGCCCCATGCGTCTGGGATCGGCCCGAATCAGGGAACTGTCATGTGGTCGTCTGCGTTGGCCACAATATTCAATAAAACTCAAAAGACAGAGCCAGCCTGGCTCGTGCACGGCTCGTGTGCCCGTTCACGGCTCGTACGCGGATGGCCTCGAGAGGGTCAGCGCGCTCTACCGGGCTGCCGGCATGGATAATTGGCGGGGCCACATCGTGTCCTCCCCAAGAAAGCAGCACGTGGCGGGCGGTCTGTTTGTGCTTGCACAACGAACTGGGGATGTTTTTGTGGGACGAGGCAGAGAGGTGCGCTCCTTAAAGGCAAACATCGTGCGCCCCGCGCCCGCTTGCTTCAGCGTGTGCCCAGGCTGGCATCAGTGCGGACGGTAACGCCCTTGATGGCGCCGTGCCTGTTGTGGGGGCCTTGCAGTGCTACGTTTCGTTGTCCACCGCGCCTACCGCGCCCGTCGCTGCGATCGCAGCGCCACGGTCCTCGACCGGGTGCGGATTCTTCGAGGAGCTCACTGTGGTAGCAAGGGCTCACAAAATGGTCCGTCGGAGCTCGACAGCCCAGTGTCCCCGACATGGTCGCCATGCTCGTTTATTCAGAAGACCAAGCGTGCGTGTGCTTGCTGAGGTTCGTGACGAGCCGGATGTGGACTTCCACCTCACAGGCCCAGCACAGTGGTCGTTCGTGGACCACATGATACAACGCTCACGGCCACGCCGAGACGCGACCAGACAGCGCACGGTGATGGGGGGAGCTGGAGGTGGGCCTACGCATGGCCATCAATGGGTCAACGCACGGTCTCTGAGCTGTGGTGTTCTCAGATCCCGGACACTCCATGCCCTCCTGGCTGTGTTTCCGCGCTCGGCTGTATTCCACCTTACCATTCACCATCCAACATGGGCCGCACCAAGTCCGTTCCCGAGCGCTCTACTCCTCCCGAGAGCGCGCCCGCCGCGGCCGCCGGCCGCTTCTGGCCGCGCGCGCGCCACGCGCGCCATCACGCCGGCTTCTCGCCGCTACCGGCCCGGCGTCAGGGCGCTCCGGGAAATCCGCAAATTCCAACGGAGCTCAGACCTGCTGATCAAGAAGCTTCCTTTCCAGCGCCTGGTGCGCTCTATTGCAGAGGACAACTACACTGGTCTGCGGTTCCAGTCGACTGCGGTCCTTGCGTTGCAAGAGGCGGCGGAGGCGTACCTCACTGACCTCTTCGTGGACACCAATCTCTGTGCCATCCACGCCAAGCGCGTGACGATCACGGTCAAGGACATGAAGCTGGCACGGCGCATTCGAGGGGAACGTCCGTGATTGCAAGGTACGCAACGGCGCAGTAGGGTCGGCATCGGACCAGTGCGCTGGGCGCGGGTGGGTGGGCGGGTGAGGGGGAGGTGTGGAGATGAGGTGGGATCGAGCTGGCGCTTCTGGGATGGCGAAGAATGAGAGAGGGGTTCCTGGTTGCTGTTACAGACGCGTCGATGACAGTGGTCTGACCAGTGTGCCTCATGCTGTCGGAGGGGCAGGGTGGACGAAGGTGCTGGGATTGGAGTGAACGGCTTTCCCAAGTACTTGGGCCTGCCGGCGCCAATTCCTAGCGTCAAGTGGCAGTGGGCCCCCACTGCAGCGGACAAGCCACGGGCAGGCGGGGGTAGCTGACTACGGGGGCACGGATGCGGACCGCTAGCAGGCCGTACAGTCGGCAGCGGACTGTCCTCCCCATGCAGGAGCACTACCACCTTAACCCCAGGCGGGCAAGCGGGGGAGGGGTTGGCCTAGAGGCGAATTGGAGAGAGAGCGTCCGACATGAGTGAAAGCAGGACTTGATGGAGTGCACGGGAGTGTACCCGCCGGGAGAGGGGCAACCGGACACGGTGTGGCCCGCAGGGTGGGCCCCAGCGGGCGAGAGTGCGCAGGAGCCTGCCGGGCGGGCTGCGCGAGCAGCAAGGCTGCCGGGCGGCGGGCACGCAGAAGAGGGGAGGGCACGGCGCCCACTGCGTGAGTGCGGACGCTCCATGGAGGGTTCATATGTGTGGGGCCAGTGGGCTAGCCACCGAGGTCCGAAGAAGAAGAGGAAATTTACGCTGCGACTGAGACTGTGTGCGACGGTCGTGGAGAAAGGTGCGGGTGTGCACGGCGTCACGCTCGCAGGTGGCCAGTGACCACAGTTCCCCAGCTTTTCCTACAGGGGGCTGAGCGTGAAAAAACGGGCACCGCTTCTTGTTGATTCGTGAAGTCGGTCCGACACGCACGCAGTCCTTATCGGGCTCAATCATCCACCCCACTGACCTTTTCCTCTGTTGCCGCACCGCGGCGAAGCGTGCCCCACCCCGTCTCTATGCCATTGAGCAGCCTTCACGCCCCCTCCATCGCGTCGGCCTGGTCTTCATGCGCGTCGACTCGGGTGGCCCTTTTCCACGCGCGCGCTCTTCCACCGCTTCCAAGTCCGCGCAGGTGCACGTCAGTCCGCCCAGTGCGCCGAGCCCATCCTTCTCAGCTTCCGCAGCGTGCTGAGCTCCTGGTATTTCAAGAAGTTTTTCCCGTGTGCGCGGACGTACGTCGTCTTTACGCTCCTCATGGGCGCTCCACTCAGTCGTTCGACAAAACAAACCTATTCTGTAGCGACCTCGTACAGCTGGCAAAGTCTACCGGGTGCCGTCGTCCTCCTCTTCTTCCTCGCTACTGCTGTCATCAAGCCCGTACAGGATCGACTTGGTTGCGCCGGCATCGATGTCCTCAGCTCGACTGGAAGCACCGCTTACGCGTGCAGCACTCCCACCGGCATCACTCCCAGCGGCGGGAGCAGCCACGCGCGCGTTGCTGGCGCCGAGGGTTGTGCTCGACATGGTCAGGTCAATGACCCGCTGCCGCAGGAGCGCGTTCTGCTTCTTTGTCGCCATCGCGCGAGCCCCAGGGGAGATGGCAGCGCGGCGGTCAGCTGCGTGTCCGCTGTCTGAAGAAGCAGGCGTGCCAGCCGATGGAGACGCCGCCCTCCCCGGCAGGGCCATGCTTGAGTCAGTGCGACGCTCGAGCGCCGTGGAGAGCACCGACCGACCTAGGCGAACCATTTCTTGATGCAGGTTCGAGCGGAATTCCAGAGCCTCCGGCGTGTCACGGACACCTTCTCTGTTGAAGTACTCCGCTGCCATCCGTCTGTCTTCGGCACGCTGAGCCGCCTCGCAGGCGGCCGCGCGCTTGGAGATCGACGAAACCATGGTCTTTATCGCCTCGTTGGACGACTCCAGCGCTTGCAGGAGGCCGTC
This sequence comes from Pyropia yezoensis, assembly GCA_009829735.1. Classification (NCBI taxonomy): domain Eukaryota; phylum Rhodophyta; class Bangiophyceae; order Bangiales; family Bangiaceae; genus Pyropia; species Pyropia yezoensis. The sequence goes on along the minus strand of CM020618.1, from coordinate 6,454,653 downwards.
CTCCTCTCCGATGCTTTCCGCCTTGCCCCTCGCCTGCCGCTTTGCCGCCTTGTTGCCCATCAGGTTCTGCTGCAGAGGAGGCCTCTTGCCCTTGCCTGGCCGTTTCGCCGCTCCATCGACACAAGCATGGGCCCCATAAAGAGCTTCGATCTCAGGATCAGCTGCCGCGCCGCTCCACTTGTCAAGGACTCGTAGCTGGTCCCAGCAAGGCCCCCAGTTGTCAGGTGGCATACGAGGCCGGCGCTCCGGCAGGTCCATGCCAGCGGTAGCCCGAGCGTCTTCCTCCTCACCATCTTTCCTAGCAGCATCGTACGCGGACGTAGCGGAGTAAAGGCCACGTGCCGCGCGCTTGACGCCCTCTTCATCGAGGTTGCCCGTCAAATCGTCAGAGCTGGAGATAAAGTAGAAGTGCGCATAACGCTGGCAGGACGGCCCGACGTTGCGCTGAAACTCCGTCTGAGCTGAGCCGACAGGTCGGTCCGCCCATCGCCCTTTCAGTTTGGAGGCCGCCACGTTGGTCGGCGTCAGCCCGACGAATCCGTTGTAGACGGCCTTCCAGAAATTTTCTGGCGTCTGGTCGCTGCCCGAAGCGGAGTTGAGCGTGGCCACCGCAAAAGCCTTGCAAAGCGCGACGCGCTCCTCCAGGTTCCACACCTTCCCCTTCCCCTTGCCCTTGCCCCGACGGCCGCTCGTATCGTCGCCGACGTCGTCTGGTGCCTCCACGGTCCCAGAGCTGGACAACCCCGGTGCCACTGCAGGGGACGGGCGTTCCCCCGCTGCTCCATCGACGGCAAAAGAAGCGTCAGCTGGACGGGTGCCACGCACCCCCGCGGCGGCGCGTACAGCCGGGCGAGGGGCAGTGACCACGGCACAACCAGCTTCAGCCGGTCGGGTGTCCGCCACCCTCGCGGCGGCACGTACAACCGGGACATCACAGTCGGCCCCCCCCGCCGGTCCACGCGAGTCATCCAAAAGCAGAGCGGGGGCACCCGTACTCGGAGGACAACCCACACCAGTGCGAGGACCTGCCGCTGGCACAGGAGGCGTCGAGCCGCGTTCCGCAGCGCCCTGAGCCCCCATCGGCATGCCACTCGCCGCCCCGCCCGGCACCGCGGTGGTGGCATCAACCGCGCGGGCGTCCGCCATCGTGGCCTCCTTTTCGCCCTCGGCGCGCAGCGCGAGTTCCACAGCTCGAGCCGTCGCCTCCCGCCGTGCGCGGCTCGCAGCAATGGCCCTGCGTGCTGCAGCAGTGACTGCCATCTTCTTTGTCACGGCTGCAGCATCAACCCCTAGCAGGACGCTGCCGCCCGCGCCAGGTGCAGGAGTCGCAGATCGGGGGGAAGGAGATGAATGGCCCGTAGACCGCGGCGGCAGGGGTGGGAGAGAGGAGCTCATGGTGAAAGGATGGGCGTGTGACGGCGGGCGCTCTGCCGCCTCCGGCAAGAGCTGTGGAGCGAGCCCAGCGTACGGGCACAGGCTGGGCTGAGGTCGAAGCGGCGCCCACTCTGGTGGGAAGTGCGGAGGCTGCCCGTCCAGAACGCCGACGGACGGCGACTGTCTGGCCTCTTTTGAGCAATCCCGCCCACCAACCAGCGTGCTCGCGTTGTCGGCGCCGCGTGAGACAGCGTGAAAGGGCCGTTCGCGCATCAGCACGCTATTTACGTTGGCAGCGCGTCGTGACAGCGCACACTGCAAAATAGGCACCCAGCCGCATGCTCCCATCAATCCAGAGGTCCGTCGAGAGACTTTCTCCAAGCAGTCACTCCAGGCCCCGTTCTCGTGCAGATCGTGCGCAGATCACGGAAGCGCGTCTGATTCACATGGGTGTTCTGATTGGCTCAGAGGGCGGCACGTCAAAACGGCAACAGGACTCGACTGAAGAACCTGCGAAATTCATCGACTGTCCTCCAAGCACCCGAGCGACCCCGCAGCTCCCGCCCGACGTATCACTACGATCAGCAAGACAACAACAGCACGTAGTGCACACCTGCTCTCCCCCCCCGTCGATGGCCCGCGCGGCCTGCCCCCGTGCAACACGCGTCCGCTTGCCCGCCTCGGTTGGGGGTCCCCCTGCCGCGATTCATAGAAGGCTCCCACGACTACCCGACGGGCCCGAACGCTGATATGTGTGCCGTGCCAGCACGCACCGTTTTAGCCCGGCCTTGCGCTGTCACCAGCTCTACGTATGACACGTAGGTTGTTCCTGCCCCTCCCCTGTGCTTTCCCCGGCCGGTGCTATCTACCAGTGGGCAGCCGCGGTCCTCGTCCCCCGTTCTCCACTCACGCTCGCCAACAGGAGCTCACTTGGCCCCTCCAGACAGTCGCAAGCCGTCCGCCCCCCACCCGCGAGCCGCTGTCTCGCGACACACTTTCTCCACGCAGAGCCTTGACCGTCCCACACGCACCCCCCTCCACACTGCGCCGCCCCCCGCTCCCAGCGCTCGCACCAGTCGGAGCGCTGCCCTGTGTCCCGACCGCCCAGCTCCGTGTAGGGGGCAGGGGCCGGCCCAGGCCCGCACCCTCCCCGCCGCCCAGGGCGGCATCGGTGCTGGTCTAGGTCGCCCGCCCCGCCCGTCAGGCCCATCCCGGCCCACCGTGGTGGGCAGCTGCCGGCCCCAGACCGTCTTGAGGACCAGCAGCGTGCGCCGGTTGCCCGCCCTCGCCGCAGGCCATCGCTCCCCCTCCCCAAATCGGTGAGCCCCGCCGGCGAGGGCGCGACCAGTCCTCATGGGGTTGGCCCCCGTCGCTGGGGGCACTCTCTTGATCACCCTTCCCCCCCCGGAGGAGCGGGCCCCGCTTACAGCGCGCGGACGCCATCGAAAGCCGCGTGGATGACTCGCTCTTTGTACCGTGCGGACCGTGCCGAGACTCTCGGTATCGCACGACCTGCATCCATGCATGGCCTACGTAGCGTGACCTCTACGACACGCGAAACGGCGCTGGCTTATTCGTTATGTCGTGCAACAGAGAGAGAGACGCAGCTTTTTACATGAAAAAAAACAGACACGCACATGCACACAAGCTGTATCACGCTCGACGGCGCTTGCTTGGCCTCCCCGCCGCGGATGAGGAAGCCGGATTTTCGACACTCTTCCGTGCCTTCCCGTCAGACCGCCCGTGGCGTCGGCGTGCGCCCCTGTGCGGGGTGTCTAAAGCCAGGTCGCCGTCACCGGCTCCCGATGCAACGGCCGGCGCACGCGAGGCAGTGGAGGGCACTCTCCTCTCGCTGCGACGCGGCCGCTGTACAATATACGGCGCATCCGGCTTGCCACCCGATTCCTTGGCCGCCGTGGGACGATGTACAGGAAGCTCCTTGCCGCGGAATCGTCGCCCCCGGCCGGCGGACGCCGACGACACGCCGTCCCGCCCAGAGTCCACCTTGGCAGCGCGCTTTTTCGGCCTGCGGCGCGTGTGCCGGGGCGGCAGCGAGGACGACTCGGACGGGACAAACGACGAGGACAGGGACTCGGTCCATGAAGCCGTCTCACAGGAAGGCGTCTTGCGGACAGACGGCGACGACGCCAGCGGGCCCGACAGCACCGGTGACGGCGACGTCGACCTCGAAGGGCTTGTCGACAGCGCCAGTCCACCACAGACGCCTCCTCGCGCAGGTTCCGCGGGTCCAGCGGGTCCCATTCCTGCTCCTCCTCCTAGACAATCTTCGTCGGTGTCCAGCACTGGCGGGGCCGCAATAGCTGCCTGCCCCACGCTTGGAGGGGCAGCCCGACGCGACGACGGCCACCCAGGCACACCGGACACAGGCGAAAGAGCAGCTTGCACCGCCCTGTCCATGGCGGCAGCGTCTTGGTCTGCCTCCAGCCGGTTGCCAGCCCAGCGAGGGACGCGAGTCCACACCGCCCGGGTGGCCATCGTTGCCGCCGCCGTCGCAAAGCCATCACTCGCCGCACACGGCGAGAGACCCTCCATTACGAGTCCCACAGGGGTGCCATCCGCACTTGGCTTTGCCGTGAGGCCGTCGGCGCCAAGAGACAGCGCACACGCACGGCATGCGACAAGGAGTGCCGCCGAGACCGCCACGGCGTCTACCGGGGACGGCCGCGTGGGGAACGATTTGTCCACACCCACCCCGTGCGGCGCAGCGAGGTTGCGCCATCTCACAGCATTCTCCGCTGCAGTGTAGGAGAGGACGTCGCTCGGAGCCTGCCGCGGCTGGATGACCAAGCGCACCGAGGGTGGGGAGCCACACACCAAGCCAAAGAAGCACAAGTATTCGTAGAAGGTCCCGACCCCCTTGCGCAGTCCACTCACGCGGGGCGGAGGAAGAGAGTGCTCCATGGGTACCGCTCGGCGGAACCCGAAGCGACCGCCGTAGCCACGCGTCACCGCGCCGGCACCCTCCGCCCAAGCTGCGGGGCGTGTGCTTGAATGAAAAGCCGGCGGTGTCCCTCAGGCGTGACCACAAGGTATGGCCAGGGTTGCGAGAGGAAGCGGGGGGCGCTGACGCGCGTCACCGTGCGGGAGCGGCATGGGCCGCGTGGGTACCGGAGGGGGGGGGGCGCCGACGCGGTCGACGACTGTGGCGAGCGCCAGCTGGCTTTCATCGTTGGCGGCGCCGTACGAGTTCCACCACGCGGCGGGGCTCCATTCGGGTGCGGAAGAGTAGGGCGCCGCCACGCGTCACCCTTGTGGCGGGGCATGGGCTGGGTGGGGAAGGGGGGGGGGGGTGGCGGCGACGCGGTCGACAACTCTGGCGGGCGCCAGCTGGATTGGATCGTGGGTGGCGCCGCACGAGCCCCACCACGCGGCGGGGCGCCATTTAGGTGCGGAAGAGAGTGGCGCCGCCACGCGTCACCCTTGTGGCGGGGCATGGGCTGGGTGGGGAAGGGGGGGGGGGTGGCGGCGACGCGGTTGACAACTCTGGCGGGCGCCAGCTGGATGGGATCGTGGGCGGCGCCGCACGAGCCCCACCACGCGGCGGGGCGCCATTTAGGTGCGGAAGAGAGTGGCGCCGCCACGCGTCACCCTTGTGGCGGGGCATGGGCTGGGTGGGGAAGGGGGGGGGGGATGGCGGCGACGCGGTCGACAACTCTGGCGGGCGCCAGCTGGATGGGATCGTGGGCGGCGCCGCACGAGCCCCACCACGCGGCGGGGCGCCATTTAGGTGCGGAAGTGAGTGGCGCCGCCACGCGTCACCCTTGTGGCGGGGCATGGGCTGGGTCGGGGAGGGGGTGGGGGGGATGGAGTTGGCGTCGACGCGCGTCACGATAGTGTTGCGGCGCGCTCAGGCCAGGGGAAGTGGGGGCTGGCCACGCCTTTTCGACTCGCGGCAGGGCCTGCGCCGGTCGGGAAAGAGGGCGGAGACAACCACTCTGCGCGCGCCTCCCACCAACAACCGTACACGGATCGTTACGCCGCTTATGCACACCAGTCCGCCCCAGCTCGCCCTTCTATCGGAGGGCGGCGGCAGGAATAGATGCTCGGTTGGGGCGCCGCGGGTCGTCAACGACCACTGAGAACCGGCGTGTGCGGATGGGACTCAAAAGCTTACAAAGAAGCTGAGCCCCCGCGCGGCCGCTTGCACCCCCACATATGGGGCGGCCGCCCTCGCCGGCCCCACCACGGCGACCCTCGTTGGCCATGCAGCCTGCGCTGCCGCGACGCGGTGACACCTGTCATGCGCACAGCGGGGAGTGCAAGCAGTGTACTCCCCGGTACGGCCACGCCCATTGGCCGCACGGCCGCACGACGAGGATCGCATCCAGCGTGCCGCGCGTCTTCGGCACACCTTAAAGCGGGGAGAGCCTGCGACCGGTTGCGCACCGGTGGGGCGCCGGCGGGGGGGGTCCGGGGGGGGCGTCAGTCCTTCACTGGGGCCGGTGCCGCACCCCTCCTGTGGAAAGGGGCCGTGTTGCGCAGGTCCACGCTGGAGCGTGACGCACTGGGGCTAGTGACGAGACTGATCGGGTGCCTGCGGGACACGTGCTGGCCTGACTCACGCCCTTGCCTACGTGCACCGCAGATTGAGGGGATCCTGGATGTCCGCGCACGGACGGCCCAATCAGCGCCCCGGACTAGAACGGACACGGAAGCGTGTCTGGTCTCCTGTCCATACGTCTGGGCGGGCTGTGTCATGAGCTAGGAGGACGGTGCGCACCGCGCTGCGACAAACGCTTTCGAAGATCACTTTGTTGACGATACCATATCGGTGGACGGTTGGAAGCCCCCTCGAGCGCTTCTCAGGCCAGCCTGCTGTACGAAAAAGACGGAATCTCATGGCTTCGCCTCGGCAAAACCATCGTGAAATGACAATCTCCGAGGACGACGCAAGTCGGCAAAGCGTCCAGCGAGCGATCCACCGCATGGCGGGTGCTGCGTCACGCCAGCAACCTGCTCGGCTGGCCCCTTGGCGACACCGAGGAGCGCTGTCGCGGCGGCCTCGCCGGCGTGTCTCTGTCGTCCGATCTCGAGAGCTGCTAGGTTCAATGAACTCTGAATCAAATAAATCTGAATGCGCGTGGACTTCATGCGCCAATCCGCTTGTACGTCACCAACGGTCGACTACGTAGCCACGAATGCTCGAGGTCACCGCAAAGCTGTCTGAAACCGGTCTCAACATGGAGTTGCTCGCTGCACAACCGACCACCAATGTGAACACTAACCGTTCACAAATTCGGGGTCTGAACTGGGCAAGCTGTCCTCCATTTTGCAAGGTAGCCTGTTGGTAGCCCCCGTGTCGACCTCAAGTCCTCAGCGTCCGACCATCCCGATAGTACCGCGATGGTCGGACCAATCTGGAGCGTACACGTATGTACACGTGGCGTTCTGAAATGAACCGTTTAAGACCGATAGTCGACATTGGTGGCTGTGCCCTAAACCGCGCAGTGCCTGCTAAACCGTCTCAAAAAAATCTTGCTTTTTCTTCTGCGGGCACCGTTGTGGGCTTGCCAAGCATGGCGTCGATTCCTGCGGCCACGCAAGAACCCTTGCGGAAACCGCAAGGTTTTTCTGCGGAGTCCGCGTTTTCCACAAACTCATCACTCTTGCGGGGCTCGTTGCGGAAATCTCCCCTTCCGCGACTGCCATCGACCGCTGGAGTGTACCCAATCAGAGGCCTGGATGGGAAGGGCATTCGGACGCCTCGCTTTCTTCCCTACAGTCTTTCTCCATTGTTGGGCACCCTTTGTGGCGACCGTAAGCCCAAGGATTGTAACTTGATTCCGCCCTCTGATTGGTCGGTGACAACGATCGAATGCTGACACATGCGTTGATCGCACCGTAGAGGTCGGTCGACCTGCATTGGTTACTAGACACCGTGCCCAAGAAAGGATGTCACAGCAATGGAGAAAGACTGTACTGTATGTACAGTACATACATGCACCAGTGCAAGGCCCTCGCCGCGATATGGCGGGGCGTCAGGTGGTTGAGGACGACGGCGGCGGGGGGGGGGGTAGGGGGGCGTTGCGGGCGGTACCGCCGCCGCCGCCGCCGACCCACCTGCCAGGACGGGGGCGGCGGTGAGTGGCGCCCTGCGGTCGCCGCCAGTGGCGGTGACAGCCGCCGAGGTGGCCGCCGCGTGTGTGGCGGCGGAAGTGGGCGGAGCGCTGGCCGAGAGGAGAGCGTCCGCTGGTAGCGCGTGGAAGCCCGGCGGCGGCAGCGGCGATGGCGGCGGTGGCGCCTTGGTGGCGGTGCAACGGGCGGGCGGCGCGCCCTCGGCCGGGTCGCCGGGAGCGGGGCCTCCACCCGCCCTGCTCGGCGGGCAGCGCGGCTCGCGGGCAGCCGCAACGAGCGGGGCGGCGGCATCGGTGGCCGGGGCAGCGAAAAGAACGGAGCGGGGGGGGGGGCGGAGGAGGTGCAGCGAGAAGAACGGAGCGGGGGGGGGACGGCGGGGGGGGAACGGGGGGAGCCCCGGAGTGGGGGAGAAGAGCGGGAGGGGGGTGCAGAGGGAGGGAGGGGGAGCGAGGACCGCTCGTTCACGTCACTCTTCGAGGCGTCCGGGAACGCAGTGCGTGGGAGATTTCCACCGTAATAGCCCGCAATGGCCCGTGCAGAAGCGATTCCGCTACGAGCTCTGTGGGGCCCACACACAGTCCGGCTTGCGGTCGTCGGTTGAGCCCCCAGCCGCGTCTTACATGGAGCGCTACAACGAAGCAAACATTGCCGCTTTCACATTCAGCGCCTTCTCGTGCGTGTGTCTCGGCCAGAGCAACAACACGGAGAAAAAAAGGATGTGTTGTGATGCTCATAACGAGAGCGTTTTTATGGTATTTTTTGACCCTCACAGCGACAAGGTCGACGACGGCAGGTACCGTATTGGTCAACATTCCGCCAGCACATGCTAGCGCACGGAGAGTCGACGCGACGAGCCACACGCGTGCGGGAGCCAATGAGCTCCCTCCTTGGGTCGCTGCCCGCGCCCGCCGGGGAGCCGCGGGCAGCACACGGCTCGGGGCGGAGCGTCCGTGCACGGACGGGGGGGGGGGAGGGGCGCCAGGCCGGGACGCCGCGCGTCGTCATCGACAGCGCGTCTCGCGGTGCGGCGGCACCGTTCCCGCGACGAGACGTCTCAGATTTCCCGACTTGAGGGGAGAAGGGGGGGGGGTGAGAAGAAGGAGGGTGGTAAGAAGATGGAAGGTGGTGATAAGATGAAAGGTGGTGAGAAGAAGGGAGGTGGTAAGAAGACGGGGGTTGGTGAGAAGACGAGGGGTGATGAGAAGAAGGGGGTGATGAAAAAGCGCCACTGTAGAGGCTGCTGCCCGCCTCTGCAGTGAGGGACACAGCGGATCCGAAACACACAAGAAAAAAATACCAGCGCGTAACAACCCCATGGACCCCGGTCATGGCACAAAGCGACTTGTCCCGGGGCCGCGTCTGACCACGGGGGGCGGCCAAACGTTCACGCAAGCAGGTGCGCGCGACCACCGCGGGCGCCGTCCCCACAGCCGCCGCCGCCCGTCGCGGCCCGCGACGGCCGCCGCAACGGACGCGTGCAGTCATCTGCGCGGGGGGAGGGGGCACGGTCTCGGCTCCCGGGGCGCCGTCTCTGCTGGCGGAAAGGGAGAGGTGCGGCCGCCCCCGCGACACGGGCGAGGGGAGAGGTATGCGCAGTACCTCTAGCACCGACGGCACGCTGGGCGGGGGGGGGGCGGAGGGATGCCGCGCGCCACCCCACCCTACCCCCTGCCGCGGGGTCCTCACCCCCATCGGGCGCATTGAGGGGGCAGCGCACAGCGGGGCCGCGGTGCGCCCCCCGCAACGATGGGTGGCTGCCGCGGGGCGGCGCTACAGACATGTAGGCGGCGGGACGGCTGGCGCCTGCATGGCAGAGGCAGGCGCCGGCCGCCAAGACAATGACGGTCAGGAGGAGGGGACGGGGCGCATGCGAGGGAACGCCCCCGCCCGCCCGCACGCCCGCACGCCCGAGCGACGGCGGCTGCCGCCAAGCCGCCGTGGCCAGTCACACAAAGACTGGCGGCGGCGGCGGCGGCAACGGCAGCGGTAGCGGTAGCGGCAGCGGCAGCGGCAGCGGCAGCGGTACGGGTAGCGGCAGCGGCAGCGGCAGCGGCTGCGGTAGCGGTAGTGGCAGCGGCAGCGGCAGCGGCAGCGGTACGGGTAGCGGCAGCGGCAGCGGCAGCGGCAGCGGTAGCGGTAGTGGCAGCGGCAGCGGCAGCGGCAGCGGCAGCGGCAGCGGCAGCGGCAGCAGTCGCGGCAGCGGCAGCAGCAGCGGTCGCGGTAGCGGCAGCAGTCGCGGTAGCGGCAAAGGTAGCGGTAGCAGTAGCAGTAGCGGTAGAAGTAGCAGTAGCGGGAGTGGTAGTGGCAGCGGCAGACGCAAAGGAGGGGACAGCGTTACCCCGTAACTGGCGTGCCATCCAGCCCCGTGGTGACGGCGGTGACGTCGTCAAGCGCGGTCAGCGCAGCAGTCGCGGCGACAAGTGGCGGCGGTGGAGCCCCTCCCCCCACCGCCGCACCCCCGCCTCCAGGGCGTGGCAAGTAGACGGTGGCGGCCGACGCGAGCACCCCCCCCCCACCCGCGGCGAGCGCCGCCCCCACCCCCGCCGTCACGGCACGCAGCGCCGGCGGCGGGCACACCACCCGAAGCGCTGCGCGGGCGGGGCCACCACCGGCATGCCCCCCGCCCCTCCCCAGGACGCCGTCGCCGTCGCCGTCGCCGTCGCCGTCGCCGCCGCGGCCGGCGGGCGGCCCCTCCGCCTCCTCCTCCTCCTCCTCCATCTCCACCTCCACCGCCCCCGCGTCGACCGCCGCGGCCATCACCGCGTCGGCAACAGCCGGCCAGGGCCGCCCGTCCCCCCCTCCCCCTCCCCCCAAGTCGGCGGCAACGACGCGTACCACCCCCCACCGCTCCAGCCCCCCCTTCCCCGGCGGCACCACCCGCCCCCCCGACCGGGCCACCGCCGCCCGCACCGCCGCCGCGAGGCGCGCCCGGTTGTTGGTGGTCGCTTCCACCACCAGCGGCACCCCCCCAACGACCGCCTCGTAGACAACCGCGTCGCCGTCGCCGCCGCCGTCCGCGTCGGCGGCGGCCGCGCCCGGCCGGCGGTTGCCCACCGCCAGCGCACTCTCAATCCGCGCGGCGGGCAGGCCGGCGGCGCGGGCGGCGGACAGCGCCGCCGCTAGGCGGCCCGCCGCCGCCGCCGTGGCCGCCGCCGACCCGCTCCCCCCGCTCCCACCGCCGGCAGCCGCAGCAGCAGCAGCAGCAGCAGCCCCGAGTGACGACGACGCCGGCGACGACACGGGGGCGGCGGCGGTGGCGGCGGCGGCGGCAGCGGCGGCGGCGGCCACCCGGGCGGCCGACGTGATGGCCGCCGCGAGGCGGGCGTGGGTAGCCTGCCGCGCGGTATCCGCGCGCGCCTTTTTGTGCTTGATGTTGGCATAATGGGAGTGGCCGGCAAGGCCCCGCCGGGGGAACGGCGGCGGGGGCACCCCCCGCGCCGGGGGAGAGGGGGGGGGGGGGGGGGGGGCGCCCGCCCGCCACGCGGCGGCAGCGGCCCTGAGGAGGGGGGTGGGAGTGGGGCGGGGTGGGGCGCCCCGCCCCGCCACCCACCACCTGGCGATGGCCAACATGTGGGGGAAAAAGGGGAAGGGGAAGGGGAGGAGTGGGAGGGGGGGGGGATAGGCCACGGCGGAAGCGAAGGCCGACGCGACCCGTCGCGACGGGGGGACGGGCGGCGGCACCGTGCGGGATCGCCTCGGCGTGAGAGCGACAGACCACACGGCTGGCACACGCGGTGTTCTCTCGATCCGGTGGCTGGAACAGAGGCCGTCGTGGCCCGGCGCTGTAAGGTGCCGGTCCTCCGCGACGCGCCGCCTTCCTCCCCCCCCCGTGCGGCGCACTGCCCCGGCGGCGGCGGCACAGTGCGACGGGCGCCGGCTGGCGAGGCGAATGGTCGCCCATCCGCGGGGAGCGTTTGGGCACGCCCACAACCCCCGCCCCTCCCCACGGGCAGGGCGCACCCTCGCTCGTGCACCCTCGGCGACGCGATAGCATAGGGCCATGGTCCAACGTTGAAGGCCATGCTGCGACGGTACTGTATGTACTGTATGTACTCTCCTTGACATGAGCTATGCGCGGCACACGCGCCGGCCATTGACGGGGATGTGTACTGTACATACATAGGTTTCTGAGACTGCGTACTCCCCAAGTAGGTTACAGCAGGTGACATGCAGCTCCCCCTTCCGCCACGGGCGGGGTCCCATCCGGGGCCACAACAAATATACGACAGACGTCTCACCGCCGAGCGAGGCTTCTCAACGGCGGCGTCCGTACCCACGACGACGCACACACACAGACGTCCAAGACGCCCCTTTGTGCCTTCGGCCAACGCACTCGTAGCCGTCCCAGCAGCCCACAATCCCTGGGCCGATACACGGGCCGCGCGGCGGCGCCCACCGCCGCGCCACGCACACAGCCTCGCCCTCGGCAACGACGCACACGTGGCCGGCCCAGCACACGCGGCCCGCCGCGGCGCAGGGCGCGCCGGGGGGGACGTTCCGGCGGCAACGCACGCCCGCAGCGGTGGCACCCCCAACGGGCCCGCGGCAGTACGCCGGCGCCATGCAGACGGCGTCGGTGGCGCACGACCCGCCATCGGTCGTCGGTGGTACCGTCGGTGACGGCGACGGCGACGGCGACGGCGACGACGGAAGCAGCGGCGGCACCGCCGTGGGGGTGGGCCCCGTCGGCCCCCCTGGGCGGCACACTAACGAGCCCCCCGTGCCCAGCCGCTCCCGCGCCGCCTGCACGCACGTCGTGCCGTTGGCGCACGCGTCGGGGTCACCCGCCTGGCACGCCCCCCCGGCGAGGCGGCGGAGCCACGCGCACCGCAGCCTCTCGAGTTGGCGTCGGTACAGCGGGTGCCGAGGGGGCACTCGACGAGGGCAAAGTTGAGCAGCCGACACGGCCGCCCCGGTGGCCCCGTGCACGTGCCAGTCGGGCCCACCACCGGGTCAACCGGGTTGCCCGCGTCGGCGACGCAGCCGGCGCCCGGCGCACAGACGGCCGCCGAGTGGCACACCCCCCCTTCCGGCACGTCGGTCATGACACACACGGAAGAGATGCCGGAGAAGGCCACGGTGGTACACTGCCCTTCTGCACAGTCCCCCGGCACGTGCACTCGTCGCCGACGGCTGCGGCAGCGCCGCCGCCGCCGCCGCCGCCGCCGGGCGCGTCGGAGCACTCGCCGCCGCGGCAGGAGGAGGAGGCGCACATCTCCAGCTGCCGCGGGCTGCACGCCTCCCCGACGGCCAGCCGCCGTACGCAGACGGGGGCGGGGAAGCCCCGCTCCCTCTCCACCGTGTTGACGTATGCACACGTCAGGGCGGGGTCGTTGCACACGTCAGGGCGGGGTCGTTGCTCACGTCACGGCGGGGTCGTTGCACGGCGGCGCGCCCAGTCGGCACGCGTCCCCGATGGATGACGGGGTGGCCGCCTGCCGAGCCGGGCGGGGGAGGGCGCCGGCCGACAGGGCGCCGCCGCCACCCGCCCTGGCCGCCGACGCAGCGACCGACGCTACTGCAGCGGCAGCGGCGACGGCGCCGGCCGCCAGCACATTGGGCGCCCGCGCCCAGCACCCCGTCATGGTCTTCGCAAAAAAGGGCACCCCGCAGCTCGATGGCGGCTGTTATCCTTGACGCCGAGGGCGGGGGCGCGCGGTACCAGTGCCAGCGGGCGGCTGCCTCGTCGTCGGCGCCGTCGCGTCTGGGAGGGCGCGTGTCCCCTCCCGCTCTTTGAGGGCTCACGCGCTGCTTCCCCGTGGCGTCGGCCGCCCCATTATCCGCCAGTGCCAGGCAGCGCGCGCATACGCCGGACGGACGGGCGTGGGTAAGGGGCACTGCTTGCCGCCGGGTGCCCCAATGGACAGCTACGGGCGAGCGGCAGCCACCACGGCCGCCAGTCACACCCGCCGCGGCGCCAGCGTGCCGACCCACCGAGGGGGGAGGGGCGACAACGCACGGGGGGCGCGTGCCACGGTTCGTAACCTTACGATGCTGCTGTGTTGGGGGGGGAAGGCAACAGGTACGGTGGGCGGCCCGCTCCGGCCTCGCCCCCAACCCAGTGGGATTGGTGCTGCCTTCGGGCGGCGTGGGCCTTGGGAGAGGGGACTTCAATGGGCGAGACACCCGTAGCGCCGCGGGGGCGGGAGATGAAGAAGTCAACGGGGTCGGGGACGAAAGTGCAGAGGCTGGAAGTGGAGGGGGGCGAGGGGCGCGCCCACCCCTCCGCATTGTTGCCGGAGGGTGGCTAAAGGTCGCCCGCGGCAGCGGCGGCAGCCGCGGTGGCAGCGACGGCCGACGACAGCGTTGAGCAGGGGACGGGCAAATAGAGGAGATGGGGGTCCCCCACGTGCGCGCCACACGCAACAGGTGCGGGCCACCGCGAGAAGGAAGGGAACGCCCCGACTCTACCTACCTTCGTGGCCGGCCGCGGCCGACGCACCAGGAGCGGGGAACCAGATGAGGGGGGGGGGGGGGGGGGCGGAAAGTGGCATGGTACTGACGGCCACGGCACAAACTCCATCCAAGTCCAGCGGCTGACGAAAAAACGGTGTGTCTGACACGTGTGAAACAGGGGGACTTGTCCGCCAACACCCCCGTTACTCGCTAGCCGCACCACCCGGCTTCTCCCGACCCACTCATGCCGACTTCTGAGCCCCCCCCCTCGACATCCACCAGAAGCCTTGTATACGCTCCTGCCCCGTCGGTCCCCCTCCCCATAGTACCATCCACCCCCCCGCTGTTGACCGAACGCTGTTGGTGGTGGCCTCGTCTGTGATCGATACAGTTGGGCGTACGTAGTCCGTCTCGTCCTCAGAGCAACTGGAGACCATACGAAGAGCCACATGCCAGCCCTGAAAACCCAAAGACAAGATCCTCTCGAGCAAAGGATGCCTGTGAACAGAGTGGTCTATGCGTACAAGGCGAAGCCCCCATGCTCCCAGTTTCATGTTGGCAGCATTTGATGCGATAGCACCAGCACGACACGAACAAGAAAAAGAAGAACACCCATGTCAATGCAGCCAACATTGTCCTTCACATCAGGCGCCTGTATGTGCGATTCATGTGGGTCACCGCCTTGCGAACAAACATAATGGAGCTCCAGGCACTTCACGCTTTCTCTGTGCGCACCTCAGCCGTCCAACCTCCCGGCCCGGCCACCACCAGACCGGCCATGGCAGTGGCAACGCCGCGGAGTCCGCTCGGCCACTGGAAAGAGGCGGCGGCACCCGCAGGAAGGCGGCGGGAAGTGCCCGCCAGCTGCGTCAGCGCCGCCATTGCTATTGGCGCGAGTCCCCGACAAGTCGCCCTTGTGGTTGCGAGTGGCGGCCGAGCCAACCGCCGCTCAAAGCGGCGTGTGCTCGGGAGCGCGCCCTCCGATGCGCTCGGCGGGTGCTAGCCACACCGATGCAAAAACTCTTGGGGGCGCGGACGTGAGCGCAGCGCGGCTGGCAAACCCAGAGCGGCTGCATCGGGATGGCCAAGACTTCGGATGCATCAGCGCACTGTCAATGTCAATCAAAGGGGCCCCCCCCACGACCATCAGACATCCTAGTTGGCTGCAATTGGGTTCAGGGCTCGGGCGGCCGGGCTTTCCTTCCAGGTGCACTGTCACTCCTCACCCCACCTCCCAAACGAGAGCCCCGTCGCACTCGCGCACAAGCCCTCTCAGAACTGCCGTTGGGAGGGGCACGCTCCAAATAAATGCAACCGGGGGGCCGCGGCGACCACTCCCGACCGTGTGCCGCAACCAGCAGCACACCTCGGTAGCCGCTGCACACGTTGCCTCTTGTGCTTGTACTGCAGCGCGTGGCCGCCGCGTTCCCCCCGTGTTGCCTCCTGCGTGCTCAACCCCTCTGGGTGGCCCACATCCGCCGTCGCGGTGACTGACGGCTGGTGCAGAGCGCGGCCCCGGTCGCTGCGGACCAGCACCGTTTTCTTCCTTGCCTTCCTCTACGCTACTTCCTCCTCACCCCCCGCCACAAGATGGGTGGTGTCAAGGCTGAGCCCGTCACCCCCCCATCAGGGGGTGCCATGACCCGACGGCGGGCTGCGGAGGCGTACGTGGCCAGCACGACCATGACGAGGCGGCGGACGGCGCAGCTGACGTCGGTCAGCGTGGCGACTGTCAAGGCGGAGCCGGGCGCACCAGCGAAGGCGCCGTCGCCGTCGCCGGCTAAACAGGCCGCCCCCGCCAAGCGGAGTGGGGCCGTCAAGGCACAGCCCTCCGCCCCCGCAGCGGTAACGTCGCCGTCGCGGGCCAAGCGAGCCGCCGCAGCCAAGCGTGGTGGGAATGTCAAGGCGGAGCCTGCCACGACCGCAGCAGTAGCATCGGGGGCGACCACGCGGAGGGGGGGGGGGGGCAAGCGGGGCGCGTCTGGGGCGGCAGCTGCCGCGACCGCGGCCGGGCCTTCACCACCCAAACGGGCAAAGGGCAAGGCCGCCGCAGCCGCGGCCGCGGCAGCGCCGTCGCCACCCAAGCGGGCAAAGGGAAAAGCTACCATCCCCGCGGCCGCTGCGCGTGGCACGCGCAAGCGTCGGGGCCTTGCGGGCACACGCGCCCCCGCCACGTCGGGTGGCCCGCTGGGGATTGTGGACCCCCGGTCGAATGTGGACGGCGCCATTTGTGTAGACGAGGACGGCATCGTCTATGACGTCACCCTCAACCTGCGGGACGCGGCCTTGAACAGCGACAAGTACTACATTTTACAGCTCATAGGGGCGACGGACGGGCGGTTTGTTGTGTTTTCCCACTATGGGCGCACTGGCACGGCGGGTCAATGTCTGTCCGTGGAGTTTGGGGGTGGCGACGAGAACGACGGCAATGATGAGGCGGGCGAGGAGCCAGGGCTTGCGGCCGCCATCAGCGCCTTTGCAGCCAAGTTCGTCGAAAAGACGGGCCTCGATTTTGACGCCGCCAACCTGTCGGGAGCCACCCCCCCGGTGCCCGGCAAGTACCGGGTCGTTGTCATGGATCACGCCGCCCGTGCTGAGGCGGCAGCCGCGTCTGACTCCCCCCGCTGGCAGTACTGGGTGGACGATGGGGTGGACGGCAAGCCCAACGGCTGGTACGATTATGACGCGGGCGGCGCGGCCGTCACCGAGGGCCTCTTTGTCGAGTGGGGGCTCAACGCGTGGCTGACTGAGCGCGTCGTGGCGAGCGGCGTCTGGACCTACTTGGTCAACCTGGGGGACATGAGCCAGACCAACCTGGAACATTATGCGCACACGCGGCGGAGGATCCGACGGGTGCCACCGGGCATTGTGCCGGACAACTTGCCACCCGTATGAGCAAAGTGGGGTGGGGATGCGTTTGGGGGTGGGGGGGAGTGGGAGAGGAACGGGAGTATGGAGACCTGGTAGCCGCGGTGGTTGGTGCCTGTAGTGTATTACGCGTGCGAAGTGCGTGACGGGACCAGTCTCATTTACGTGGGCGCACGGCCGCCGCTTGGGGCAGCCAACGGGCTGGTGTGCCGCCCTGGTCAAGACCCGTTTTCATGTGTTGACGGAAGGGTACCCTCCCAAGAAAGTGTACGTACAGTCACGTACATATACACGATCCAATGGAACTGCTCTTCGCGACGCAGCTCGCGCCTCACCCCATCCCCTGCCTGTTGCCGTACGCCTTTCCATGCCCTGCCCCCCCTCCTTTACCAATCAGCATCCCCTTTCCCCTTGGATTCGCGTTGCCGCTCGCGCCACTGCCGCAGCAGCGTCGGTGTCAAGGAGCGCACCAGCGCCGCCTCGGCGGCGGGCGGCTCATTGGCCACCGTCACGGCGGCTTCGTGGGCGGCCAGCCCGGCGGCAACCTCGGCCCAAGCGGGGTCCCCGGCCACCTCTGCCGCGCCACCATCGCCGCAGCCGTCGGCGTCGGCGTCGTCGACAACGGCCATCGCGTTCCCGCCGCATGCCCCCGTCGCCAGCAGCTGCCGCGCATAGGCGGCGCCGTCGCCCGCTCGCACGCGACGCGGGGGGATGAGCAGCTTGGACGTGGCGGGCAGCGGCCCGCCGGCCCCCCCAGCGGGGGCGCGGAAGAGCAGCACCCGCGCGGCCGCCGACGGCGGCAGTCCGTCGAGCGCACCGCCAAGGGCGGCCACCGCCTCATCGTTGGCGACAGTGGCCGCCACGTCGTCCACGTCCACCGCCGAGCGCGCTGCGGCAAAGGCGGAGGAGGCGGGGAAGGCCAGCCCGCCGACGCCCGCCGCGGTGGACACTGCGTCAAGCGAGTCAACCGCCGCGATGCCATCGACGGCGGCGGCCAGTGCGGCCGCGTCGGCGGCCAAATAGGCGCGGCCCGCAGGGGAGACGGGTCCCGGCAGGCAGCTGACGTGGACCACCCAGGTGGACAACACCGCCGCGGCGAGACGGGCGACGGCGGCTGCAAGCGCAGGTGACCGCGCCACGCGGACAACAATGCCGGCGTGGAAGACCCGCAGCCGGCGGGCGACGTCTGCCACGTAGGCCGACTCGCGGGGCGGGCGGCCGCCAGGGGCGGCCGCCCCACCGTCAGCACCGTGCGCCCACGGCTCGTCATGGACGTCAGACAGGACGCCCGCGATGCTCGGCGTGACGCGCGCAAAGAGGCGATCAATGAGCGACGTGGCGAGGGAGCGCATTGCAGCGGCCTCGACGGCCAGCGCCGGGACCAGCGTCGCGCCGGGGCCCGCCGCGGGGGCGGGACCCCTGTCAAGGCGGCCGAGGCCCCGCTCCGCGGCCGTTGCAACCGTGACAAGCGCATTGTACAATGGCGCCATGCGCCACCCGCTGAGTGCGCTCACCGGCAGCACCGTATCGGCCGCGCCGCTGCCATCACCCACCATGGACGCGCTCACCGCCGCGGTGGCCTCTGCGCGCGCAGTAAACAAGCGCAGGGCGCGAAGCACGTTGGCAACAGCTGTCGTCCGCAGAGACTCGCCGCCCTCCCACGTTGCGGCCAGCTCCGCAGCGAGGACTCCAGCAAACGCAGCCGCGTCGGCCTCGTCGGGCAGGCGCCCGCTGGGCGAGCCTCCGCCGCGGTGGCGGGCGCCACCCGCAGCCGCCGCCACGGACGCGTCACCCCCGCCGGGGCTGCCCATGCCAGCGCCCACCGGCGGCCGGGCGTCGTCGTCAAACATGCCGCGCAGCGGGGCGGTCACCCGCTCAAGGGAGGTCGCGACATGGCGCTCACCCACCGCACGCACGGCGGCGGTCAGGCGGGCCACGACGACCCGGCGGGAGGGCAGTGCCGTTGCAGCCGCTGATGCAGCCGCAGCGGCAGCTGCGGCCGCCACCCCACCTCCCAAGCTTGGGGGCGGCACGGCTGCAACTGGCACAAAGCGGGCGGTAGCCCCTCGGGCTGCCGCGTCCACACGGTCTGCGGCGGTGGCCAACGCCACCGCCAGCCGTGGGTAGTCGGCCACGAGCGTCGCGTAGCGGACACCAGCGGCTGTACGCGGGGAGGCTGCCGCGAGCGTGGCGACTGCACCGGCCAGGCGGGCCGCGATGGCGTCGACCATGGACACCGAAAGGGAGGCAGGCGGTGGCGGCAGCGGCGGCAGAGGGGTGGCTGGCTGCCCGCGACCAGCGCTCTCCCCCCAGGACCGCGGCAATGCTGGCAGCGGTGGCAGGGACGACACCAACAGCGGGGCGTAGCTGGCGCCCCCCCCCCCCCCCGCATCGTACGTCTTCATCAAAGTCACCTGAAGGAGAACAGCAGTGGCGGCTAGCTCAGCTATCCGCTCCATCATAGTGTCCACGGCCGCCCAAACCTCTCTCGCCGTCGGCAGCAGCTGCTGCACGCCCCCACTAGCCGGCGCACCAATGCCCCCCACCATGGGCCGCACGCTGGAAGGAGGAGGGGTTAGCCCCCGCACCACCGCCGCGGATACGTCAGCAACCAGTCGCGACTGTTGGGCCGCCACCGCCGGTCGGAGTCCGCCCAGCGCGTGCCAGCCCGACAGTGCAACGGCAGCTGCAGCTCCGTCGCGACCGTCGAGGGCGGCAGCCAGCGTGGAAGTGAGCGTTCCCCGCAGGGCCGCCCCCGCGGCCCGCACCGCTGGCAAGTCGGGTCGCACGGCGGCTAACTGAGAGAGCGACGGACCATCGACGCTGCTGAGCATCTCGTCCAGCTCGTGTATGGCGTCGGCGGCGGCGACCAGCTGATCCCCCGACGCACTGTCCGCGGGCGCACTCGCGGCAGCTGTGACCGTGTCTACACCACTGCTCGTCCCCCCCGCGCCCTTTCCAGTGCCGTCACGACGGCCGCCGCCCACGCCTCCGGCAGACGGCATCAGCCGTGCGTCGGTCAATCGGTCCACCGCCCGACGGACGCGCACTACCAGCCGCAGCAGGTGAGCGGCTTCATGCAGATGCCCAAGCTTGGCCGCCGCCTCGCGCAGCGGCACATGCGGCGCGGCCAGCCCCGACGCCAGCCCCGCAGAGGCGGCGGACAAGGAGCCCACCCCTGCCGCCAGGGTGGACACCTCCCCCTCAAGGGCCCCAACAGCAGCGACTTCAGTAAGAAGCGCCTCCTTTCGGCGCACCACCTCTGCACGGACGGTGGCAGAGAGGCGCGCCGCGGCGGCCTCAGAGGCAGCCAGCGAAGCGGCTACCGCGCCACTGCGGACGGCGTCGCCAACGTGCGCGGCGGGGGAAAAGTCGGCGGCGACAAAGGCGCGGAGGGACTCATCCGCCTCAAGCTGTCGCAGCAGGTTGTCCAGGCCCCCATCTTCGGCAGCGTCGCTGTCGGTGACAGCGACAGCGGCCGCCGGCAGACCGCCAGCTGCGGCCGGAGAGCCGTCGCCAGCCATGGGAGACAAGCCGGCTGAAGATGCGACAGCGGGGGACGGCGGATACCCGATTGAGGGGATGTGCCCAAGGGCGGAAGCGGAGGCCGTCGACGCCATGGCCGCCACGACTAAGGTGGTGGGGGGGCGCGTCCTGGTCTGGTACAGAGAAGGTTCACGACGATGGCATCCAGAATATGGAGCAAGCAGCAGTGTGCACCCACTGGTGGTGATGGTGGTCGCGGTGGCAGCTGACAGCTAGCGAAGAAGGATCTAGGAGTTTCGGAAAAATTCAAAACGTTAGGAGATTTCGGGAGCGCAGGAGGCCACGCCACTCCCAGCTTGGGCGATCGTCACCAGTCACCTTTTTTGAATCAAAGCCGCCATTCTGAGCGCAATCTGAGCGCGCCTGATGTGCATCACTCAGCTGGTCCCGTGAGGTTTGGATACGGCATCAGGGTGACTCGTCAGTGATGCGGCATCAAGTGGTGCGAGGATGATCAGTCTCCGCTAAACCACTAGAAAATACGCATTTTATTCTTGAGAGGAGCACCCGTGCAGCTCCGGTCGCTACGGACTGGTGCACCTGAGCGGACAGCCTCTGCGCGGCCGCCCCCCAGACCGCTCCACCACCAGCATCTGCGGCAGCATAGCTCTATCCTCCCGCGCTAGCAGCGCCCCGCACGGCCACGGCCAGCAGCGCGGCGCCGCCCTCGAGATGCACCGGCCCTACATCACCACATGTAGTACGGCGCCCCGCACTAACAGCGCCAGCCCATCGCCACTGCCGGCAGCGCGGCGCCATCAAAACCAGAGTCGCTGCCATTCAGGCCCAGGCTGGGCGTACGGCACCTATTCGCCCCACTGGCAGTGCAGCGCCATCACCAACGGCCGCGCGGCGTCCCCGCCTTCGCAGGCGGCGCGGTGCCCATATGGGCATCCTCGCCGCTCAATGAGCAGGCCTGAGGAGAAAGAAAGAGAAAGAATATAAATCACTGAGCTGAACAGGCAGCGCACACAGGAGGCGTCACCAGAGTACACACACGTGCATAGCACAAGCCCGCTACCTCCTCAGGGATCGCATAAGGAGAGGCGCTCGTTCACAGTCGCAGCCACCTCGGCAAGTCGCAGGCGATGGCGACGACCAGCGCATCTCCCCCGCCGCCAACTCCAACCACCCTCCCCCCGAACTCTTCTCCGCACTCCCCCGCCCATCCTGCCTCACCTCCACTCTACATCTCTTGCAGGCCCGCTCTCCCCACCCCCCCGTCAAGCCCGCTTCTTACCTGGGAACCCCCATCCCCGCGTGACTCCCCGACCAGCAGATGAAGGACCTGCAACTCCCACTCCCCTCATCGCGATCGCCAGCAGTGGTAGAAGGGAGTCAGACACACAGCGATGCTGCCGAGGGTGTGATGATTGAAGAGAAGGGAGTGCCAGTGGCGGTGGCGACAGGGGTGGCGGTGGCGGTGATGGTTGCAGTTGTGGCGGCGGTGGGGGTGGCGGCGGAGGTGCACGTTGCGGCTGTGCAGAGGAGGGGCAGCCTACTGTTAGTCAGCGCCTGCAGGGCGGTCACGGGCACCGCTGCGGCACTTCAGGGCGTTGCGTGGTCCCCCCAAGAGGGACTCCAAGACACCGCCCTGAGTCCCTGAAAAGGGGGACTGTCCCGCAGACTCAGGGCACGGCCGGAAGGGTTCCTGATGACGGACTGTCTAGCAGCCAAGGAGGCAGTTGCGCAAAGTGACAAATTTGCACGCAGAGTGACATTTGATCTCACCACCCGTCCCCCCCCCCCGTCGAGTCCTACGACCCCTGTCGACCATGAAGAAGTGCATCCTGCGGGACGTGGGGCACACCGCTGTGCTCCTCAGACCTTGCGCTCTGTGCCCATGTGTTTTTTTTCTGGAAAAAGATTGATCATTGGCCACGTATGGTCATCATCCATACAGAAGCAGAAGGGCAGCGGCCAATGAAATGGCGGCGCTCAGATCCCACTCGCGACTGGGATGCCTGATCACTTTTGAGCGATGCCTGACGCACATTAGTGGCCGTATCAAAACTTGATTTGGAGCGCCCACAGCGCTCAAGGGTGTTGATGCGCGTCTTGAGCGGAAAAACGCGACTGGTGACGATCCCCCGTAGGACGCGCTTCACACAGTCACTGTCCGCAGAGAGAATGCTTTCCCACACGCCCCGTAGCCAGCTTGCTTCTTGACTCTGACCCGATACCTCGCTTGCTTCCCAGACCCAGAAACACCTGTGTTCCCCACAAAGACATCATAGCTAAAGCTTCCTTCCCCAACGTATACCGAGTACCACCTTGTTTCCTCGCCAGCTCCCCAACCAACAGCCATAGCTTGCTTCCCCACACACCACCACAGGCTCCCCCGGACAGTCATCAGTCCTCGTCGTCGTCGCGCACGAGATGAAACCCTCGACGGGACCGCCACCCATCACTCATGAAGCGAGATGTCCGTGGGTACCGCTCCGCCAAGGACAGCGGCTGGGCGTGCGCTTCCGAGACGGACGCCAGGTTGACGTACCCGCCCTCGGGCCGGGCCGGGCCGGCAGCAACACGTGCCCCCGCCCCACCTCCACGGCGCCCCCCCCCCCCAGTGTGCCACCCCGCCCGGCACATAGGGCACGTCGCCGGCTCACCGGCAGCGGCCTTGACACCCAGCCACTTGCCAATACACTGGGTGTGGACATTGTTCTTGCAGCTGCGGCACCAGTCGGTGGCGCCAGGGTCCCCTGCACCCATCTCCTCGCAACAAATGGGGCAGTCGTCGTCGTCACTCAGGGGGCGGCGGCCGTCCGCAGCAGCAACGCCACCAATCGTGCCCGCCGCGTCTGGCTCGGTAGCAGTGGCCGGTTCTTCCCCCATGGTGGCTGTGTAGCTCGCCCGCACAGCAGGGGACGCGAGCAGCCCCCCCCCCTCCCCGTTGCGCGGCGCGGCCCCAAAAATTCGCGCCAACTCGGACGGAAGGAGGGATGTCTGCCACAAGCACGGGTCGGTGCGCTCGACTTTAAGTACCCGGTGCATGACAAAGAGGATGTGCTTGCATGGATCCCCACGCTTGATATGATCGGGGCATGTGCACGACGGTCGCTCCCGGATGGTGACGGTGTAGACGTTGGCAGTGGAGCCCAGCACCGAGTACACACGCGCCTCGTCGCCTCCATCGGCAGCGGCGGTGGAGGGGGTCTCGACGCCCACCAAGAAAAGACGATGAGCAAAGGCCCGTGACAGGCGTTCCTGCATCGCCTGGGATGGGACGGGGCGGTAGCGGGTGGCGCGCTTCTCCGCACAGCCGCCACCACCACCGGCGCCGTCCCCTTTGCCAGCTTTCCGCGACCGCTTCGCGGCGGGCGGAATCGCCGCCTTGGTGTCGGCAGTGGCGGCCCTGGCCCATTTTCCACCGGCGGCACCGGCGGCACCTTTTGCACCAGCACGACCCGCTTTGGTGGCCTTGGGCGCTTTGCCTGCGGGCGCCCCGGCAGGGGCATCCGCGTCGCCGCCACAGCCGGCAGCCAGGCCATAGCCATAGCCTGCTGACGCAGCACTCGCAGCCCACGCCGGCGCGGGCGCCCCATAGCCGCCTGCCCGGCGGCGCGCGGCAGCGGTCGTTGCGGGCGCGGCGGAGACAGCGGCGGCAGCTGCCGCCGCCGCTGTCGCCGCGGGCGTCGTCGCCGCGGCCTTGCCGCGCGCCCGCCGGGGGCGCGCGCCGGGTGAGGCGTCTGCAGCAGCGGGCGTAGATTCGGGGTCACCCGCAGCCGCACGCCCTGCTCCCCCGGCAGAGGCTCCAAAGTCGTTGCCATACTCCAATGTCAGGTCCACCACGTCCTCCCCGGATGCCGCCGCCGCCCCCTCTGCCGCCACAGGCGCGGTCTGCGGCGGCGGCAGCCGCGACGGCGGAATGGGCGCTGGTGAAGGGTACGGCAGGGCGGCCGGAGCGGGCGCGGGCGCAGCAGCGGACGCGTCTGCCACCGCGGCCAGCAGCAGCGCGGCGTAGGAGCCGCCGTGGGCGGCCGGCGGCGGCATGGCGGCGACGGCCAAGAGGGCCTGCTCACAGCGGGTCGCACAGCGGGAAGATCCGCGGAAGCGCGCACAGAAACGCGGCCACTCCTGCACAGGGCAGCTCTTCTGTCCCGGGTGAGCACCACCGGAGTGTGGTGGTCTTAAAGAACGGGCGGGATGCAGGACGTGCGTGCAAGAAACGCATCATCCGAGTGGCCGCTGCATGGGCGGGCGCGTCGGGGTGGTGGCGGTGCGATCGCGCGTCAGATTTGAACGCTCCCATCTAAGCCCGAGTTCTGAAGGTACTTTACGAGCACAATTCTTCCTCCAAAGAACTACGATTTGATTGACACGCGTGTCCTGATTGCATGTGGCAAGTCAGTTGGCTGTCGAGGACTGACAAGGCACCGGATTGGACGTGGACGTTGACGAGTCCTGCACGAAGGCTGTCCGATGGTGCAGAGTGCTCTGCAGCTGTCCTTCCAAACAGGCGGTTTGTGTACTAATATTCATGGCCCGGCCCGAGGGAAGGCTGTCCGAAGACTCCATCTGTGCAAGCTGGCCTCGCACAGGCCCTCCCGGTTATGCTTTTTCCGCGGTCCAGCGTGGTCTATCTGTGCTGTACGTATCTATCCCACTATGAGATGGGATTGGACGCGGCGGCCGCTTCGACCGAGCCTGTCAGCGGACGAGTTGTGCCGACAGCGTGTTGCCATGCGATTCTGAGCTGTCGCGCGACTGGGCGCGACAGGTCGGCCGTCCCCGTCCCACCTAAACCGTTATTGCCTCGGATGGACGGGTTGGTGCCAGCTGGGACCGTGCCCCTTCTCGGACTTGCCTCGTTGGCCATTGGAAGGAAACGACACTTTCCTGGTTGCATCTCTGCCGCTTATTCCCCACTGGCAGGTTGCGCGCGGGGGGGGCAGGATTCGGCGTCGCCTGTCCCCCCCGCCCCTGTGGACCTTTGGACGGCCTCATCCTCGTATACCCCGCCTCCCGGTGATGCGACCTGCTCGGAACTATACATATACGGGGATCTTTTGACAGGGTCTTCCCAGCGTGGTATTTGCTCCTGAGGACGGACTGCCATTCGCCGCCCGTTAAGCGTTCCAGCACACCTTCGGGCGCGGCCCCGTTCGTCGCCACGGTGGGAGAGTGCACGCGCTGCCATTACTGTACATGCGCCCGCGACGAACGGGGGTGGTCGGAGTGGCTGTTTTACTTACCAACCTGTGCCGCGCCCAGCTGCTCCCCCCCTGACGTACCTCGCCGCAAGGGAGGATGCAATCTGGCGCGTCGCCGGCCCCACCCGCGGCGGGCTACGCGCCCTCCGTCGTGCGGTTGCGCCTGGAGCGGGGTGGCGGTGCGTGTTTAAGTTCTCCGACGCCGTACCCTGCAGCGCCGGAGCGTCTGGACGCTTCTTGCGCGTCGTGGCCAGCCACTCACTCGGGTTGCCCGGTTGGCTCGGAAGGGCTCTCCGGGAGAGAGGAGGAGGAGGTCGTTGCCTATCCTCGTCGTCCTTCCGCGGACCGCCCGCCGCGCCAACCTACCCTAATTTCACGTGGGCCCTTCCCCGTGCCCCCACTCCACCCCGAGGGCTCCTTGTGGGCATCCGCCGACGCCGTACCGGCGACGACCCTGCGTGCTCGGCGGCGGCACCGTCGGGACTACCACCCCCCACTGGCCGTCGGCCTCGGCCTGTCGGCCCGTCGCGCGGCAGTGTCGGCGGTTGCGGTGGCGCAGCCGTTCTTCCGTCCCACCCCCGGTGGCGCTCCTCATCGAAGACCCGCTGTGCCGCTTCGGGAGCCCCCCTCTCCCACTTCCATTTTTTGTCCCGCATCCCCGAGGCAAGGGACGCGCAAGCCGGGGTCGCCCTCCCTACTCCCCGTCATGGGCGGAGGCGAGGACTCTGTCGGCAGTGCCGCCCGCCTGTCGTCCGTGTCGCGCACCGGCGTCGGCACGGCGCCGTTGAGACAGCCCACCCGTGACCGCTCTCGTGGGTCCATTGCGGGCGCCGAGGCCCGCGGTCTTATTGTCTCTCCGTGGGTATTTCCCACTCGCGACACCCTCCCCAGCCGCGGGCCCCGGTTGATACGCCGTATGGTAAGTGCGGCGAGCGGCAAGGGTGGTTACGCCATTATCGTCCCACGCCAGACGGCGGCGACGAAAGAAGTAGCAGGGGCGTCTGGTGCGGTGGAGCGAACTGAGCTTCATGGCGGCGGTGACGGCGGCGGCGGCGATGTTGGCCGCCTGGTCGGGGGGGCCGACCACGCGAGTAAGGCGTCTATCGTGAGCATCGCATCTTCGTCGGCGCCCTGGTGGTCGGAGTCGCCGGCTGCGCCTACAACGCATGCCCGAGTCATTGTGGGTGCCTCGAAGCCGAACAATGGCGAGCCTAAGGCGGGGTCTACGGCCGGGCCTCCGCCGCTCCTGCCTCTGGACCTGGATGAGCCGAGGTCTAGGGTAGCCAGCGATGGAAGCGTGCAAGGCAAGGACACCTTTGGGCTGGAGTTGGACCTGGACGGCCTTGAGTCTTCCGTCTCGTCCGCCAGCGTCGGCGGCGATGCAGCGTGTCCGCTGTTACCACCCCCGACACCTCCACCTCCTCCTGCCACGACGTGCGCGCTTCCAGTGGATGT
Source organism: Pyropia yezoensis (assembly GCA_009829735.1). Classification (NCBI taxonomy): domain Eukaryota; phylum Rhodophyta; class Bangiophyceae; order Bangiales; family Bangiaceae; genus Pyropia; species Pyropia yezoensis. Next base: position 6,427,762 of record CM020618.1, on the reverse strand, counting down.
TCTGTGTGCCAGCGGAGATGCCTCTGCGACAGCGGGTTTACCGCCTGTGATGGAGTCAGTAGTCGTGTCGCTAGAGACGGACGATGAGTCGGGGTCACTGGCGCTGGACCCGGCGCCCAGATTGCCCATCAGCCGCAGACAACGGCTGGCTGCCGATTCGTGGCTCAGCGATGGGCAGTCACATAGCGGGATGTGGTCACGGAGCCCCCCACCACGGAACGACGCACCAGCGGCTCGTGATCTCACTGCCATTTCCTCTCCGGCGTCTCCTCGCCCTCCTTCGGCTTCTTCTTCACCCAAGCAGGTGCTCACTCCTCTATCCCCGCGACTGCCTCCTCTCCCGCCCCCGTCTTCGCCTTCCATCCATCGGGAGCCCTCGCAGCCATCCTCGCGGCGGCCGCCTCTTCCACCCAGATCGACATCGCGGTGCTCTCCCAGGAGTGCGTCTCTTTCTGGCGAGCGATCTCCTCTGCCAGAAGGAGACGCGGAGGTGCAGCCGTCGGCCCCCGCAGAAGCTCCTCCCGCCCCTTTCATGGCAAGGCCGCGGCGGCACATCTTTTGGGGCGGCGTGAACTCAACTGCATCCACGGTACGAACGTGGAGCAGCTCGATGAGTTCGGCCAGCGCCATGTCGGTGTCCAGCAGCGGCACAGAGGAAGAGACTGATGTGGAAGAGCCAGGCAGCAGCCGGCGGAGTTGGTTTCTTCGAACTGTTGGCGCTGGCACGACGCGGAGCGGGCTACAGAGCAAGCGCCCTCCTGGCTTACCTCCTCTGTGGTAGATGTCCTCCTGCCATACAACAATTTTCGGGTTCTGGTGTACTGTACATAGACATACGTTTGCCTGCGTTCACACCTATTCGCCTGGGTCGCGGATGAAACTGATAGTCAGAGGAAGAGAGGAATGACGCTTACCCGTGGTACAAAACAGGCACTTCGTTGCGCCCAACAAAGACGACACATATGCGCACAGGTTGCTTGCGCAGGGAGGATAGTGAAAAGTGCGAAGACGGCGGAGGTATCTGGACAGGCGGAGGAGGAGAAGGGAGGAGCGGCGATCGTTTGTTAGTGGTGGGTCCACCACAGCGGGCGTGCCCACACACGCACCCACATGGGATGTCGCCGGTCGAGCCCGCTTCCGACAGCTGTGCAGTGGCGGTCGTGGCTGCCCATCCTCCCGGATCTACCTATTTGTACGCGCGCCACACGACACGTGTTCATTTTCGCTCGCGGCGAACAATGTTGAGGGACGAGACGGAGGAGGGGTGAATGAGCACGTGTGTGAGTGTGAATGTACCCATGGAGGTGACAGGGCTTGGTTCGGGATGATCTCAGCGGCGCTTCAAACGTAGAAATCCGGCTACCACCGTGTTGTTTGAAGAAAGCTTGAGAATTGCAGAACGAAGTCAAACTGGAATGCAGTTGATCCGCAGCTCATGAGTCCACTCGAGACTGAAGAAGCCGAACTGCAGTCCAGCCGGGAGCGCCTTGCGCACAGTGTAGAAATGCTGGTTGAGCCCAGTTTCGACGCGACTGCGAGGGTGGGCGGCAAGTAGGGCTCTGCTGCTGCAGGGAGAGCTGTGGTTGCACTGACGTAGCCAGCGTCGGACGGCGTCGTGGTCCAGTGGCGGGGTGGTGCCTTCGAGGCGCGATCGGATGCAGCTGACTCAATCCCGCGGTTTCGACTGCCTGGACGGGGACCGCCACTTGGGACGTGCCCCTCTGCGCACGACGTCGTGGGCATGTTTATTTCTCACCCGCGGTGCCATCCATCGCACATCACGCGGCTCGCGTCGTTATCCTCGACTCCGCACGCTGTGACCGACGCCGCCCCGGCCGGCCGCCCGTTTTGGCCGCTGCCCCATATCGCCGCCCATTTTCCCACCGACCCCGTGAGCGGCTCGTACAGTGTGCCACACGGGGCGAAGGTGCAGTGGATTTATTCCGCCGCGTTTGTTGTCCCCGCTGGCCCCGGGGCGAGCCGCGCCAGCCAGGCTGGGCTGTCCCACCCGCTGCGCGCTCCTGCCCGCCTGCCTTTCTGCATCCATACCCGCCGGCGCCGTCCCCGGGTAGCCGCGTCCCCTGCCCCGGCTTGGCGTCGTTGCCTTCCGTCCATGGCTGAGAGCTCCTCCGCCAGCGGTGCTGCCGAGTTTGAGTCGCTTCGGACTATCCGCTCGCGATCAGAGATGGATAAGGCGTCAGACTTGGCCTTTGACAAGCTGGTCTCCTCCTTTCGCAGCAAGGTGGTGATCAAGGACCGCACGTATCACCTGAAGACGTACAAGTCCTGCTTCACGGGCGAGGATGCGGTGCGCGCGCTACGCACTCTGGACGACATCAACAGTGTGGACGATGCGCTGACCGTTGGTAATGGGCTCATGGCTCATGGTGTCTTTGAGCATGTCCTCCGGGAGCATCCGCTCAAGAATGGTCCCCTATTTTATCGCTTTGTCAATGACGAGCGCGGCGCAACCGCGCGCGGGGCCGATGGCGCCCGTGTGTCGTGGTCTGATTACCTCACCGATAGTACTTCGAGCACGGTGGCGGGCCTGACAGGTTCCTTCCCTGGGCCTGACCTGTCGTCCGTGCCGTCCTCGTCTGTGCACGTGGCAACCGCTGTGGCGCCACTGGACGAGCACAACGTGGCGCTGCTTAACAATGTGCACCCAGCGTCGTGGGTGGACCCGACTCCCTCCGACGGCTTCACCTACCACCTGCTCGTGTTGGGTGCTGGCGCCGGCGGTCTGGTCACCGCCGCTGGCGCGGCGGGTGTAGGCGCCAAGGTGGCGTTGGTTGAGGCTCACATGCTTGGCGGGGACTGCCTCAACGTTGGGTGCGTGCCGTCGAAGGCACTGATCCGCGCGGCGCGGGCGGCATCGGACCTGAAGAATACGAAGCGGCTGGCGGACATGGGCATTTCCATCAAGGGCGAGGTGGAGATTGACTTCGGGGCGGTCATGACGCGGCTGCGGCGACTGCGGGCTAAGATTTCCGAGAACGACTCGGCGGCCCGCTTCTCGGCCCAGCTGGGCTGTGATGTCTACCTAGGGTATGGCAAGTTCACGGGACCCAACACATTGGTCGTCAACGGCCAGACGCTGCGGTTTGCTAAGGCCGTTGTGGCCACTGGCGGCTACCCACAGCTGCTGCCGATCCCTGGGATGAAGGAGCTGGCCGTCGGCTGGAGTGGTGGCGACGCGACCGCGCCTGTGATTGCCACCAACGAGAGTATATGGAACCTCACCAAGATGCCGCGGCGGCTGCTTGTTATCGGGACGGGGGTGATTGGGATGGAGCTGGCACAGGCCATGCAGCGGTTGGGCTCGACGGTGACCATGTTTGGGCGGTCGGGTAAGGTGTTGCCCAAGGAGGACCAGGACTTGGCCGCCATCATTAAGCAGCAGATGGTCACAGACGGTGTTCAGTTCCGGCTGAGAGTCACCAAGTATGTGTCTGTGGAGCTGACAGGCGTCAAGGACGACCTCGGCTTCCAAGAAATGAAACTGACGACCGTCGAGGCCGGGCTTCACGGCACGGACGTGACGTCTGAGTTCCTGTGCGACGCCATCTTGGTGGCGGCCGGCCGGCAGCCGAACGTGACAGGCTTCGACTTGGGCTTGGCCGGGGTGAACGTCGATGTGCGCAAGGGCCTCACTCTTAATGACCAGCTTCAGACGTCCAACCCCAACATTTTCGGCGTTGGGGACGTGACAGGCAAGTACCAGTTCACCCACTCGGCTGACGCACAGGCGCGGATGGTCATCCGTAACGCCTTGTTCTTTGGCAAATCCAAGTTTTCTAACCTTCTTATCCCGTGGGCGACGTTTACCTCCCCCGAGATTGCGCATGTGGGGCTTTATGCGGCGGACATCAAGGCGGCTGGCAAGGAGTACGTGACGTATGAGAAGTCGTTTGAGCACAATGACCGTGCTATTCTTGAGGGCGAGACCGACGGCGTCGTTCGTATCCTGGTGGAGAAGGGCTCGGACCGTATTCTGGGCGCTACAATCGTCGGGCCTGAGGCGGGTGACATGATCTCTGAGATCACCGTGGCGATGCAGGCGGGGATGGGCCTCGGTGCGCTTGCTGGTGTCATCCACCCGTACCCGACCTTTGCAGAGAGCATCGCCCGCGCCGGCGATTTGTACAACAAGACCAAGCTCTCCAACACGGTCCGTCTGATCTTTAGGCAACTCCTCAAGGTTCACCGTTGATGTGGATGGGGCACTGGTCACCATTAAGACAATGGTCCGCGTGGGGAGGGGCGGCGTGCGGGCGCTCGGTTGCGCTGAATTGGTTGCGCCAGTCTGTTTGCTCAAGACGGTCTTGCATGGGCACGACGTGTAGGTTGGAGGCGGGCTTGCGCCGGGGTCTGGGCGTTTGCAGTTTTCTGTCATCATGTGCTTGTCAACCCCTTCTCTCTTTGTCGTCTCGCGTCGCTGCCATTGGCCTAGTAGGGCTCTCTACTTGGCTCGAAGAATGATGGATTGCGATGTTTTTCATTCTTGTCATTCTTGTCCGAGCCATGCACGCTTGCCAGACAGCGACGAGGCAAGACGGCCAACACTCAGAACAACGTACCACGACTGACTTGCGGAAGCCAGACTGCAACCCAATCAGCTTGCACTGCACGGGTAGCATCATCAGCGTGACACCAACGCCGATGATTGTGGGGGGGGGGGTGACAACTGCGGGGGGTGATAACTGCGGGGGGGGGTGATAACCTCTGGCTGGTTTGGAGAAGGTGATGCAGCCGTGTGCTAGTTTTGCGCTCTGGGCCCCAACGTGAGACAGGGAATGGAGGGGTCAAGACGTGTCGGCCTGAGCCGTTGCCTACAGGCGCACGCCGGGTACTGCCCGCTTCCCTCGGAAGGTGTAGCTCTCCCAGTCGACGCGCCACGAGGTGCTGTTTCCAATGTGCACATGCGCAGGACCTCACATTTCGCCACACTCGCTCACCAACACCTCCGCCGTTGGTAGTCCCGCCCCCGTCACGCGCACAGCGCCCACGGCACGCACAACGTCCATGCCCCCTACAATTTTGCCGAAAACCACATGCTGACCGTCTAGGCCACCCGCGCCGCCACCTCCCTCCCCAAGAGTGACAAACCATTGGGAGCCGTTGGCGTCCCGCTCGACGGCAGCACTGCACAAGAGCCCAGGCCCACCCGAGTGGGTGGCAGTCAGACCGGACGGGTCGTCTGGAAATGGCGCGCCACCGCCGTATATACCACCGCCGACGCCAGAACCGTTTCCGGCCACCAAGTCGCCGCCCTGCATAAGGAAACCCGGTATGATGCGATGTACACAGTTGCCCTTGTAGCCCACGGGGGAGCCAGACGGGCGGTACTCGCCGGTGCAAAGCTGCCGGAAGTTCTCTGCGGCCCGGGGGCTGTGTACCAAACGCAGAGCAAACGAGGGCAACCCAGGAGGCACAATGGAAACGCGTCAAGGGTTGCAAAAGGCGAGTTTGATGATCAGATACAAGCCAAAATGTGCGTGCAACACAAGCGGACAAAGCGTTCGAGGATAATAGGACGAGGAGACGAGGAGTTGCGACTGCGAACCGATTCCAAGCAGCAACGAAGAACGTACACACGGTCAGCAAAGAGCTCAAAAAAAGCACGGCCCACAGGCTGGCCCGCAATGGAAAACTCGAGAAAGACAACAGGATTCGATGGGCTTGTATGGCGGGTCGCGTCCCACTTCTCAGGCCTCCTGGCCTCCATCTTGACTAAGGGAATGGCAGCCCAGAGGGGGCATAGAGCTGCAGCGGAGGGGAAGGAGCAGCACCTGGAAGAAAAGCACACAATTGTGACGAGGGGTAGCGGGGGTCCGGGAAGCAGAGGGGAGAAACAGCGGGTACAGTATAGGAGCAAGCGAAAGCTCGTGTGTTCGTGCGGCCGCTGGTCAGGGGGCAGTCTTTGTAACGCCCTCTGAACAGTCTTCCATGCTGAAGCAGTGACCATATCGACTACGTAGCCGAATGGACAGAACAAGAAGAAGTAGTCTGACACATAACCAAATATGAACCTCCGTGAAAAATCAGATACAGAACAATTGTTCAGAAAGTCCGTTAATGTAGTTATTCGTGTAATTGGTATATGAGCGCTCTCGCGCTCAAAGGCAAGAAAGCTTCAGAAAATAGTTCTAAAAAAGCTTGCCCACGAGATCTATGGAGATATTTTTCCACATGACTTTCGCAAGATGCTCGGTCTCTCTTGCGATAGGTGGCGGATGAAACAGTGTGCGGCAGACACTGGTGCTGACAACCCGTCCTCGCATTCGTCGTTGCGTTCGCCTGAGCACTCCCTTGCTCCGCCACACATTTGTCCCTACTACCGCAGCCGGCCGCGCTTTCACCCGTGCTCTTCTACCCTTCATTCTTGGCGGTGGGCCCCTTAATGGACGGCCTGTCGAATGTTCCGTGGCACGCGCCTTCGCCCGTCTCGTCAAGAACACCGTCGTCAAAGCAGCGATCCAAGTCGTCGCCACCGGCGTCGTTGATGTCGGCAGTTTCGACCATGTCGTCCATCACGTCAGCTTTGTCGAGCGCGTCTGCCAGGGCAGCGCCTGACGAGCAGGAGCCTGGCTCTTCCACCCCCACGTCAGGGGAGTCGCGGCGAGCACCTGCGGAGGGGGTTAATTTGTCCGAGGCGCACAATGCAGACCCACCCCAAGCCTTGGTGCGCCGGGTCCGCTCGGTGAGCATCTCGGCGGCTGCCCGCACACAGATCTCGTCGCTGGAGGAGCTCGTCGAGGCCTTCCGGGCGGCCGTGACGGTCAAGGACCGCACTTACCGCTTGCGGCGCTACAAGGCGTGTTTCACTGGCGTTGACGCGGTGCGGACGCTCATTGCGATTGGCGCTGCGGTGACGATTGAGGAGGCGTTGACAGTCGGTAACGACCTCGTTGCGCATCATGTTATTGAGCATGTCTACGGAGAGCATTGCCTCAAGAACGAGAACCTCTTCTACCGCTTCATTGAACCAGACCAGGCGCCCATGCAGCGGACGCTTAGCCCCCGCCAGCGGGCCGCATAGCAGTAGCTGCGCCAGTCAGTCGTGATGCTCGAAGCGAGCCACAGTCGCTACGGCGTTGGCTCGTGCGGTGCTGGCTCCGCGATCTGAAGAAGTGAACAACCTGCCCGTCGGTGCCCGTGGGCGCCAATGTATCTTCGCCCGCTTTCGTTTTACCGGTCGTGACAGCCGCTGTCGTCAGCGTCGCCTCCGCCGCCGCGGCGACCTCTGCCGCCGTCTCTCCCGCGGCGGCCTCCTCTGCCACCCTTTGCTACCCTGACCGTCTCTGCCTCTGTCGGTGCCGGACCTAGCGTTGCTGCCGTCGCTGCTGCCACGCCGCGGCCGGTCCAGCTCTAGTCCTGCCGGTTTTGTCGGCCGATGCCGCCATGACCGCTGGTGCCAGCCGACGACTGTCCTGATAGGGACCCGCAGCCCGCCGTTTGACCAGCCCCATTCCACGGAAAGGTGGGCACCCTCTTGGCAGGTGGCGTGCTGGCCGCGCTGGCGCGCTTTTGTGCGGATGGGGTGCCTTGGAATGCGTCCATTGCCGTCACGGCCTCACTGTGCGGTGGGGGAGGATAAGGGGGTGGCCGCTCGATCAAGGCGACCTGCTCCGGTCCGCTGGTTGGTCGATGAGGCGCTTGGTTGTAAGCTGCCCGGCCGCTGGACCGCCCGGCCGCTGTTGGGCGGCGCATGACTCCGTGACGCGGTTGTGCTGTCCTAAGAATTGTGTCGCTGCAGGGTACGCACACACGCATGCACATGAATGAAGAAAAATAGTTGCAACCGTTTTCAGTCACACTTCGCATCCCCTGCGCAGTTCACGCGTCTGCGAAACATCCTCGTGTTGGCCCCCTTCCTTCCCCCTCCCGCGCCTCCTCCTCGTCCTGAACTCGCCTCAAAATGTCAACACCTCCCGCGTCTCGGCCACCGCCACCGCCTCGTTCCCTGGAACAGATGTGTATATAGCTGCGAGGTTAAACGCTGCGTCCCGCCGCACGTCTAGCCACGACTGCGGCGGCAAGCCGCGGCCGCCGCCGCCTCCATCGGCCTCCGTGACCGTCGACGGCAGCGGAGCGGCCAGAACACGGCGGTAAAGGGGGACGGCCAAGTGAAGAAGTCCCATCATGTGGAATCCCCGACCCACATTGTAGTCGGCCTCTGCAGCAACCACGGCCGCGCGAAGCCCAATGGGGGCGACGGGACCGGCGGTAGCGGCAGGGGCGTCATCCTCCCCCACCCCAGTCTCGTACCCACCCGCGCCCGCAACCCGAAGCTCCCGGTAGCGATTGAGGTGGACAAACGCACGAAGCACCTGTTCATTACGGTTGCGCGTCCGCCGCGACAGTGCCGCTTGCAGGTACTGAACGCCCATGCACAGGGCAACGAGGGCACAGCGGGGCGCCGCCCGCGCGACGCTCGCATAGTGGGCGAGGGCGTAGCCGTGGCTGCCCGCCGCGGCGCTCTCGTGGCCCATCAGCAGGCCCAGGGGGGTGGCGTCGGGCTCCTTGGAAACGAGGCGGGTCATGAAGCGGGTGACGGGCTGTTCCAGGACATCCCTGCCGCTGGCCAGCGCCTCAGAGTCGAGGAACACGCGCCACAGACCAGCCGCGTGGGGGCGTTCCCCGATGAGGCCACGGAGCTCGGTGGCTGCCACCGCCGGCCGATGGAGGACAACGGCAGCGACGGCGGCCAGCAGTCGCATTCGTGCGGCGCGGGTGCGGCCGAGAAAACGGCGCTGGGAGGCGAGCTTTCGCGCCACCGCCGCGGCGGCAGGGAGAATGTGGATGGCCGCGGCGGCGGCAAGGAGGCGCTCCGTCAGCCGCACAAACGCAGCCTCGTCCAGGACGGTGGTGACTGCCCGGGAGACGTGCGCGACGCCAAAGGCGCGGCGGCCATTGCGCCACCAGAGTTTGCGCCACGACCAACGGTCGGGGTGGGGAGAGGCGGCAGCAGGGGTACGTGCGGGGGCAGGGGTACCGCCTGCCGCGGAGGACGGCGGCTGGGCATCACCAGAAGTGGCCCCAGCAGCACCCGAAGGGGCGGCCGACATTGCCGCAGACGCTGCCGAGGCTGATGGCGCCCCATCCACGCCACCGCGCGCTGCCTCGCCTGCTCGGGACGCCACCACCCCCTCCATCGGGACACAAGCCTCGACAGCGTCCGTAGCAAGAACACTAGACCCCGCCGACGCCGCAGCACCTTGCACCCCCGATCCAGACGAGGCAGCCGCCGCATGTGGAGAGCTCGCGTAGGATGCCACCGCCGCTCGCAGGGCGGCGTCCACCTCCTCGTCATGCGTAGCGCCCGTGCGTCCGCACAGCCCCCCCCCCAGCGCATGGCGGGGAAGGAAGCCCCGCACCACCCCAGCGGTGAGTTCCACCAGCGGAGCCACCGCTGCCAGGTACCGAACCGGGAAGCCCGCGTCGTACCATTCGTCGGCAGCGGCGAGCACCTCCCGAACGCCCGCAGCGGCGCCTGCGGCGGTCACAGAGCGGGAGTTGTAACTGGGTGCCCAGCTGGGGCCACTGCCGCCGCCGCCGGCAGCGTCCCCAGTGCTGGGGCGGTTGGGCAAGCCCGCCGCACTCGTTGCCCTCTGTCGGAAAGACGGGGACAGCTCGACGCCCGGCGTCGGCGCGCCAGCAGCACCGCCACCGCTGCCAGCGGGGGTGTAAGGCTTGCGTGGGCGACGGTAGGGCATGGACACTCCCGAGCCAGGCGGCAGTACCGATGCGCCGTCAGTGGCGAGGGGGGTGTCAAAGAGGGTGGCCAGACCGCTCGCGCGGGGTGGGCCGCCCGCCGGACCGTCGGTGGCACGTACCGCCCAGGGGGTGGCGGTGAGCCCAACGGATGCCAGACCTGCAGGAGGGCCCGCCTCGTCGTCCGCAGTAGCAGCAGCCTCGGCTGCGTGAAGGGCAGCCAGAGCGCCGGCCTGCGACGCCTCCATGTCATGCGACGCGTCAGGAGCCACGCGGCAAGGCCCTTCGGTCGCAACAGGCCCCACCGCCGCCGTCACCGACATGGAACCGACCGGTGTACCCGCCGCTGCCGCCAGAGAGTCGGCAGCTGCTCCATCAGCGCCGGGCTGCGGCCGCTTGGTGCCGCGGTCGTCGGGGCCACCAACCACAGCTGCTGCTGCGGCCGCAGCCGCACGCTGCGCAGGTGTTAACAGCGGTCGATTGGATGGGGCTGGTGGCAGCGCAAATGGCACATCCCCCAGCCCAAAATTGTCGCCCACCGCTCCCGCTACAGCCACCGCCGGGGACGCTCCAGCGGCCACCACATGGCCGACTGCAACAACCGCCCCACGCCCCACCGCAATGTCTGTGTCGCGGCCCAGCGCGAGCCGCCGGCAGCGGCTCATGTGGAAATGCAGTGTCGACGCATACTCAAAGGCTGGCAGTGCGTCGAGGAGGCCGTAGAAAAACAGAGCCTGGTCCATATCACCCACCGACCGGTACGCCTCGGCAAGGTCCCACACAACCTCGGTGTGTGTGGCCGCAGGTGCAGGGTGTGCAAGGAGCTCTGATACTGCGCGTGTGGCCAGCGCAGGCGAGTGCAGCCGCACATGACAAGTGGCCAGGCGGACGCGAAGGTCCAGCGCCATCACTGGGCGCGCGGAAGGGACAGCAGGGGTGGACGGCTGGGCGGCCGTCGCTCCAACAGCTGCGCCTCGCGCTCGGGCACACGCGCTCTCCGCTGCGGACCCGACAGAAGCCCTCGTGCCGCTGTCGTCGGCGGCAGATGCGGCCGCGGCGCCATCACCAGCCGCAGACGCCGCGAGTGCCTCCCCGCCAGCTGTAGCAGTGCTGCCGGCAGACGGGGGCTGTGGGCTGGTTGCGCCGTCAACGCCAATAGGCGCTGCCGCCGCCGCTGCTGCCGCCGCCGCCTCCGCCGCCGCCACGGCCCGTACCCCTTCCTCGTCCATCGAGGTGCTGATCTCTCCCGCCCCCACCTGCATACCGACCCGCGACAACAGGGCGGCAGCGGCTCCCCACTGGCGGGTGCGCGCCAGCAGACGCGCGAGGATGCGGATCAGCTTCCATCGCCACACCTCCCGTGAGCGAGGGTCGTCAGCGGCCGCGGCAGCGGCCGCGGCCGTCGCGTCGATATCATCGCCCTCGGTGGCGGCTGTCGCACTCACAGGCAGCGAAGGAGGTGCTGCAGGCGGCGGCGGCGGCGGCTCCCATAGCCCAAATGGCTCGCCCAGCACTCCCCCACTCTCCAGCCGCCGCAGCACACCTGACACCCCCGCCACTGCACGATAGCCATTCGAATAGGACGACGCCAGCGTCGCAAGTCGCACCGCCACTGCCGGGTGTACTGGCACGGCCGCTGCCAGCCGTGCGTACGCCTCGGCTGCCCGCTTTGCGTTGCCGACCCGCGCGTAGAGCTCGGCCCGAGCTGATAGAGCGCCCACATCCTTCCCATTCGACGCCTTGAGCGCCATCCCCAGGCAGTAGACTGCCTGGTCCACCCGGCCCGCCGCGACGCTGTCACCGGCCAGGTCCTTCCAGACCCCCACATCCCGCGGGCTGAGGTGCGCCGCGAGGAGGGACAGGTTCAGCGCTCGCGCAGCGTCACCACGCTCCCGTGCAATGAGCGCGAGCGTGCGGTACGGGGCGGGCGCCTTGGGCGCCTCGGTGATGACCCGCCGGAGGGTGGCGACTGCGTCAGGGAGGCGGCCGTGGAGGTAGGCCAGCGTCGCCGCCCCCATCAGCGGCTGGAGGTGGCGGGGGAGGTCTGTGCGGCGCTTGCGCCCATCCTCACCACCGCCGCTGCCGCCACCGCGGGGGCGCTTGGAAGACCGCCGCCCGCCCCGGCCACGGGGCGCCTCGGCCAGCAGCGCGTCGACCGAGGCGCCAAAGAGCGCGTCCGCGGCGGACACGCCCGACGCGGGCGCAGCAGGTGCCCCGCCGGTGGCGGCGGTGGCACCAGGGAGAAACGGGGGAGGGATGGGAGCCACAACTGGGGCGGCCGGCGGCGGGGCAAGGGGAGTTCCCCCCCCGTCCTCCTCACTTTCATCGTCAGGGCCACCGGCCCCGCCGGCGGGCGACCCGGGCCGCGACCCGTCTGCGCCGTCCTCGGCTTCGAGAAGGCGTAGCGCAGCTGCGGCAGCACGGAGGTCAGACTCACCTACGGTGGCCATAACGAACAAAGCCCATCGAGGGAGATACACCTAAGAGGTGGAAGGGAGGGAAGGCATCGACAACAGTCGAGCGCACGACAAATACGGCGCGCCCGCGGGGGCGACGGTCGAGGGCGATTCTCGACGCCAGGGATTTTTTTCAACCCAGTAAACTGCGACCCAATTTTCAAGACGACCGGTATGCTCCGAGCCGAGAAAATAGCAGCCTTGACTGAGGGGGAATATCCAGTCAAGGGGGGTTTACTGGGCTGCAGGGGGTTGACTGGGGGGGGTTGGGGCGGTTTGGGCGCCCTTAATTTTATTTCAAATACAACGCACACTTGTTTGTATTTGTTCCATGCCATGGAGTTCGGTCGTTAGAATCCGGTGCATATTCTGGATTTCAACGTGCGAATATGATATCTATGGTTTGAAGCGTGGTTCTGTCGCGGGATCGGTTGGGATCCTCGCGCCATCGCTGGCGACGGTCGGTCCGCGTGCAGCAATGACGTCGGAGAAGCCCCCAGAGAATCGCTCCCTGTTCCTGATCAGCTTTCGTGCGGGACCAGCGCGAACGTTGATGGGCGGTGCTGCCGTTTGCGGTCTCCTGCAGTGGCCGATTGGGCGCTAGTCGCTCCGAAGCGTGAGTGCGTGTGCGGCGGCCCCATCTTTCCCCCCCCTTCTATGACCCAGTCCGGGGTGAGCAGAATGCTACTGTACATATAAGCTGTCCGCTTCCTTCCTGTCGCAAGCGCGCCTCGCTCGACACCGGCCCCCGTACAGTGTGCCTCGGGCTCCACGTGCACGAGCGCGTGGCAGCGTCCGTGAGGCCTTCCAGATGTGAGGCTGTGGGACAGGGGATGTTTGAGGCCCGGCAGCTGTTCGTGCAACCGCACAGCGCTAGGGCAGTGTGCGATACACCTGGCATGAATGGGCCCGTTGTCCTGATTGCCGAGACGGCGGCCACGCTTTGCGCAGCGGACCGTGCAACGTTGACTCACTCGATTTGGTGTATACGAGTTACAGTGGTGCTGGCGGGCCTAAGGCGGTGTGTGGTCAGCACGTCAAAGCCACTCGCGCGTGTTCGGGGCTCCCAGGTGCCCCGTGCGACGTGCCAGAGGCGCGCGTCGCATGTAGCCTGCCCGCGGCGCTGAAGTCGTGGCGCGCCACGACCGCCGCACCGATCGCAGGGTCCAAACCGCCTGCGGGGCCGCCTGTGAGCGCTACCTGCGACGCGCTTGTGGCAGGCGTCGGCTGCTGACGGCGGGCCACGTCCACGACGCGGGTCCACCGGCGCCCGCTGCCCCGCTCTCGCGGCGCCAGCGCGTGAGAGGCGACGGCGATCGGCTTTCCCACGCCTATGTCCCGGCACAGGCTGTGGGTCGTCGCCCCCGCCCGCGTGCCCGCCGCCAGGATCGCTTCATGCCGGCGGCGGCGTCGCGGCCGGTGTGCGTGAGGGCGGGTGCTGCCCCCGGCGTGCCTGAGCCTGTGGTGTTGTGCGTGCGCCTGTGGTGGCGTGCTGGCGCCGGCGGTGGGTGGTTGCCGCCACCGGTGTGCCCGCCGCCACCATCTTTTGGTGCCGGCCGCGGCGCCGCGACTACCGCGGGTGTGGGCGGGTGCTGCCGCCGGCGCTTCCTGTGCACGAGTCGGCTGCTGGCGGCGATTGTGGCGCGCCGGCGGCAAGGGCCGTCGATTGGCGGAGGCGGCGCGGCGTCCAGCGCGGGTGTGGCTGGCTGCTGCCCCCGGTGCGTCTGCGCCTGTGCTGCTGTGCGTGCGCCTGTGGTGTTGTGCGTGCGCCTGTGGTGGCGTGCTGGCGCCGGCGGTGGGTGGTGGCTACCGCCGGCGTGCTCACCGCGAGGAATGTCCATTGGAGGCGGCGGCAGCACTGTTGGCGCTTGCGGTGGGCGTGGCCCGTCGTGGCCGCTGCCTCCTCGATGCGCCCGCTTCTACTGTTGAGGCTTCTTTCGACTGGAGCTGAGGTCCATCTTGCGGCAATCGGAGTCCGGCGGGCTGGTGAAGGCGAGAATTTTGAGTAACGGACGGCCTCGGTGCTTGGCGATGGATGTTCCACCCATCATTGTTGCAGGGAAGCCGGCATTGCTTCCTGAAGCTGCTCCTGGCGGCGAAGACGTGTCTGCACAACCTCGGTTTGGGACGACGAGAGCGCAGAGGCGACTGCTTCTGGCCCCCTCTTTGTTGCGGCCCACCCCGTCGGCGTGCATGTCCATAACCCTTCCGCTGGCAGGCCGAGTCCCAGCTGCGATCCGTCATGCACCTCGCTTGTCCCCTTCACGTATGCTGGTGCGCCCAAGGCTGTTGCCGGATTTAACGGCGTACTCCATCAAGCGATCTCGGTATGAGGACGCGGGCGCCGGTATGGACCACCTTGGCGATGAAGGCGATGCGAGAGGTACGCAAAAGCACACCGGAGGCGCCGAGGGCAAGGGAGGACGGCCAATTGGGTCTCGGCGCTTCACTCGCGAGACGCTTTCTACTGGGTGTCGCAGGGCGATGGCCATGGCGCTGCTGCAATATGGGGCGGAGCGATTCTCGCAGAAGCTTATGGTACAGGCGACCCACAAGTTGAGCGCGGAGGCGCTGTCCGACCAGCTGTCTGCCATGTCCGCCGCTTCTTATCGCGGGGAGGTGTGGCCCCTGAGGCACATCTTTGGGTTCTTCTCCAAGTGTGTTGGTGGCTTGTCGGGAGTTGCTGGGGAGCGGGACGTGTCGTGCACGTGGGTAGGAAGGAACGGCTTTGTTAACTGCAGCTGCCAGGGCCGGACGCGGCTACTCAGTGTCATGCGAAGGCCCGAAGGTGAGGCTACGGACATCAACTGCACGCACGGTCTGGCGATGCTGAAGAGCCTCCGAAAGTTTGCTCGTGTTCTCGGCGTTGACTTGCGGGCTTTACGGTCCACGCTCGGCCACTTGCACACTCGGTGTAGCTCGCGGCTGCCCAGCGCGTTGGACGGCGATGGAGTGGATGACGGTGACTGTGAGCGGTTTGTCGTCGGACAGTCGGTGTTTGGCATCGCTGTAACTGGGCACGGGGACGGGGTCGTGGCCGCGCCAGTTCGCTTTACGCGGCTCACGACGACGTGCATGCTATGTGACACGGCCAGAACGGCGGCGTGCGCGCACGTGTCATTGACGCGCCACTTCAAGCGCACGGCGGATGCCAGGGACCAAAGTGGGGCGGCGAAGCAGGGCAAGCAGGCAGACACGGAGCAGAAGGCCCCAGCTGACAAGACGGCGTCGACTACCGACGACGCGCCGACTGGCCGGGAGGGCACAGCGTACAGCGAAGCCGACGTGGTCCAGTCCGTGTCACAGAAGCCGATCGGGCTGTTCAACTGCCACCGGTCGACAGTGACTGACGCCGGAATCGGAGAGCTCGTCGCAAAGGGCGGCACCTACAGAATTTCGGCACCAGCGTGTTGCAGGAAGTGTAGCACTCCGCGGGGCGCGGCGCCCGACATTGGCTCTACGGGCGTCATCCTCTGCAGTGCTGGCCCCTGTCCCATGCGCCTCGAAGCGTATCTCTGCCCGTCGACGAAGTGCGGTGAGTGGGTCAGCGCCGACGGCGGTGAGCAGGGCGTTGTCATCTACACGGCTTGTACGGCGGCGACGTCGGTGCTGATGCGGCAGTGGGCTTTTGCTCTGGTGCTCGACGGCACGACTTACGCTTCCTCATCCGAGACATGGCGGCGGTCGTACCTGGATCGGCGCGATGCGGGCAAGGCGTCCGCCTGCCACATCCGCGCCAAGCAGACGATCAACAAGGTGTTCAACGCCGCGGTTCGTTTGATGACGGACAACCCTCCCCAGTGGGCGTTCACGTGCGGAACCTGTCAGGAGGAGGACGGCCGCTTCCGGGTGGTGACGGCAGATGGGATTTGGCTCGGCTTCTTGCGGCGGCTGGCGTGCAAGCCGTTTTCTAATCCGTGCCAGCCGTGTGTATCAGTTTCGGAGCGCGTGCGTGCAGGAAGTCTTTGCGGGTCGGAGGCAGTGAGACGCTTCATACGGCTCTCACTCAAGCAGCCAGGAAGAGCGATTGTCATCAACACGGGCCAGCTCCCCAGCGCGGAAAGAGCTCTGTTCTTCTTGTGCCCCGCCGCTCTACCGGCTGACCGGGTCCCTGCCTGTGAAGAGTTTGAGAAGAGCAAGCTGGAGAGCCTGTATGCGCTTCTGGACAGCGTGTGGGAGCTCAAACGGTCAGCGATTGAGCTCGCCCGCGGAATCGTCAAGCGCATCCGCCACGTGCTCACGAACGAGATTGCCAACTCCCGTCCTGCCCATCGCGTCGCCTCTGATGTTGCCACGGCCGCTCACATCCGAGAATGGCTCGACACCGCGGTTGCTGCTGCTGTGGACACTGGACTCGACGACGGACTCGGGAATGAGGTCTCAGACGGGGGGTCGTCGTCCGGACACGACACACCGCCGCCCCGACCTCGGCGGGTGGCCCGGCCGGCACCGCATCGCCGACGAGGAAGACGTCGCGGTGAAGCCGGAGGAGCTCAGCGTCCTGGAGGTCTACCAGCAGCTGCTGTGCGCGCGGGACGAGAGGCAGCAGCTGCACGGCGGCACCACGAGAACGTTACTGTTGCTGAGCCATCTGACCCCCGCTGCCTGCGACCCGCCATTACGGGTCTGGGCGCAGATCAGTACAAGCCCATTACGTCCTTTTGCGTGGCGCTCGCGACGGACGCTGTTGTCAACGCCTTTAAACCGCGACATGTAGCCGTTCTGGAGAGCGTCGCGGGCGACTTAGAGGCACCTGATGCAGGTAGTCGTGTGGATATGCTGCTAGGGGCTGCATGCAATCCCAAGGCCCGAACTCAACCCGGTCTTGTCGGCAACGCCCCCCCGAGTGATTCTGACATCCTGGCGGCGTCAAAAGCGCGCGTTGTGTACGAGTTGAGGCTGCTGATGGCCTGCCTCGTGTCCATGCGGTTCAATGAGCCTACGTTTGAGCGCCTGCGTCGCAAAGTAGCGGCTGCGTTGCGCTCTGTATGTGCCACGGTGACGGACTACCACCTCCCCCGTGAGGGAGAAGGTGGCGATCGGACGGCACTGGAGTTTGGGACGGACTGGCTGGACCCTTCGCTGTCACCCAGTGAGCTGCGCGAGCGCTTTCGTGCGCGGTTTCCTCACACCTCGGACGACGCGATGGTCACCGGGTGCTTCTTCCCGGGCTTGAGCCAGTGCCGCCCTGGGCCCTTTGCCGCTGGCGAGCAGCCGGAGCTGGGCATGTGCGCAAAGCACTACCAGGCGATTCGCAAGTTCTTCTCTCCCGGAACGTTCACTGTTTGCTGCGCATGCCCGCACCCAAAGCTCATTGGGTTCGTCGTCCTGGAGAAGCGGGAGGGGCCATACGCCCTGTTGAATGCCATCATCACCCGCTTCGCTCTTCTGCCGCACTTCATTGTGTACGACTTTGGTTGCGGCGCGCTGCGCAGCGCTTTAGGCAAGCTCCCATTGTTCGTTGCCATTGTTGTCATCATCTCCGACCTCTTCCACATTGTCAACCACGTGTGCAGCGATATTTTCAACCCGCGCTCGTACTCCCCTATGGACGGCAAGAACACGGTCGCTCACGAGCAGAGGAACTCCCCTATTGCGGCAATGATGAAGACGCTAAGGGCGTGCGGCCAAGATGAGTACATGCGCATTATGAAGCTGCACACCATCGTCCACAACGTGCATGCGCATGCACGCTCTACGTGCACGTACCCCCTCCCGGACGACTACAACTTTCGAAAGTTCTACTTTTCTCGGCAGACGTGCGCATGCGGGTGTGGTCAAGCAGAGACGGAGCCGCCGCTGCCGAGCCCCCCATCATCTGTACCGTCTACGCCAACGATATCAACGAGCGCATCGATAACATCGTCCAATGAAGAGCAGTAGAAGATGATGGCAGTGCTGGCGGTGCGATCGCTAGTGCTAGTCCAGGCGGGGACTCCAGCACGTTGGCTGAGCGAGTGTGCTCGCGTCGAAGTGTCTGTGCTGCACCCAAGGAGTTCGGCCTTCGCACACTTGTGGCGGCGGAAAGCTGGGCGGCGACGCCGCGGCCGTAGCGGACCGTCGAACGGCAGCTGTGGCGGTTACTGCGTGCCGGCGGAGGGGACCCGCTTGACCGACCGGGGAAGCAGCGGCTTCGGGGAGACGAAGATCGGCGGGGGGGCCGAACTCACCTCGCGTGCGCCCCCACCCACCTCAGGTGGTGCCGGCGCCGCCCCACATGCTGACGCTGTGGCGCGGCGTGGGTCGCTAGCGGCGACGGCAACGGGTTGGCGGCGGACAGCCGCTTAAGGACATCGGCAGGCCGCGCGGCGGCGTGGGCGGCCGCGCCACCCAATGCGGAGTGCGCGGCTGGCCGGAGGGGCGGCTTCGAAGGCGGGGGCCTGCAGGACTGGAGGCTTGCTCTTTCTGGGGCGCCCCCTTTGCCTTGCGGCCGCCGCCCCCCCGAGCACTGACGCCGCGACGCTGCGCGTCGCCGATGGGACAATGGTATCAGCGGCCCGGACTTGCAGTGGCGAGGGGCAGCGTGCGGCCGTGCGGGGACTGCCACAGACGCGCTGATGGTAGCGGGCGGTGCAGCAGGCGGCAGGGGTGGGTGCGGGGGTGACGGAGGAGCGGATGCGGGAAAGTGGGCGAGTTGGGGGGCGCGACTGCTAGCTGTTGCCCCCCCTGCCACCACCGGAGTTGCCGTGGGCGCCTTCCTCGTGCCACCACTGCCAGAGGCGCAGTGCTCGCTGCGGTTGTCGCTGCGGTTTAGTGCGGCACGGGCGTGGACCTCTGGAGCCCATGGCGATGAGGCGCGTACGGTGGTCCGCAAGGAGGCGGCGGCCGACGTCTGTTGGAGATTCAGGGGAGGGACTGACGGGCGCGGGTTGTCCCGCAAGTAGGGGAGATGCGAGGGAAGCCGCACGATGGGGGGCGGGCGATGGGTGAGCTGCGGTGAGGGGGCGAGGCTGCGTGACAAGTCGGGGAGGGCGTGAAGGACCGCGTGGCCCTTATATAACGGGGGGAACGGGCGGGAGGGGGCAGGTCATGAAAAAGTGGGCATCCTTTGTTCTCGCCGGTGTGTCTGGGTGCGCGGGTAAAAGGGACCAGGTGGGGAGAGGTCAAACCCCCTCCCTTGGTGCTCCAACAATGTCTGCGTCGAGCCGGCGATGGGGACCGCCGGGAACGGGTCGGCTAACAGCCGCAGCGGCGACATAAGTGCGGCGCCGTGCGACACGCTGGAGTGCACGACCTTCTGCCCGGGGGGCGTGATGACGGCGGAGATGAGCAGCGCTGGTGGTGCGCGCAGAGCGAGTGCTGCCAGCTCCCGCGTACGCGCCCAGTAGCGTTGCCCGGACGAGCAGGGGAGCGGCAAGGGGGGGGTCATGCCTTCCTTTTTCCCAGCCCCAGGCGGCGGCAGTAATGCGTAGAGGGGCGTGCTCGCCTTGGGCATTTTACCTGGACAGAGGGGGGAGCCGTGAGTCTGACGGGTGGGAGAGAGCTCGGGCGAGTACTTGAGGTCTGCAGAGGAGGCCACGGGAGGTACGGGGAAGCAAGACCTACCGACATTTTGGACACACCCTGCCCCCTCACAGCACCGTGCACTGGAACCACGAATGCCACGGACCGCGCCGCAGATAGTAGGCTCCCAAAAGGACGCTGACATGCTGCACGTATCGGTTGTCCCACGTGCATGGCATGCAAGATACCGGTTGGGAGACGGAACACTGGGAGGGGTCACCTCATTAACGTCGGACGCGTCCAACAGGCGATTCTTGAGAAGAGACCGAGCGCACCACTCCACTGAGGGTAGGTCTGGGGAACAGTCGGCGTAGTTTGGCACGGGCCGCGCACGCTGGCGATACGAAGTGTGAATGTGGTATCAGGGCGATGGCTTCGGCTCGGGTCCTGTCAGGACGGAAGATTGCCCATCCTCTGTATCCGCATCCGCGGGGGCCCCCGCTGGCGGGTTGACGACGGCCGGTGACGGCGGCCGCCGCGGCGATTTGTCCTCTCCGACAGCTAACGCAGATGCGTCGAAGAAGACGGTCGTGGGCGCGGCTGGCGCCGTGGGGTACGTGGTCTTCACACGGCGTCGGCGGTGGTTGTGGCTGTTGCGAAAACAATTGCCGCGGTGGGGGTTGCGGCTCTTGCGTTGGAGAGGCGACGGGTAGGGGAGGGGGCAGGGGGGGCGTCACACGTGTCCATGGCGATACCTGGGAGGGGGGGGGGTGTGAGAGGGTAGGAGGTGGCATGACCGTCGGCCGCCATGAGTGTTGGTGGTAGTGCGTGGTTGCAGTGGGGGTGTGAGGGTGAAAATGCGAGTGCTTGGCCAGTACCCTTGACGGCAGACTGGGACCGGCTGCTTGGGGTCTTGGTTGGTGTCAGCAAAGCAGTCCCCCACCCCTCCGCAGTACGTGTGTGCACAGGTTCCGCTCCCTCCCGGGGTGCGTCAGAGTCTAACGGGGTCCATCAGGGGGACTGGTCCTTCGTGCGGTCGTGGGGCCATCCTCGATGAACGACATTGACATACTACTCTCGATCGACTCCCGCCCCTAGCTGGCGAGCATGCCCGTACCCTCGCCCAACCCTGCCTACACCGGGATGCCCTCGGCGGGGGCTTGTACCCTGCCTTGCTGCCAATGCCTCCATCCTGCGTACTTACGCGCCGGTGCGCGTCCACAAACCTTCGGCTACCGCTCCGCCGCCTATCGAGCTATGCATCAAGCTGACGTGTGCAGCGCGTCGACCCTCGCATGGAGCTCGGCTCTCATGGCTGCCGCTATGGCAATGCTAGGATATGCGTCACCAGCATGACTTGCAAGGAATGCGCAGCCCCCCACCGCACTGACGCGACACGCGGTGGGTCGCGGGCCTGCTGAGACGGCCACTGCTTTGATCGTGGTGCCTCGTTCAGCACACTCGCTGGGACCATGTGCAAGACATATACTCTGTCTACGACGAGGGTAGCGGTGCAGGCGTGAGTTGAGGGGACCCAGGGGAAGCGTCAAGGGTCTAGCATCTCCCACGAGACCGATGTGCACCAACGTTGAAAGCCAGACTGCAATTAGAAACCATGACCGGCAAGATTTTCGATGGTGTCGTGGAACCTGATTGATTGGTCGCCTTGCAATGTCAGCACAGTTGCGCAGCCTGTGGCCGAGCTTCTTGTGTCGCTGGTGTCCTCATTGGCCAGGTGACACTGAACCGGCCAGTCACATCCTCGCCCGAAGCCAAGACCCCGTCTGTCGAGAGTGTGTCTCTGCTGTGTATCCTCGATCTGCTCCGTCTGCTCTCTCCTGCCGCCGCCCCTTACCAACCCACTCCGTGCGTGCCATCTCGCCGTCGGTGGCCCGTTGCAGAGCCAGTTCGAACGGCGATGGAGGTGTTCGTGAGGACATTCGACGACGGCCAGCGGCGTGCGTGGACTGCTTTCGTCGCCGGGTCCAACGTCGCTGTCGTGGGTCCGGCCGGCTGTGGCAAGTCTCGTGTCTTGCTTTCCTGCATCCAGGAAGCTCGGCAGCGCTACGGCACCGATGCAGTGCTCGTGATGGCGTGGACGTGGGCGGCAGCCGGTCAGATCGACGGGCAGTCTTACCACTCGCACCTTGGCATCTCGACCACCGACTGTTCCAAGGAGCACACGCTGGAGCTTCTTATGAAGAAGCCCCGCCTGAGGACCAGGCTGGAGCAGTCACGTGTTGTGGTCGTCGATGAGGCCCCGACTTTTCCTGGCAGGCACTTCACGCAGCTGGAGTTTGTTTTGCGCAGCTTATCTCCTGCCCATATGCAGGGCGAGCCGTGGGGCGGGCGCCAGGTCCTACGTACGTTTCGCCCTAATGCAGTGGTCGTGTGTCTCGGCGGCTATCCTGACAGGTACTGGTCCGTTTCGTGTTCTGTTGCTGTCCGTGGGGTGCCATTCTTACATCTCCATCCGCGTGCTATCATGTGGCCCTTCTTACGTGCCTTGATTGTCCCTGATTGCAGTTGCTGGCGATCCGCACCAGCTTGGGCCTGTTATGCAGGAAGAGAACAGCCGGGAACTCTTCATGTACGAAACCCCGACGTGGCGGCAGACGGTAAGCAGTGTATGGGGCACCGTCTTCCAGCTACCAGGGGTGCACCGCCATGCTGGAGATCTAGTGCTCCTCCAAGTCCTACATCGCATCCGCCTTGGCGAGCAGACGGACGCCGACATCGCTTTGCTCAACGCGACATCGGCGGGGGTGTCGAATGCGGAGTGGGACCAGCGCACTCAGGTGAGGGCTACCAACGTCGCTGTTGACGCACTGCACGACGCGCGAATGGCGCAGCTACCCGCCCCTGCGGTCGAGTTCCGCGCGACAGACACTGTGCTTGTCACGCATCCCGCGAGGCAGCGCTACGCGCTCAGCAAGCTCGCCGGAATGGTCGCCGCGTCGAAGGAGTTCAAGGTCGGGGCGGTAGTCATTTCTACGCGCCGCGTTGAATCTGTCCCGCCTGGCAAGCAGGGCACAGTTACCAGTGTAGCTGCTGGTGTGTACGTTGAGTGTGATTTCGGTGGAGAGGTCGTGCGGGTGCAGCCCCAGGCTTTTGATGTGGTGGACAACTGTGGAGAGAAGCTGGCTTCGCGCACACAGATTCCCCTGGTTCTTGGTTGGGCGGTTACCATGCACAGGTGCCAGGGGATGACGTTGGACTCTCTCGCCATTGATTTCTCCAAGCAGATGTGGAGAAAGCAGGGCCTTGTATACTCGGGTCTGTCGCGTTGCTGCACTCTCCGCGGGCTTTTGGTGAGGGGGTTGCGGCATGAGCTGATTGTTGTCAGTGCCCGAGCCACGCGTTTTTATGCTTCTCTTCGTTGAGCTATCGCTTTTCTCTGTTCGTGTCACGACGTTCAAGAGAGCCTAGTAAAAGACAATGAACAATAGGTTCATTGCTCAATGTAGAGACGGTTCCAAAGCATTACCTTCATCCTGGGTGCGGCCCCAGATCTGACGCCACACACGGCTGTCATGGTGCCGGGAACCAGGTCCTCAAAGTGCACCTTCTTGAGGTGCTTGTATGAAGACGACTCATACAACAGCGTCTTGAAGGGGTAGTCTGAGTTGTCCTGCCCCTGCTCCGGCACTGCACCAAAGACCTCGACGGCAGGCATTCTCGCGACGACCGCAGCAGCCTGGGCAGGGGCGCACAGCGGCGGTGCTGCCCGCCACACGAGCCCTGTTGCCAGTAACACTCGGTTGGGCCTGGCCGGCGGGCCGTCATACAAGCGGCATCTCCTTCTGTTAAGCAGCATCGGACATGCAATGTGGCACACATGGCAAGAAAACACAAACAATGGTCGTCAGTATGAGGTGTCTGAGTGCGACAGAAGAACGATCGCGAAGCGGGGCTCTCGAGAAAGACAGGTGGACTGCTCGTACCCGATAGACTGGAGGCTCCACACGCTTCTCATGTTTTGGCACTGCGCGAGAGTCGACCGAACAGGACCAGCACCAGTAGGCTCCAAGCAATACTTGGTGTGCGTCGAAAAAGGATACACCGATGACGTTGCCGCTGGGACAACCTGCTGCAAAAAAACGGAAACAACATCCGGGCTCAAGACGCTGCCGTGGTACTCGTCCATGCCGGGGCACACCAATCCCGTGCCCACTAGGGCACCATCGACGTGAACAGACGCCGCAACAAGAGGAGCGGCAAGTTCCTCTGCCGCCTGAAGGGCGGCGGCAGGACTAGTTGCGGCGGCGCCACCAGCCGCACCACCAGGAGTATGCCCCGCACGAGCAAGGCCTTGTCCGCCGGCTGGTGTAGCAGCCCCCAAGCCAGAGCCATCATGTTGGGTCGCCAGGACACCGTCCCCACGCACTGCACCCGAGCCGCCACTGGCCCGTTGTGTAGCCACACCTGCAAGACTCGTTCGCGGGCCGCCCTCGTCAGCGTCAGGAGCAGTAGACCCACCTTCATCAGCAGTAGCGCCGCCACCCGCATTCCCAGCACCGGCATCGCCTTGCCTACCCCCAGCAGGCAGTACGCCACCGCCACGGCGAGCAGCTGCGTTGTCACCTCCACTGTCGGTGGCCGTGCGGCCTGCCCCACTCCAGGCAGCCGCGTCGCCACCCTCATCCCTAGCAGCCGCGGCGCCACCCCCACTCCCCGCGGCCGCGTCGCCACCCCCGCTCCCAGCAGCCGTTCCGTTACTGCCCGCATCGGCAGTCCCGGCGCCACTCCCACTGGAAGCAGCAGCTCCGCGACCCTGGAGGGTGTCCTGGGTTGCATCATCTGCGTCTGTATCCGGCGCCCCGCTGTCGTCCGTGTCCCCATCAGACAGAGCCCGTTTCGCCTTTCGCTTCTTACGCTTCCCGCCGACAGCCTTCGTCCCGGTGTAGGTCGGGCTTTGTACACTCTTTCTCGCCGCCGCCGACTCGTCCGCGAGCGCCCCGCCCTTGTAGTGTCTCAGGATGGCCATGAATGCAGGGTCCCTCAAGTGGATCATGAGCAAGAAGATACTCAAGATGGGAATGACCCGGACGCTAGCGGAGTTGCAAAAGCGCGGGTCCTTCACCTCATACTTCTTCTTGCCCTTCCACCAGATGATCGTGGCGCCACGGGCTACCTCCGGAGTGCACTTTTCAAACGTGTACTGCACTCGCGTGCGCTTGATCACGTTGAACCTGTACAGCGCTACGAGCTCGACCAGGCGCTCCTTAATGCCGCCACCTCTCTCCTTCCTTTGCACCGCGAGGGCGTCCGTAACATCCTTGGCCACTGTGTCTGTGATGTGATACGGGGCGCGGTCGTCCGCGACGGGCTCCGTTGAGCGCCCGGTTGCTTCCGAAGTGATCTGTACACGCTCTGGGAGCTTAGTCAGCCATGGGATGAGAGCGGGAAGTCCGACCGCCGGCGAGGAAGACCGACGAGGGGCGGATGGTGGGAGAGCGGACCTATCCGCACGATTCGAGCCGCCATCTGCGCGGCGACGATCTCCTTGTGGTTGTGCCATTGGCCCGCTAGCGGAAACAGAAGGAACAGGTGTTGAACCATGAGCCGATTGGGAGGGCGGGCGCGAGACCGGGGCAGGCGACGGTTCAGGGCGGGAAGTAGTGGAAGCATCCATGGTAGAAGGGGAAGGATGCCGACGTGCACCACTCAAACAGCCAGACTCCGGTGGCGGCGACGCAGCACGACGCATGGGCGCAACCTCGTCGAGATGCATGTCCACGTCCCCCACGTTCACAACGTCCAAAGACGCGGCTAGATCAGTCGACGAGGCCACAAGCTGCAGGGCCTGTACCACGCCGTCCACACTGCTTGAGAGCGCGTCCATGGCCGCCGGAGATGTGCACGAGGTGACGCCTGTCCCGTGCAGCACGTAGCCGCCAATGCCCTCTCGCGGACCGCAGAGCACACCAATCACCATGCGCTTGCCTAGCACTTGCTCCATCTTGGCCGCCGCAAACTGCACCACGTCAGCGAGCATGGTAGCACTGTGTTGCGAGGAAAAGCCGAAGGAGGCGAGCACGGAGCCGCAGTCACCGCATGGCTCCATCGCTGGCACCGGTGATGTTGGGGGGCGTAGAGAACTAGACCAACGCCGCCAGGGACAACGCCGGTAGAGCTAAGGGATGAGGTGGGAGCGGCTCAAGCACCGTGCCCAGCCCGATGCGGACTAGGCAAGAGGCGCAACAGCCAGAGCGCCGCGAGAAGGGCGGTGCAGGGGGGTGCTCAGACAGCGCGAGGGGGCAGAACGGGTCCACTGCCGCAGAGCGGGACGCGCCTGGGGGGACAAGGCGCGGCAACGGTGCTGGATGCAGCCCCTCCGCCGCCAGATCCAACGACGCAGCTAGGTCAGGGACGCGGCAGCAGCGAGCTCCTCCACCACGGTCTTGATAGGGCCAGCACGGCGAACAAGACGGCCTCAGGACGGCAGACAAAGAGGAGGAAGATGGAAACTGCGGGATCAGCCACCTGGTCGACCGCCACTGACGGGGCGGCGCCAGTGAAGGTCGGAGCCAGCCGAGCAGCAGCGCCCTGCTCCACGGCGACGGACCGTGCCCACGCAGGGATGTTCCGCGACGGGGCGTCACCGCGCCAGCAGCCAGCTCCAGCGCCGTCCAGCAGGACCGGCCAGCACTGGCCAAGATCCTGCTCCACCACCGCGGACCAGGAAGCGCCACTGCAGTGGGAGCGCAGCCGGGGGTCACCAGACCGGTCAACCAGCATGCACAGCGCGGCACGGAAGGGACGGGGGGTAGGTAAGGGGAGCCTAGCGTGGACAGAACCGCATGCGTGCGTGGGTCGAAGGGGGTGCAGGGGGGCCTTGGGAGGCAAGCTCAGTCGTGGCGCACATGGAAGAGCAGGAGCTGAGAGGGACATGCCGAGGGGCAGCAGCCGGCTCGCCACCAGCGGACAAGCGTGAGCAGGACCGCGTCTACGTTTGGGACGTCGCGTATCACGGGCAACGGGAGAGGACGTTCTGTAGGTGCCATGCGACGCACCAAGCGTTGCAGCTCTCGCAGTGGGGCGAATGCACTGACACGCGCCTCCGTCGATCCCCACCTGTCTACACGACGTGGTTTACACAGAGTTCGAGAGAGGCCCGCCCGCCGCACACCATAGAATATGTATGCACTGCGTAGCAAGATTCCGACAGAGCACACCCCCCGCGACAATCGACCAGCAGCCGCCATGGTCGCAGCGCGCGACCCCGCGCGAGTCGTCCGACCCACTGAGCAAGCAGCGCAGGAGCAGCCATCAGGGCCTCTGTCGCCCCATCAATTGTCCGCCAGCACCTGGCATCAGAACCACACGCGCAACCCGCGCGCCCCCCCCTCTCTCGCCTCACACTCATTTACTGTACGTCGACTGGCGGAGCGGCCGCGACATGCGACCCCAGCGCCCGGTACACCACATACGCATACTGTCCAGTGTGTCGTCCCCGACGTGGCGACG
Organism: Pyropia yezoensis; assembly: GCA_009829735.1. Taxonomy (NCBI): domain Eukaryota; phylum Rhodophyta; class Bangiophyceae; order Bangiales; family Bangiaceae; genus Pyropia; species Pyropia yezoensis. The sequence continues at coordinate 6,400,676 of CM020618.1, read as the reverse complement.
CATGTGGGGGGCGGGCAGCCGGAGCGGCGTTCTCGGCGGGCGTGTCCGCGGTGTAGGGGCGGTGGGGGCGGTGCGAGGAGGGGGGAGCTGGCGTCCTCCCTGGCCGTTCGAGGGGGCGCGCGGGCTGGGGACTGTGGCGTCGCGGCCGGTGCGGCGGTGCGGCGTCGTGCCGTGACGCGAGGGGCCGGCCTCACGGCCGGGGTGGTGCGCGGGGTGCTAGCTAGCGGCGCGGCGGCTCGCGCGCCGGGCGCCCGGGCTCGGGGAGCATCCATCGCAGAAGACCCGCCAGTGGCTCCGTGCAGGCGCGCCGCCCCCAGCCTCGGCCCCGCCGCCCCCTCCCCCGGCCGCGCAGCCCCTTCCATGCCCTGCCACGCCACCCCCGGCCGCACCGCCCCACCCCCCGGCCGCGCCGCCACCCCCCCCGGGCGAGCCGCCCCCCGCGCCGGCCGAGCCGCCCCCGCAGCCGGCCGCAGCGCCCCCGGCCGCTGGCCGCGACGCCGCCGGCCGCGTCGCCCCCCCCCCCAACCGCGCCGCACCCCCCACCCGACCACGCCGCCCCCGCTCGCGGCGTCCCCGCCTGAGGCGCCCCCGCTTCGCCCCCCCCCGACCGCTGCGCCCTCGGACGCGGCGCACCCCCCCACCGGCGGCGGCGCGGCCCCCCCCGCCGGCGGGCTGACCCCACCCCGGCCACGCCTGTCCAGCCCGCGCCGCCGCCCCGCGCGCAGCCCCCCGCCCAGCCCGGCCACCCGCCCCCCCGGCCGCGCCGCCACCCCCAGCCACGCCGCCCCCGCGCCGGCCGCGCCGCCCAAGGCCGCGCGGACCCTGCCCGCGCCGCCCGACGCCGCGCCACCGCTGGCCGAGCCGCCCCCCCCCCCCGCTGCGCCGCCGCCCGCCCGCCGGCCGCGCCCCCCGCGCCCTGGCACCGCCGCGCACGGCCGAGCCGCCCCCGGCCGCGCCGCCCCCCCCCCAGCCACGCCGCCCCCGACCCCGGAAGCGCCGCCCCCCCCCCCAGCCACGCCGCCCCGCCACCTGCCGCGCAGCGTCCGCCCCGGCCGCGCCGCTCTCAGCCGCCCGCCGCGCCACCCCCCCCCCCGGCCATGCTGCCCGCCCGCTGGCTAGCCCCCTCCCGGCCGCGCCGCCCCCGCCCCGGCCGCGCCGCCCCCAGTATCGCCACCTTCAGCCGCGTCGCTTTTCTCTACGGCCGTGCCGCTCGCCTCCCTAGACGCGGTGCCCCCCCCACAGGCCGTGCCGTGCCCCCCCCCGCCCACGCCGCCTCCACCCGTGGCGCTCGCACCCGAGGTGCCCCCGCCTGCGCGGCCGGCGGGACAAGCGGCGCAGCCAGGGGCAGCGATACCGAGGGCGGCGCGGCCGGGGGGGCCGCGGGGGCGGCGCGGCCGGGGCGGGGGCGGCGGGGGGGGGGGGGGGGCGGGGACCGGGGGGGGGGCACGGCCGGGGGGGGGGGTGCCGCGGCGGGCGGTCGGGGGGGGGGGCGCCGCGGCGGGCGGCCGGGGGCGCCGCGGCCGGGGCGGGGGCGCCGTGGCCGGTGGCGGGGGCGCCGCGGCCGGTGGCGGGGGCGCCGCGGCAGGGCGGGCGGCACGGCTGGCGGGGCGCGGGCCGCAGCGGCCAGGGCGGGGGCGGCGCGGCCGGGGCAGGGGCGGCGTCGCTGGGGGGGGGGGCGTCGACCGGGTGGGCGGCACAGCCGGGGAGGGGGGCGCCGCAGCAGGCGCTCGGGGGGTGGGGCGCCGCAGAGGGCGGCCGGGGGCGCCGCGGCCGGGGCGGGGGCGGCGCGGCCTGTGGGGGGGGCGGCGTGGCTGGGGGAGGCGCCGGCGACCGGGCGGGCGGCACGGCCCGGGGGGGGGGCGCCGCGGAGGGCAGCCGGGGGCGGCGCGGCCGGGGCGGGGGCGGCGTGGCTGGGGGGGGGGGCGGCGACCGGGCGGGCGAATCGGCCGGGGGGGGGGGCGCCGACCAGGCGGGCAGCACGGCCGGGGGGGGGGGCGCTGCGTCGGGCGGGGGGGGGCGGCGCGGACGGGGCGGGAGCGCCGCGGCCGGGGCGGGGGCGGCGTGGCTGCGGGGAGGGCACGCGCCCCCCATGCAGCAGCGGAATCACGGGGGTCGGCATGCGCAGACCGCTGAGCGGCCGGTCTCGACGCACAGGTCAGGACCGAGGGACGGTCGGCACGTGCAGCACCGGTCTCTCGGTGGGACAGCGTGGCAGCGGGGCGGCCGGAGGCGGCACGCCGCGTCGACGCGTGAATGACAAACAGGCTTCGGAGCTATGACCGAGAAGCTCACGAACGTGCAGTGGTCGAGGGAAGCTCTGCGAATACGGTCGTGGATTCGGCATGAGGACAGTCCAAGAACTTGAAGTCCAGGGGCTGGAGGAGTGCTTGGGGCGCATTTAGAGTACTCGAAACGGCTCAGTTTGGGCCACCCACGCTTGCGCGCACGTGGGGGGGGTTGACTGGATCCAGTCAACCCTGGGGTCTCCTCAGTCAAGGCTGGTGTTTTCCGTATTGGAGCTCCAGAACGTCACAGAAGGGGCACAAAGTGTAGTTGACACTCATTCTGAGATAAGTGTACGAATTGATGAGCCTGCGGCGTCGTCCCTGCAAGTCCGCACATGCGACTCCGGTGCGGCAGTACACCCACTCGTCGATGACCAGTGGCATGTACCGCCGCGTTGGAGTGGCTGTGGACCATGTATGCATACATATGTACATGTGTACTGTGCATACATACAGTACAGTACGTATTGTACAGTACGTATGTCCTGTATGTAGACAGCACAAGAGTACAGTATGTCTGGAAGGGAAACAACGCCGCCGCCCGCAGCTGGCCGTCACCGCCGCCCCCATGACCACCCCCACCGCCACTCCCACTGTCTCGTCGCCCACCCCCTCCCCCCCCCCCCCTTGCCCACAACTGGAAGGTGTAAGTGCGGTCTCACGCGGCGCGAGCGGGCGCGGCGGACGCGGGGTGCCCCACGCAATAGTGGCGCGCCACCGACTGTCTGCTCGCTGGAGCTGGACAACCCACTCTACCGTCTGGGCCCGTCGGTAGTGATCCGCTATCGAGGGGAGGACCCTGCTTCCATGCGCGCAGCGAGCCCAGCGGGGGCGCCCCCCTCTGGCCGCCCGCCACGGTCGGCGGCACCACCACGGGTGGTGGGTGCACCCCACGACAGACCGTTTGTATGGGGGGCGAGGGCGGGGGCCAGTCCATGTCCACCAAGCAGTGTGCCCCGCCCTACTGAAGGCACCAAGGCCAAAGCCGCGTTGGCACGCTGTAGAGCTGTGCCCCAGGGGCTGGCCGCCCCCGCGTCGATGCTGGCACGCACGCTGGCAGCGGGATTTTCGCGCGGGCGACCGCGTGACGCACCCGCGCGCTCCCTGTTTTTTGAACCCCCAATTCCAGCGCTGCACCGTATTGGGTACCAATCTCGCGACCGCTGCGCCCAGCGGGCTGACCAGGCGCGGCGGCGGGGGGCTGCCAAGAAAAAAAATCGCCGCGCCCCCTCTGCAGACGGTGCGTGCGGCGGGGGGGGGGGTGTCTGCGTCCCCGCCGCGACCCACCCTCGATGTAGGCGGCGGCGGCGTCACGGTCGGGCGTCTCCCTGTTTGGGGGCCGCCGCCGCCGCACCCCTTTGCCGCCCCCCGTCCCCACCCCTGCCCGCCACCCCTCTGCGCCACCCCCCCCCCCCCATATGTATTTCTGGTCAATACGGCCTGCGGCCCCACCCCCGGGGGGGGGGGGCGCCTCCGCCCCCGGAGCGGGGACGACGCCGCCGCCGCTGCCGTCCCGCCGGGGTAGGCGCGGCCGCGGCGGCGCGTCGGAACCCCACGTGGGCGGGTCGCGACGGCCGTGGCGGCCAGCGAGGACGGCGGCAATGGGGCACACGGGCGGGGCGAGTGGGGGGGCGGAGGTGGGCAGAGGGGGGGGGGGGGGAAGGGGGGTGGGCGGAACACGCGGCGGCAATGCCGTCCTGCGCCCGGCGACACGGCGAGCGGAAGGAGGGTGGCGGCGGTGGGGGTGTGGGGGTGGGGGTGGGCGCACGGGGCTGGGGCACGCGTCCCCCTGCGTGGAGCACCCGACCACCCGGGGGTGGGATTGGTACAAGAAGGCGCCGCCTGCGGGGCCGGCAGCTGCGCGCCGCCGCTTCCACACAGCCCCCCGTGGCGGTCTTCCTCGTTCCCGCGGTCCCGCCCCACACGGGCTGTGCTCTGGAACGCCCCCCCCACCGCCTTGCTCCCCCCCCACCCCCCCCCCATCCCCTTGACACCATCCCTTCTGTCCCCCCCCCTCCACCGGTAGCCGCCATGGCGCCTGTCCGGCGTGGGGCGCTGCTGGTGACGGCGCTCGCCCTCACCGCCAGCGTCGTTGCGGTTGCGGCGCCCGGCTCGGCGGTGCCGACCCCCCGCACGGCGCCGCCACCGGCGGTGGGGGCGGCGGCTGGCGGCAGCGACGGGGACGGGGTCTTCCAGCCCACCCCCGCCGTTGCCGCGTGGGACGCAATGAACCAGCGGGCGCGCGCGGCCGACGGGGCGGCCAAGCAGAAGGGGGGCGGTGACGCCGCCGCGGGCGCCCCAGCCAGCGACGTGCCCGGGCGCAAGGGCGCCGCCGCCCCTGCCGGCGAGGCGCGCGCCCGGGCGCGCGCGGCGCCAGGGCTGACGGCGCCCACCCGCGGCGGCCGCGCGCCGTACGCGTCAGACGCCGTTTCGGCCGCTGACGCCGCCGCCGCCGACGAGGAAGAGGTCGCTGCCAAAGAGACCGACGACGATGAGGCCAACAATGCGGAGGAGGCAGCCGCCGACGCACCGTCGGGGGCATCGTTGACCATGCCCACCAGCGGTGGCCGTGCGTCGTATGCGTCAGACGCCGTAATGGCTGGCGACCCCGCCGCCGACGAGGCCGACCAGACCGACGACGATGAGGCCGACGCTGCCACTGCGGATGAGACTGACGACGATGATGCCGACGCTGTGGGCGAGGCGGGCCCCGCTGCGGCCGCGGCGCCATCGCTGACCGCGCCCACCCGCGGCGGCCGTGCGTCGTACGCGTCTGACGCTGTCGTGGCTGCCGACGCTGCCGCCGACGGGGCCGACAGTGCCGCCGGGGCGGGGGCCGACGCGCCCGCGGGGCCGTCGTTGACCATGCCCACCCGCGGCGGCCGCGCGCCGTACGCGTCCGACGCTGTCAAGGCTGCTGACGCTGCTGCTGCTGCCGCCGCCGACGCCGACGCTGCAGACGATACGGACGACGAAGCGGCCGACGCCGCGGACCAGACCGACGTCGACGAGGCCGACGCTGCGGCGCAGACGGACGACGACGACGCCGCCGGCGCTGCTGCCGAGGCCACCGACGATGAGGCTGACGAGGCCGGCGAGGCGGCGGCCAACGCGCCCGTGGCGCCCGCGGCGCCGTCGCTGACCATGCCGACCCGCGGCGGCCGCGCGTCGTACGCGTCCGACGCGGTCATGGCCGCCGACCCCCCCACGGACGACGCCACCGCCGACGGCGCTGGCGGGTCAGACGGGCAAGCCACCACGGCCGCCGGTGCGGCGGGCGCCGCCACCGCCGCCGCCGCCGCCGCCGGCACGGCCAGCCCCTATGGGGGCGGCGACGCGGGCGGCGGCGGCGTCTGGGAGGCCGACGCCCCCGCCCCGACCAACGTCCCCGACATTGCCGACGCCGCCGACGGCGGGTGGCCGGCGGGGACCGACGCGCCGGCCGCCGACGACCCGTCGACGGCGGCGGGTGCGGCGGCGGCGGCGGCCCCGGTGGCCGCGACCGAGCCCCCCGCCGAGCCGTCGGCGGCCGCCGCCACGCCCGCCCCGTCTGCGCCGCCGCCCCCCGCCGGGCCGCCACCGCCAACGCGTGGCGGCGGCGGCGGTGGGGGTGGGGGTGGGGGTGGCGGCGGCGGCCGCCGCCGCCACTGGGACGCCCCCGCCGACGCGGCGCCGCGGCGGCCGCGGCGGCCGCCCCCACGGGGCGGGGCGGGGGCGTGCAAGGCCGTCTGCGCGCCCGCCTGGGTGCCGTCGGTGCTCCCGTGCGCGACCGACGGGGCGGCGCCGACGCCCCCCCCCCCCCCCCCCCCCCCCACCACCCCCACCCCCACCCCCACCCCCACCGGCGGCACCGGCGGCGGCGGTGGTGGTGGGGGTGGTGGACGCGCGCCGACGCCGCGCGCCGAGGCGGGTGCCGTTGGCCCTGCCAGCCGCCCGGCGGCTGGCGGCGACGCGCCCTACCGCTGCCACCAGCTGGTGTGCACGTCCCCGTGTGGGCCGACCGCCTAGGCGGGCGGCGCGGCGGGCGGCGGCGGGAATCCGGATGGTGGGATGGGAGGGCAGGATGTAGGGAGGGGGGAAGGGCGGGCGGGGAAGGGGGGGGGGGGGGGTGGGGGGGGGGGGAGAGCGGCGTGCCCGTTAGAGCGGGGGGGACGTGGGATAAAAAAAAAAAGGAGTGGCCGCTCTTTTTTTCCCCCACCAATGATGGGTCTATGGTCTGCGCAGCGGGACGGGTGCGTCCCCACAGCTGCCGTCATTATTGGCAGCCGCCTCGCTCCCACCCCACACCGTGGTAGCCACCCCCCCCCCCCCCTCTACCTACGCCCAGCGGCGACGGTCTCCCCTCCCCCCCCGCGCCATCAGGACAGGATGCTCCTGACACACCCCCCCCCTCCCCCCCCCGTGGAGTATGTATATGTACATTGGGCCGGGCCCCCTCCGTGGCCACCCCCATCCCTCCACCCCCCCCCCCCCGCCCCCCATTCATCCGATCCGCGGCACGCCGCTGTTGCCCCATTGGCGTCGGCCGCGCCGCCCCTCCCCGCCCCGTCCCCCCCACGTCCCGTTGCCGCCGACGCTCCGCCCCACCGCCGCCGCCACGCCACGGATCCCCATCCTTCTGCCGGGTGCGGCGCATGCGCGCACGGGCGGGCACCGCCGCCACCACCACCTCCACACCGCCCCCCCCCCCCCCCCCCCCCCCCCCCACCCCTCCCCCCACCCCCCTGTGGCCTGTGTTGCACCCTTTCCCCCCCACCCACCCCACCCCACCCCACCCCCCCCCCCCCCCCCCCCCCCTCCAACTCCTCTCCTTCCTTTTCCCCTCATTGCATCCCCTCATCATTGCACAGACGCTCTGGCCCGCCACCACCACCCCCCCCCCCCCCCCACCCTGGCCGAGACCCCGCGCGGCCCGAAACCGCCGCCACCGCCCGCGCCGCCTCTGCACCGCGAGAGAGCCGCAAAAAAAAGAGAAAAACCCTGGCCGCCCGCGCGCCTGTGGACCTGGCACCCCCCGATTGGTCGACGGCAGGCCCGCCTTTTGCATCGCCAGGCGCAGCCACATCCCCAGCGCGCCCTGCGCCTCGGGCCGCCGCCACCGCTCAGGCCCCTCCCCGCGGGGGGGGGGGGGGAGATGGGGGCGCTGGTCCCCCCCCCCCCCCGGGGGGGGCTCGCGGCGCCCCGGCCTGCCTCCCCCACCCCCCCCCCCCCACCCCCCCCCCGTGGCCCCCTCCCGCCTCCCTTCCGCCACGCGGGGCTGCCCTTCCCCGGGTACCGTACCGCCCGCGACCACCGCCCGGCGCCCGCCGGCGCCCGCTCCGTGCGACCGCCCCCTCCGTGTTGCCTGCCTACGGTGCCGGCACAGCCGCGCTCCCCCCACCCCCCCCCCCCCCCCTCCCCCGCCCCCCCTCTGGCGGCGGCTGGTCCCCCGCCTGGGCCGCGGCTGGCGGTTGGTGCCCTCTGCCGCCGCCACCGCCGCCGCCGCCACCGCCGCCGCCGCCGCCGCCGCCGCCGCCGCCCGCCCCGACGGCGCACCCGCCCGGCCGCGCGTGCGCCGCGGCGGTCACTGTCCGGGTGGAGCGTCCGTACCTCTGTGGCGCTGCGGGTCGGCGCGCCCACCGCCGCCGCGGCCACGGTTTTGGATACCCGCCGCCGCCGTCGGGGGCGACGGCGGCCGCCCATGGGCAGGTGGTCGCCTGCCACTCGCTGTTGGTCGGTGCCAACCCTGTCAGGATCCCGGCCTCCTCCCCGCCCACGCCTTCCCCCCCCCCCGGCCTCTTTGCCCCCCTACCCCTTCCTGTCTCTTTGCCCCCTCCCCCCCCCCCCCCCTTCTGCCTGTTCCCCCTCTTATCCCCCTGCCTCTGCGCCCACCATTTTGATACTTCCCGCGGCGCCCAAAACCTGTCCCCGCCCCGCCCGCCCCGCCCCTTGCCCGCGGGCTACTCGCCTCTTCTATCGCTGCCTCCCCATCATTCGTCGTCATGCCGCGCCACCAGCGCACGTCGCCTGGGGGCACCCCCCCGCCCGCCGCCACGGCGGATTCGGATCCAGAGTCCTCCCCCACGGGGGTGGTGGACGTGCCCCGCCGCGCCATGACCGTGCCCGCTGCCAGCAGCCGCGGTGGTGACCGCGGGGGCGACCGCGGGGGGGGCAAGGCGGACAAGTTCCGTCGCCGCTACAAGGCGCGGATGCGCCCCGAGTGGAAGGCCGAGTACGTGCCGTACGGGCGGATTCGAAAGGCCATCAAGCGCCTCCCGTCGGCAAGACGGCCCAGCGTGGCGGCGGCGGCGACGCCGTCGGCGAGTGGGGTGTCGCTGCTCAGCGCGGGGAGCGGCGGCGGCGGGGGGGGGGGCGGCGTGCTGGACCGCCTACGGTCGACACTATCCTTTGGGGGCGGCGCCTCTGACGCCAGCGCCGGCGGCGGTGGCAGCGGCGGAGACGGCGGTGGTGCCGCGGTTGGGGTGCCCCCCGAGGCGGTGGCTGCCGTCGCGGCGGACCTCCACCGCGCCATTGCCGACGCGACGCTCTTTTACCTGATGGAGCAGGGCCGCCTGGCGGGGGGCCTTCGCGAATTGCTAGCGCACCCCGACTGGGCGGCTGTCGTCGACGGCGATGCCAGCGATGATGACGCCGACGACGGGCTGCCGCCGGTCGACGCCGCCGGTATGGCTGGGCGGCTGGCCCAGCTGACCGAGGAAGCCCACCGGCTGAGTCTTCGGGCGCTCGCGCTGCTGGCGTTTGGGCGGGTCAATGAGAAGGCGGCAGCCAAGTTGGGGGCTAAGCTCGCCGCCCGCGTCGGCTGGGACCCGCTGGCGGGGGGGGTCTCCACGAGGCGGCCACGTGGCGGAGGGACAAGCAGAAGGGGGGGGGGGGGGGGCGGGGCGTCTGCAGCCCATAACTCTGCTGACGGCGGCGGTGGTGGCGGGGGGCGGGGAGGCGCCCACCATGCCGCAGACGTGATTGCTGACGCGGTGGCCGGCTACGGCGTAACGGCCGCGGCGGTGGCGGCGACGGGCCTGGCGCCGGCCGGCTTGGGCGCCGGCCGCTACGCCGGGCTCCGAGCGCTGCTTGGCCGGCTGTGCTTGGCGCTTGGGGAGCTTGACGCGGCGGCCGGGCGGCTGGTGCGGTCCCTCGATGATTTGGGAATGCGGGTGGACGCTGGTGTGCCCGCTGACGTGGGCTATGGCGCTACGGCCGTGACCTTGCGGTCAGCGGACGGTGGCGGTTGCGGTGGCCTGTCGGCGGTGGCGGTGGGAGAATTGGTGGAACGCCTGGACAAGGCGTCGGCGGACAATGCGAATCTGGTGCGGCGGCTAGGCACCGCCGCGGCACTGATGGAGGAGGGCACCGTGTCGGTGACGCGCACGCTCGCCCTCCAGTCGGGTATCGAGTGGGCTTCGGATGACGATGATGACGGGGACGCCGCGGAAGGGGAATCAGAAGCCGACGGTGGCGGCGCTGCTGGTGGTGTCGGCACCGCCGACGGCGATCGTAGCAACAGGGTGGGCACCCCCCTGCGCAGCGTCGGTGCCCCACCACCGCCAGAGTCACACTTTGTGCTCAACCTCGCGTCAGCCTTTCTCTACGTCGTGTCCATGTATGTATGCGCGCCTACGGCGGGCGCTTACGCCGCACAGCTGGGTGCGTCTGAGTCGTTCGCCGGTGTGATTGTTGGCCTTACCCCCTTTGCTGGCCTCTTCTCTTCCGTGGCCTTTTCCGCGGCCTCAAACGGTGGCACCGTCAAGGCACCACTACTCGTGGCGTCCACGTCATGTCTCGCTGGCAACGCCCTCTACGCTGCCGCTTATACTGCCCAGTCTCTGCCGCTGGTGTTGGTGGGCCGCCTGCTGGTGGGCTGCGGGGGGGCCCGCGCTATCAACCGGCGGTTTATATCGGATTTTTCTGCGCGCGCCGACCGCACCCGCCGGTCCGCCGCGTTTGTGTCTGTCTCCGCGCTGGGCATGGCGGCAGGACCGGCGCTGGCGTCGGCGCTGTCGCGGGCACCCGAAGGCGTCATTGGAGGGCTGGCATTCAACCGGCTGACCACCCCCGGCTGGGCTCTCGTCGCCGTCTGGGCTGTCTACATTATGGTGTTGGCGGCGGTGTTCCGGGACCGCCCGCCGCCAGCGGGCTCTCCCGGGGCCATTGCCGCTGCCGCCGCCGCCGCGGGTGCGGCGCCGCCCAAGCAGTCGGTGCGGGCCAAGCTGGCTACTGTGGTGCAACAACGGGGCGTTCTTCTCTGTCTGTGGGTGTATTTTATCATTAAGGTTGCTGCTGAGCTGCTGGTGGCGTCTGCAGGCACCGTGACGGTGGCGTTTGGGTGGGGTGCGGGCACTGTTGGGGCCTTTCTCGCCGCCCTCGGTCTGCTCATGTTCCCCGCTGCAGCGCTCGGTTCTGCGCTCCTCCGCGCCGCCCGCTACGACGATCGTCGACCACTTTTATGGACGATGATGTCCCTGGGGGTGGGATGTGTGGCGATCATTCCTCTGCCGTGGGTTCGTGGCGCGTACACCGCCGCCCACTACGTCGTGGCCGCCGTCATCATATTTGTTTCGTCTAATCTCGTCGAGGCTCACGCCATGGCGCTGCTCGTAGACACGATGCCTACCTGCCTTGCGGGGGGCACCCTCAATGGCGGGCTCCTTTCCACCGAAGCGGGCATGCTTGGCCGCGCCATTGGCGACCTCGGCGTGACGCTCGCGGGGGTAGGTCACCGTCCCGACCAGGCGGGCACGGCCGCCGCAGCCTCTGCGGAGCGGATTATGTTGCTGGCGCGGGCGTACGTGCCGCTGGCGGCGGCGATGGGGCTGACCGTTTGGGCCGTGGCCGCCTCCTTTTCGCTGCTTGGTGGTGACGGGGACGACGATGACGATGATACAGAGAGTGAGGGCGAGGCAATTGGGGGTGGGCAGGCGGTGGCGGGAGAGGGGGGGGGGCGTGGAAGCGACCTTGAGGGAGGAGTGAGGGACGGGGGAAAGACCGTGAGCTGGAAGGTCTCCCAGACGGCAGCGTAAACGACATAGGAAGACAGAAACCAAATATATTTCTTGGGAGATAGCGCTCTCACTTCTCTCTTCACGACACTGACACAGCCTGCAATGCAGGCCACGCGCGCAAGCCTCTATAGGCACCCTCGCTGGGCACAGCCCCTACACTCACCACCACCACCACACAGACTGCCCGACCCCGATAACGGCGCCCCAAAAACTAACCGTAAACGTCCCGGTACCGACGGCTCTTCTCGCCGTGGCGCCTCCCACCCCTGCCATAGTAACCAGAGAATCTCTGCTCGTACGTCGGTGTCGCTGGCGCCTGAGTCGGAGCGACAGGCATGGGCGACAGCACCGGCATCGGCAGCAGCACGCCGGTAATCGCGTGGATCACACCGTTGGACGCCTCAATGTCCAGCATCTCCGCCACCAGCATCGGGTCCGCCACCCCCGGAGCGTAGTCGTACAGCGTCTTGCCGTCCTCGGCAAGCACCACCGCCGGGCCCTCGAGCGGCTCAAAGAAGCCCGTCGCCACCAGCTCAGTCGACGACACCGTGGAGCCTACCACGTGGAACTTGAGCACGGACGCCAGCAGCGGCACCGGGTCGCCGCCGTCCGCCAGGCCCGTCAGCGTCTGCACCAGGAACGCAAACACACCGTCCACGTCGTTGCTCGTGTACCCCAACGTGTGGGCCAGGCCCAGGAACGCCGCGTTGGTGGGCGCAAACACCGTCAGTGACGCAGACGCGTCCGCCACCGTGTCCACCAGGCTCGCCGCCTGGAGCGCGGTAAGGAGCACCGAGGAGTCGTCGTTGCCGGCCACAATGTCGGCAATCGTCTGCAGCACCGGCTCGACCGGCGCGGGCTCGACGGGCGCCCCTGTCACCTCCCCCACCACGCGCCGCGCGGCGCGCCGAGGTCGACCCTCTCTGTGGGCTGGTCGGCGCGGCGGGCCCTGCCACCGCCGCCGCCGCCGCCGCCGCCGCCGCCGCCGCCGCCGCCGCCGCCACGCGACGACGGCGACGCCGTCGGTAAGGGGGGCAGCGGGGCGGCGCGCCGCTGCCGCCTCCGCCGCCGCCGCCACTGCCCGGCCGCGGCGGGGTGGGCGGCGGGTGCGAGTCGGCGCCCGCGGGGGACGGCCGCCGCCGGCCGCCGCCGGCGGGCGGCGGCGTCGCGGCGGTTCCCAGCGGGCGCTTGATGCCGCCCCGCACCCGCCGCGACGCGGGCGGCGACGCCGCCGCCGCCGCCACAGTCCCCGCCGCCGCCGCCGCCGCCGCCGCCGCCGCCGACGGGGCTGCCGCGGCAGCCGCGGTGGCCGTGGCGGGCGGCGGCGACGGCCGCGGCGGGGCCCCCGCCGGCGGGGAGCCCACCGCCGCTGCCCGTGGCGGCGGCGGCGGCGGCAGGCCCGACCCCGCGGGCCACCGCGTCAGCGGCGGCGGCGGGGGGGGATTTTGGCCGGCGGCGGCGGCCGCCTGCGGCCGGCGGTGGAGGCGGCGGCCGCGGCGGCGGCGGCAGCGACCGCCGCCGCCACCGCCGCGGTCGTGGACATGCTGTTCGGCCGGCCGGCGGCGCTGCTCGCGCCGCCGCCGCCGCTGCGCGCCGCCTCGGTCGCCGGCGTGAGGGGGCGCCGCGGCGTGCACGCCGCCGCCGCGGCGGTGCCCCTCGGCGGCGGCGGCGGCGGCGGCGGTGGCGGTGGCGGCGGCGTGGGCGGCAGCAGCCGCCGCCGTCTCGCCGGCGGCGGCGGCGCCCCCCCCCCCCCATCCCCTCCCCCCCTCCCCACGTACGTCCTCCCGCGGCTGCCACTCGCGCCCGTCCTCACCGCCACCGCCGATGACGCGGTCGCGGTCGCGGCGCGGACGCGGCGGCCCGACGTGGGCGTCCGCGTCGTTGCGACAGAGCTGCTCGGTCACGTCGACGCCACCGTTGCGCGCGCGGGTGTGGTGGCGGGCGCGTGGACGCCGCTCGCCGCCGCCGCCGCCGCCGCCGCCGCCGCCGCCGCCGCCGCCGCCGCCGCCGCCGCCGGTGAGGGGGGGGGGGTGATAGCGGCCGCCGCCCGGCGGAAGTGGCCGCCGCGGCGGCGTCCGCGGCGGCGGCGGCGGCGGCGTCCGCGGCGGCGGCGGCTGGTGGCGGCGGCCGGCGCGGCGACGGCGGCGGCGGCGGCGGCGGCGGCGGCGGCGGCGGCGCGCCGCCGAGCACCCTCCGCCTGGCCGAGGCCGCCGCGCTGGTGCGGCTGCTGGCGAGCGTGGCGGACGTGTGGGCGACGCTCCGCGCGGCGGCGGCCGCCGACGCGGCCGCGGCGGCGGTCGCGTGCCCGGCCGCCGCCGCGGCCTGGAATGCGCCGGCGGGCCGCGCCGCCGCGCCGCCGCCGCCGCCGCCGCCGCCGTCGCGCGCCGTCGGGGTGCTCGTCAAGGCGAGGGGGGGGCGGCACCGGCCGCCGCGGCGGCGCGCGGGCCGTCGCCGGCGGCCGCCCCCCCCCCCAGCACCCCCCTCGCCGCCGCGCCCCGTCCCTCCCCCCTCCAGCGGCGCCGCCCCCCCCACCTGGCGCCGCCGCCGCGCTGCCGCCCGCCGCACCCCGCGCCGGCCGGCCGCCTGCCGCGCCGCCGCGCCGGGCGCCACCGCCACCCCCTCGCCGGCGTGTCGGGCCCCGCGCTGGTGCCGCCGCCGCCACCGCCGGCCCTCCGCCGCGTCCTTCGTCCGCCAAAACGGCCCCCCAGTGGCGGCTCAGCCCCCCGCCTTGCCCCCCCCCCGGCGCCCCCGCCCCCCCCCCCCGCCCACCCCCTCCGTCCTTCTCCCGCCCCCCGGGTGGCTCAGCGGCCCGTCGTACCCCCCCCCCCCCCGAGGGGCCCCCCCCACATGGCCCCCAGCGCGTGCTCCTCGGCGGCGGCCATCGCCGCCGCCGCCGCGGCCGTGCCGTGCGCGTGGTCCGCACCGCCCAGCGGGTGCGGTGGGCCATCCGCCCACGACACGGGGACGGCCGCCGCGGCCGCCGCCGCCGCCACCGCCGCCGCCGCCGACGCCGCGGCCTATCCCTTTAAAACCGCCCGCCCCTCCCGCACGTCCCGCAGCTCCTCCGCCTCCGCCGGCCGCGTCGCAGCCGGCCGCGCCGCCGCCGCCGCCGCCGCCGCCGCCGCCGCCGCCGCCGCCGCCGCCGCCGCCGCCGCCGCCGCCGCCGCCGCCGCCGCCGCCGACCGGCGGAGGCTCCCCCCGCCCGCCACCGCCACCGCCACCGACTCGTTCACAGCATTTCCATCTCCGGCGGCGGCGGCGGTGGTGGCCGCGGCGGCGGCGGCGGCGGCGGCGGCGGGGGTGGCGGCGAGCTGGGCGGCGCTGTCAGTGCCGCAGGTGACGGTGCCGGCAACGTCGGCGGAGAGGGCGTCGACGGAGGCAAGTGGGGGGGGGGGGGAAAGCTGCAGCTGCCGTGGGGAGGCGGGGAGACGGAGGGTGGGGTGGCAGAAAGCAGAGGCAGCATAGCCAGCGCGGAGCGACTTGGCGAAAGACAGGGGTGACCGGCGGGGCGAGAGGCAGCAGGCGTGTCGGTCGCGTGTGTTGGCCTGCGAAGTCCGTCTTCAAGCTGGAGGGTGAAGCCTCTCCTGTGACAACAAGCGCATCGTGCTGGACCAATGGGGCGCCATCTTGACCAAAGAGAGGCGCCCTGCTCGCTTCCGCGGCGAAAAAAAAAGGACCGTCTCAGCAGGCAACAGTTTCTGAATAGAATGGCTCTCACGGGCGGCGCGTGTTCAGTCCAATTCACGGGGCCGTCCTGGATTAGAGGGTGGCGGAATTTGCCTCTGCCCACAGGGAAATAGTTTCTGAATACTTTCCGTCCGCGGGGGCTCGACGTGGCCCGTTTAAGAACTGGTCCTCCCAGGGGTGCTCCTAGGCCGCCAAATAGGCACCGGACCAGGGCCGTGGTCATCGAGACCGGCTCACGGTCTGCAGACCGAAGCAGAGTTTCACGAGACATCCAAATTTGGAGTAAAAAACCTTAACAGAGGATCTGACGATATTGCCCACTTCTGTTCCCCAGGTCTTCCACAGTGTGAATCCATAGCTGATGGAACCTGCGTCACATTGCTGTCCGACGCGGCCCAGTCATCACTAGATGGTTCTGGATGATCTTGGATGTTGCGGTCGCTGCTGACAGTAACGCCACGCGAGTTCCATAATGGTCGAAACCGTGATTGCGAATGATTCTGGAAGGTGATGGAATGTTACGGAGCCAATCGCGTGGTTCCATCACATTTCGTCAGCCGTGCTGACACATGTCGGCCGCGCTGGCAATTTGACGCTGCATCCTCGCGCTGCGTTGTGTGTTTGTTTTGCCATGTGTGCATGCTTTGCCTATGGGGTGTGGAGTGCCGTCTCACGCCTGTGGTGAGACACTCCGCGCCTATATAAGCGCTCCCTCGCATCGAGTAGCGAGGAGGGAGGAGGGGGAAGACAAGTGGGGATCATTGCATAGACTCGTGCTTGGGTGCGCGCGGACGACGGCCACCCTCTGCTCGATTGCCCGGTCGGTTCGAAGGCCGTTGGCTCCCACTTTCTACTTTCCAATAGACCCTTTCACTAAGAATCCACAGTCGCGAATAACGATCAAGGTGACCCTCAACAAGACGTGCGCCGGACGGGGACGGTGCACGGGAACAAGACGAGGACGCCGCGTAGCTGTGTACGGGCGGAGTACGTGTGCGCAAGGTGTGCACGGCTGTCAAGGTCGCGCCGCGCGTATGCACGGCGCAGTACAAGGGCAAGGGCACTTGAACCAACGCGGGGACTGAGCGTGCGCGCGCCTGGTGCCTGGAGCGCCGGCCTTCGGGTCGGAGCCTGCCTAGAATCCTTGGCACGCGTGCGTGTTGACGTTCCATAAGGTCTACGGCCGACCCCCTCCGGGTAACACCGGTGCGCCGACAGGCTTGGGGAAGGACGCCCGCAACTCGGACGGGGTGTGTCTGCCTGCGTGCTGTGCTGTTGTGGACGCTCGGGTGACTGCGACGTCGTGTGTGTCTGCTGCCCGCGTGGTCTGCAGTTCCTGCTGTGCTGCGAGTGCTCGTTGACGCGCAACAATGGCGGACGTCTCTGCGACTACTCATGGGGCGCTGCCTACCTTCATGGCGGCCGCGGACGACAGCCTGCTGAACGAGGAGCAGAAGGGCGTGGTGGCCTCTGTCCGCATGCTGGAGGCCGAGATGGCGGCTACGCCGATGTCGGGCGAGCAGGTCAAGGCTGCTGTCTCTGAGCTACTCCCGCCTGCCGTCCTCTTCAGCCCGAGCTTGGTGGCGTTGCCGTACCTTCATCGGGACCTGCGCAACTGGCTGAACGCGCGTGGTGCCAACCTGGAGCAGCATCCCTCACACCGCATCAAGATGACGCTGGCGACGGCGCTGTACCCGGAAGCCGAAGAGCGGTCTGTCGCCACGGAGATGGCCTCGGAGGTGGAAGCGGCTGGTCGTCGTTCCCGTGTGGCGGGCGTGCAGCACGAGAGCGCGCTGTCTACTGCTACCAGCGCTGCGGCGTCGGGGGCCAGCGCTGATCGTGCAGCCCACAACGTCGCCATGCGCTTCCGCGACCAAGCTGCCAAGTTCAGTGGTAACCTCGGCGAGAGCTGGAACGAGTGTAGCACAATAGGAATCCGTCGCACGTCCACTCTCAGGGAACACTCATCAAGGGGGATCGGCACCAACGTCACCGGGAGGCCAAGGTTGCTGTCCTTGGAGCGCAAGCCACGGGACCAAGATGGGAGCCCAAATGGGAGGGGTTTGTTGTTCTACCTTGGCCGGCGGTGGATTCGCCACCGGCCCCCTCGTTATAAACCCTCGGAGACACTACTAACTACCCTCCACCCCAAGATGCAAGTCTCTCTGGTCATACGTAACTTATAGATACCGTGACCAGCTCGGACTCTCAAATTGAAGTTAAGGATTAGAAGTAGCCCCCCTAATATTAGGGTCACAATACGGACAACCATATTGCTACATATCCCCCCCTTAGATTCGGCCCGTCCTCGGGTCGAGTTGCATTCGGGTTACCGAATGTAAGTGGGTCGCGTGACCGTTTACCAGTCGGGTGGGGCTTTGCGCCCCGTCGCGACAGACACCCCTTTTCGAGGTTGTCTGAGGGGGGTGCCCCCCTTTGTGTGGTACCCACACACGATTCGTTTTCCGGACCGTTAAATTCCCGATGCGGGTTGCTGTTCACGACCCCCCTCTGAGGGGTGGTGCAAGCGGATCCGCCACCAGGTGCCTGGTGGTAGGGGGGCCCCTCTCGTGTGGACGATTGAGTGGGGTCGGTTGGGGGTGACCCCCCTTGCTTACCCCGGGTGTGGGGGTGGCCCCGTCCCGCCCAGGTGCCTGGGTGGAGCGCGGTCGTAGCCCCGTGGGGCGCGGGTCGACCCGCGTGCCTGCGGCGCTTCTCGTGGCCGTTTGTGGTCATAAGCGCGGGTGCCCGCGCTTCCCTGGCTCGTCCCGGTTAACCCACCGTACCGGGTCGTAGCCGTCGACGGCTTGTGGGCGCGGGGGACTCCGCACCCGTTATCATGTCCTATCCCCAGGTGCTTGAAGAGGAGGAAGACCTCCTGATCGGGAAGGAGATGGAGGACGACGCGCCTGTCGGTCCCGACGCCGCGCGTTACGGGGTGAGCTCGTCTGACGACGACGGGCCTGCGGTGTCCGTCCGTCTGTCGGCCGGAGGACTGTCGTCCGTGTGCAGCGGCACGACGGTGCCGTCGGCCGGCGGTCAACCCGGCGGTCAACCGCGCGTGGCGGCTTCTACCCCCTCTCTGCCGGCTGCCCGGATGGAGCCTGGTGCCGGTGCCGGCTCACCGCAGCTACCTCAAGATGGTCCGCCCTGCGGCGGAGGTGGCGACCCGCAGCCGACTCCGGCTGGTCAAGGTGGTCCGGGTGTCCGGGCGGTGACTCCTCGAGGCGGTCCCGACGTTGACGCGGGTGGTGGTGGCGGTGCGACACCCGGTGCGGCGGGTCAAGACGGTGCGGGTGCCCGCACGGCCGGGGCTCCGGCTCCGGAGGCTGTCCAAGTGCCTTCCCCTTCCTAGGCGGGGGCTACGCCGACGGGTGGTGCCGGCGCCGGTACCGTACCTGCGGTGCCGCGGGTGTCGAGCGGTCAAGACGCTCCTTCTCCCATGGCGGTTGACACCGGGAGTTACTCCGGGCGGGCGCCCGCCCTTCTTCTTCCTCCTCGGCCTCGTCAATCTCCGACGTCGGCCCCTCTGCCGGTGGTGCGTCCCCCGGCGCCCCCGATTCTTCCTGGTCCTGCCCGGGTTGCCCCGTTGGGTGGCGGCGTCGCCGTGGCGGCGGGTCAACCCGCCATGTCGGTGTCCGACTTGGTGGCTCGGGTTCGAGGCCTCACGGTGCAAGAGTCGATGGAGTCCGATGGGCGCATGCGGGTGGACTTCCACCTGGTGCATCCCCGTGGAGAGTCCTCCCGGCGCGTCAAGGTGGACCCGAGCTGGGAGCGGGAGTTGGTGCGGCTGGTCAACCAGCCGAACGCGGTCCGGGTGGAACACCATTGGATCCTGAGTCAGCCGGACGACCGGCATGCGCAGCTCTGGCGCACCCGGGTGGGACGGGGTGAGGTCTACCTCGACCCCAACTTCGGGGTCTGCGACCTGATTGCCCCCGCGTTGCCGCGGGAGATTGACTACCCGGCTAGTGCTCGGGGGATTGCGGCGGCGGCGGAGCCGGTTGCGTTTGGGGAGACGGTGAGCAGTACCGGTCGGTATCCCGACTTTGACTACTACCCGGGGGTACCCCCGTATCTGTCGTTGACGGCTCCCTACCCGCCCATGGCGGGGTTGAAGTCGGCGTCGAGTTGGCGACGTAACCATGGTGTCATGGCGGATGCGTTCCGCACGGATATAACGTGTGCGTTGCAGACCGGCAACGGTCGTGCTCCGGTATACACTCCCGTGCGCCCGCCGCTATGGCAGGAGGGGTGGGAACCCGCCCCTGCTTTCCGGTTTGACACCGGCTCCTGTCTTCGCTACTTCGGGAGTGTGTTGGCCTCGCGACCGGTCCACCCGTTGCAGGGTACCTTCACCCTTGAGGTTACCCTCGGGCAGGCTTCATCCTTCTTGCTGTCCGTCCGCCGGCAGGGTCGTCTGTTTCATCTTCCGACGGGTGTCCGTCGGCACATCGCGCAGTTGGGCGTGGATCTGATAGCCGCCAAGACCGGGTTGGCCCGGGAGTTCGAAGCCCTGCTGGCTGTTCACGATGCCGTGAACTGGGCTGGGGTGTTGGCCCTTCCCCCGTACCGGGACCCGCAGGCTGGGGCATTCCCCTTGCCTCGTCACTCGTTGCGTGTCCGGCGTACTCAGCCGGGTGAGCCCAGTTGCCATGGGTGGGCATCCACCGAGGCTGTTGCTGACCTGGGTATTCCATGGTTATCCATGACCCTCTTCAGGTCCTTGCTCCGTGGTTCGGTAACCCGATGCCGGCGGCGGTTGGCCGTCGTCCCCGAGAGTGGGGCTCTGTGGGTGGGGAGCGTGAGGTGTCCCGTCGTCGGGCGGAGTACCGCCGTGGTTACGGTGGAGCCCCTTCGGTAGGGTCCTACCGGGCCTCGTATCAGGTGCCACCGGCTCCGGTGGTAGCCGTGTCGGCTCCTGTGGCTCCTCTGGCTGCGCCAGTGTCACCTCCCGCCCCTGTCCTACATGACGGGGGTCCCCGTCTCTGGTATGAGGGCGTTGACGCCCTTGTTACCCGCGCAATGCGTGGGGGTCTCTCTGTTAGCTGGGGGGATATCCCCCCAGGTGCTGCGCTGGTTGGGTCAGCGCGTTGCTTCGGTGGCGTGCTGGACCGCCTCCAGAAAGCTCTGGAGGACGTGGAGGCTGGCCGCAGCACCCTCGTCCAGCTATGCACCGAGGTAACTCGGGTGGTCGACCGTCGTGACGTTGCCGACCGGTGGAGCACGGAGGTCTACGCGCTTACGCGTGAGTGGCCTCCCTCGGGCAGTGGGTCTACCCACTGAGGAGTGCTATTGTTTGTGCGGGAGAGGGCCCCGGCAACCCTTATGGTAGCCGGGTAGTAGTGAGTATAAACTCATCCCCCTTTGGGGGCATTGCTTGCCTCTGTTTGCTGCCCTGGGGAGCACCCCTTCTGGCTCAGTGGTGCCTTGCCTCCCGTCCAACTTCTTCCGGTTGGTTCATGCTTGGGGACGTCATCCTCCCTCACTTGGTGTCTTGGCTTGGGGAGGTCATCCTCCCGTGTAAGCCCCCTAGTTACTTCGATATTATCGGAGTTAGCCTTTACCTTTAAGTTAACTTATTAAGGTTCAGGTTTTACTTAGTTACCTAAGCTTAGCTCTACTTAGTTACCTAAGCTTGGTTCGACTTAGAAACCTAAGTCTGATTTGACTTAGAAACCTAAGTCTGCCGTAACCATGTCACACCCTACTTAGTAGGTATAAGCCTCACCCCCCAACAGCCGAAGTCGGTATCGGTTGGGTTGTTACAGTAGGCGTCGTCGCCTCATGTACGGCATGAGGAGTTGGCGGGGTATGTTTGCCGCCTGTTCCCAGGTGGGTGAGTCGTATCCGACCCACATAACCTTGACGTACCAGGGTCCTGGTAGGTCCGGGTCGGTGTGTCCGACCACGCTCTCTACTTGGTATGGAATCCCATCCGGTCCCACCGGGTCATCTGATCGGTGGGTTGTAAGGGCTTCATGTAGCAACCCAGCCGGTACCGGCTGAGGCTGTTCCGGCTTCGGAGCAGGTGTGACATCATTCATGCTGATGCGTTGAATCTCCGTATCGGAGTGTAAGATAACAGAGTGGTCATCTCTGTGGAGGATCTGGTACGGTCCCTTGACCGGTTGCATAAGCTTGTTCCCTCGGAACTTCTGGTGTCTGATATAGACCCAGTCACCTGTTACCAGGGTTGCGTTGCGCACCCGTAGTCGGGCGTCGAAGTTCTTCTTATACCGAAGTTGTGTTCTGTCAAGGGCACCCTTGAGCTTAGAAATCATCCACGATAGCTTGGCCAACCAAGCTAGGTGGATGCGTTCGGCGGGTCGGCCCTTCGGCGTATCATACCGAGTGCACCTTCCGGGTGGCAGCGTCAAGTTACCGACGCCTAGTGGCATGACCCACTCCAGCGGAGCAATGTTTGTGCTCCGATGTGGCCTGGCATTGTATGCCAGGGTGAGTACGGACAGAAGCCTGTCCCAAGTGTTCGTGTGCTCGGCCACGTAGCACTGTAGCATCTTTACGATGGTGCGGTTGAACCGCTCCACCTGCCCGTTGGACTGCGGGTGGTAGTCGGATGCCCGACGTGGTTCGATACCGAACATGCCCAGGACCTTTGTGCAGAATGCCGACGTAAGGTTTGCTCCGTTATCGGAGAGGAGTTGCTT
>CM020618.1:6209611-6378537 GCA_009829735.1 Pyropia yezoensis | reverse complement strand
GCCAACCATCACCACACGGCGGGCGTGTTTCTGGCACCTGGTGCCCTCTGGTTGTAGTCCCGGGTCGGCGTCAAGTCGGGGCCAGGGATGCTACATAGCTCCCTCCCTAGTCCGGCACGTCCTCGGGCCGAACCAGGTGCCACCGTGCACAGCCTTGAGCAAGTCCACACCGGTGCCGAGGTCGAGCGTCTTCACCCCGGTCACGATCACCTGCTCCGATTCTGTCCCCCCCCCCCCTTCTCCTTCACCTTGGCCCTCTCGTTCCCCCGGAGTCTGGACGTCATGTCCAGTTCCGAGATCCAAGCTGGGCCCGTGGTTCCGGCGGCGAGTGTTGCGGAGGAGAACTCGGGTAGTCGCGCCCCTCTCCTGCCTCCTGTTCCTCGGGTGTCGGTGTCGGCGCCGGTTGCCACGGCGGGGACGGATCGGGTTCCACCGGCTTCTGCGTTGCACCCGGTCGAGACCCCCCCGGTGGGTCTCCCGGAGATGCTTCTTGGGCAGGATCCTCTGGCGGGCCGGCGCTACTCCACGGTGGTCGGCAGCGCCAGCGCGGCCCAGTGCCAACAGGATTGCTTGGACATCTGGCGCAAGGAACTCCAGAGCGGGGTCTTGACCGAGATGGACAAGACTCGTCTTCATACGGCGGACCAGATGCGCCTGGCACAAGACCGCTCCCAGAGCTTCTCGGGTTCCTCTTGGGTTGCTCGTCTGGAGGATCTCCCCTTCGCGCTGGTGCTGGATCTACCCTTGACCGAGCGTCGCGTGTCCGCGTCCGTTCTCCGGTGGCCGGTGCTTCAAGCTCCTCCGGCACCGCGCTTGTCTGCAGCGAGTCTGGGGGTGGCCGTGCGGTCGCCGACTACTCCGGCCGTTCTACCTCGGGCGCCTTCTTCAAACGTCGGCGGCCCTGTGCCTCGCGGGGGTTGGGGACTCCGGTTTCTGGGGCTGTTGTGGACCGTCCGGTAGTGGCATCCTCGGGGCGGTTCGAGATCCCGGCGCCGGACTCTGCGCCTTACCCGCTTCCGGGTGCCTGACTGGTACCTGAACCAAGGTGGCCCGACATGCGACCAGTACGACGTCGGTGTGATTGAAGACCAGCTGGGTCGTCTTCTGGTGCAGGTTGAAGGCGTCGGGTCTTCCCTGGTGCTGGTACTGATGCCAGCGTCTTGAACAACGTGATTGACCGGGTGTTTGCTTGCGCGGACAGCGGCCCAGATGTCGGACAGCCCGGTGGTTGGCGAACTTCTGGCGACTTTGACGCGGCATGGCTGGCCCAGCAGTGGTCAGAGACCTTCACTGGCTTCCAGGGGCGCCGACAGGCATATCTGGATGAGCGGGAGCGCCCGGCAACTACCGGTACTACTCCGATGGCGTCATACCTGGATGCGCCGCGCCCACCGCACTACGTCATCCCGCCTTCCTCCGGTTCCCGTCGTGCCGCGGAGGCAGGGATGGAGGACGCTCCCGCGGCACAGCGTCCGCGCCGGGAGTAATACTTGGAGGCCAGGAGGGAGAGAGTATTGGGAGAAGGGAGGAGGGAAGAGGCTGAGAGAAGGGTTGCTCGAGCGGGTGCTTGTTTTCCTTGATTGCTCCATGCTTGCATTGCGTGTTTTCCTTGATATACCCGTTCCCTTCTTCTCAATCCTCTTGTTCCGCATCCGTTGCGGGTGAGCTCGGCTCGTCCTGAGGGTCTTGATCGGTCCCGTCCTCCTGGTCGTCCTCCGAGTCCGACTCCAGGATCTTGCCGGCTCTGGCCACCGGAGTGCCCTGAATCCCGTTCCGTCGCGTGTAGGCACAGACGTCCGCGATGGGTAACCGGTTTGAGGGTTCCCAGGTATCATCTGCCGGATTAAAACCGAACCAGCGTACTCGCAGGTACAAGCGCCCGTCTCTCCAGACATGGTCGACTAATATGACGTAGACATATTCCCGGCCTTCTTCTTGGGATAGGCAGGGTGCTGCGGCCCGCTTGCGCCGGGTCAAGTCCCGTTTGCTTGGCGGTGGAGCTCGGGTGACATGGCTGTGGCGACGGGGGAGACGCTGCTGGACCTGAGGGTGGTGCTCGACTGCCAGCGGCGGCTGGCCGAGGCGGCCGCCGCGTACGGCGAAGCGATCCGCGCGTTTGAGGGCACGGGCGGTGGGGGGGGGGGAGGGGGGGGGGGGGGGGAGGAGGGGGTGGGGGGGTGTGGGGGGGGGACGCCCGTGTCGCCGCTGCGAGGCGCAACCTAGAGGTACGGACGCGGACGAGGCGGGACCGTGGGGGGGGGATGCGGTGGGAGGGTGGCGGCGGGATGCGGTGGGGGGGGAGGGAGGAAGAGCACTGTGGGGAGGGAGAGAGGGGGGGGGAGGGGGGGAGCAGCGGTGCCACGCCGCCGTCGCCGGCATCGCCGTTATCGTCGGCGCCCGCGGGCGGGGATAGCGGCCGGTGGGGAGGGGGGGAGGGGAGGGGGAAGAGCCGCCGCCGCCGCCGCCGCCGCCGCCGCCACCGCCGCCGCCGCCACCGCCGCCGCCGTCGGCGGGCGGCGCCGGGTGACCCACCAGACCAGCGAGCACCCCCCAACGCTGCCGCGACAGCCCACTGACCACCGAGCTCCCTGATGTTGCGTGTCTCTGTCCTTTGTTGGGTGCGCCCGCCGGCCGTCCCGTCGCGCTGTGGACTGCCCTCCCCCCTTCCCCCCCCCCCCCCCCCCGTGGGCGGCACCCCCACAGCTCAACCGCCAAATGCAGACCATCACGGCGCACATCCACGGCGCCGACGCGCCCGGCCGGTGGCGCCACGTCCGGGACGCGGGGTCGGCGCGCGTTGCGTCGGGCCTCGCGTCGTGCACGTCCCTGCCCGTTGCCCGCCGCGGGGCGGCGGCGGCTGGCGGCGGCGGCGGCGGCGGCGGGGGGGCGGGGGGGGGGGGGCACGGCCGCCGCGGCCGCGCCGGCCTCGACGGTGGCGGTGGTGGCCGGGGGGGGTCCTCGTCGTCGGCGGCGGCCAAGGCGGCCGCCGCCGCGGCCGGTGGTGGTGGCCGTGGCCGTGGGGGGGTGGGGGGGGGGCGTCCGCGGCGGCCGCGGCGGTGGCGGCGGCGGCGGCGGCGGCGGCAGCGGCGGCCGAGGCAGAGGCCGCGGCGGCGGCAGCGGCGGCGGCGGTGGCCGCGGCAACGGGCCGGGGGGGTGGTGATGGCGGCGGCGGCGGCGGTGGTGACGGGGGTGGTGGCGGTGGGGGGGGGGGGAGCACCGCTCGGCGGGCCCCGACGGCCTGTCAGTGGCGGCCGTGGCGGCCGCCGCCGCCGACGCCGCCCCGCGGCCGTGGCGGCGGCTCACCGACGGCCGCCCCGACGCGGGGGGGGGGGGCGACGCGGCGGCGGCGGCGGCGGCTGACCACGACGGCCGCGACGGCCGCGACGGCCGCGACGGCCGCGACGGCGCCGGCGGGCCGGCCGACGGGCGTGGCCGCCGCCGCAGCAGCATCACCGGCGGCGGCGGCGGCGGCGGCGGCGGCGGCAGTGGAGGGGGGGGGGGGCGCCGCAGCGACAGTGGTGGACGGCGGAGCGACAGTGGCGGGCGGCGGAGCGATAGTGGCGGACGGCGGAGCGATAGTGGCGGGCGGCGGAGCGATAGTGGTGGGTGGCGGCAGGGTGGTGGTGGCGGCGGCCGCCCCGGCGCGGACGGGGAGAACTGCCGCGCGGGTGGGAACGGCGCGCTCGCCGCTGCCGCCGCTGCCGCTGCCCCTGTCGAGTGGGGCGCTGCCGCGCCGTCGGCGGCGCCCGCCGACGGCACGGCCGCGGGGGCAGGGCCGGCGGGGGCAGACGGCGGCGCCGTCTTCCTCCCCGCCGCAGCCTACCCGCCACGGCGGTCGGCGGCGTCCCCCTTGGCCAGGGGGGCGGCGACGGCCGCCGCCGCCGCTGCCGCCGCGAGCGCCGGCAGCGGCAGCAGCCCGGCCGGGGGGGCCCCGCCGGGCCTCGGGGGCGGCCGCTTTGCGCCCTCGCGGGCGGCGGCTTTGCGCCCCCGCGGGCGGCCGAGCGGGCATTGGCCGCCGCCGCCCCCGCCGCCGCGGGGCGGCCGCGCACGCTGCCGCCGCCGCTGACGGCGGCGCCGTCGGGGGGGGGTGGGGGTGGCGGCGGGACAGGCGCCCCCGCCGGCGGCGGCGGCGGCACGGACACCCCCCCCCCACCCCCCACCCCCCCATCCCCACCACCGCCGCCGCCGCCGCCGCCGCCCCCCCCCCTCGTCGACGGAGACGGCGGGGGCGCCCCCCCCCTCGCCGCCGCCCCAATTGGGCGCCGCCCGCTGGTGGCTGCACCCCCACCCGCCGCGGGCGCCGCGGACCACCTCTGCGAACGGCGAGCTCCGCGGCGGTGGGGGTGGCGGAGGCGGTGGGGGCGCGGGGAGGGGCGCCGGCCGTGGCAGGGGCGGGGGGGGGGGTGGGGGGGGGGGGCGGTCTGTGTTCAACCGCCTCTTGACGCGCCGGTCCACGGGCAGCCGCCACGGCCGGGCGGCGGCGGCGGCGGCGGCGGAGGGGGGTGCGGCGGCTGGCGCAGACGCGGCAGCCGCGGCGGCGGCGGCGGCCGCCGCGGCGGCGACAGCGGCCGCCGCGGCGGCGGCGGCCGACGGCGGGCCGGCGCCCTCGCGCATGGGGAATTCCTCCCCCCACCCCCCTCGCCATCCATTAGGCGACGGTCCCCCCGCCCACGGGGACCCCCCCTCGTCACCCGCGACCTTTTCACCGCGTGGCTCACCGGCCGCCGAGCTTCGCCTGACCTTTTCTGCATCTGCGGGTGCGTGACGCTGCCGCCGCCGCCGCCGCTGCCGCAGGGGATCGTGGGGTGGGTGGATGGGACTATGGCAACGGGCTGGCAAGCGGCGGCGGCGGCGGCGGCTGCGGTAATTCGGGCAGTGGAGACGGCGCTGGCCGCGTTGATGCGGGCGACACCATCGCCCCCCCCCAGCCTGCTGACCGATGCTGCCGCCGCCACCTCCGCATCCACCGCCATTGCCGGTTGCCTGATGCCGCTGCCGCTGCTGCTGCCGCTGCCTGCGCGGCGCCCCCGAGGCTGCGGGTACCGCTGTCGCTGCTGCTGCCTCTGCCCGTTGCCGCCGTGTGCTTGGAGAGTCACACCGTCCGAGAAGCAGCCGCGTCGGGGCCGGCGGAGTGTGGCCGCCGCGTATCGGCGGTGGCGCGCGCCGCGTGCGCGTCGTGGGGTGCGGGGTGGTGGCCTGGGCGCGTGCGCCGCACCCCGCCTCCTCCTCGCCCTTCCTGTTTGGTATGCAGTCTATGCGGGAGGGCATGGGGGTGCTTGACGCCACTACCGCGGCCACGGCGGCCGCTTGTACGTCGCCTGGTCTGGGCGGCGGCGGCGGCGGCGGTGACGCTGAGCCACGAGGACCTCGCCACGCGTGGATGTCGCTATGGGGAGAGGCGAGAGTGGTCACGGCGTTTGTCAGTTAAAACATTCATAGGACCTTTTGGTGCGCGGTGACGACGATGACAACGGTGTTTTTCGGCCAAGAGTTTAGTTCGAGAAGGACCATCATGTTGAGCGCTACAACCCGAAATTGGCCACGAATTTGACGCTTGGTCAGACGAGCGAGCGCGTGGGCCATCAGAGTTCTTGGCCTCTCTAAGTACAGTGCGTTTGCATACACCAAGTCGCGCACATGGACCTTCAAGTCATTAAAAACCCCCTCGATCGGCTGTAGGTTTGGGCTGTACGGAGGCAGCCTGATGTGGTAAATACCACTCGCTGTCATAAAGGCGTCCCCGTCAGCGTCGTGAATACCGGCGTTATCGTACAACAAGACGCACGCCGGGGGCTGCGCATCCCACGGCAGGCCGGGTATGTAATGCCCCATCTTTTCGTTCAAACACTGTAAAAATAACCGCCAGTCAACAGCGGTCTGCGCCCTCCCCAGCACCACCGTTTGGGACCACAAAACACCTTCGGTCAGAGACACGCCCATCATCGTGCTTGTCCGCGGGACCGTGCGCGGGTCCTTGTCCAGGAGCACGCACGGTGAACGACTGTCCGACCGCCCGTAACGGCGGAAAACGTCACTCCCATTGGTGTGTGTCTCATCGACCGAAACCACACAGCGCAACGGAACCACGCTCATGGCCTCGACGTACATCTGCTGCGCCAAAAGGCTCCGATCCTGGAGTAACCGCTCTACGCGCTTGCGCGTGTACCCGTTCGCCGTCAGGATGCGATGAATCGTAAAGGGGCTCGCAAAGTCCGTCTGCAAGTCTGGGTAGTTAATGGCCAAAGCGACCAACAAGTCGGAATGTTCGCGTAGAAATGCGACCGGTTCCACATCGACCAACGTCATAACAGCATGAACCAACTCCTCATTGCCCACGGCAGCGTCAGCATGCTTGATGCGCAATTCCCCTTGCGGCCATACAGTGCCCGTTGCATCCACCAGCTGCCTCCACCGACGAAGGGAGTACTCGCTGCACCCGACGAGCGCCGCGGCCTCCGCCATCGAGTAGCCGCCATGAAGCAGCTTGAGGCCGAAAGCCGCTTTTCCTCCGAAAATATCTTGATGGTGGGAGCGCACGCAGCAATGGCGGAGCTTGAGCAGGTCGAGCTTGGTGCGGGTTAGAGGCAGGAGCCGCGAACTTTTCGAGGATGGGATGTAACGGGCCTTGAGGAAGGGCGGGGGGGGGGGAATATTGATGGGCGTAGTGGCGCAGGTCGTTGACCAGAGTGGAGCGAGATGCGGGTGAGGCGATGCAGAGACGGGCGACCGAGGCGTGTTGTCCCGTCGACAAAAGGACCGACAATGGTGCCCATGCTCTATTCTTAATGCAGGAAGTTGAGGCAACAGCTGCGGGCGGCGGTGCACGTCCGGGGCTCCAGCCGCGCGTGATGGAGTTGATCGAATCTGTTCAGCATGTTGTCACTCAGTTATGTGTTGTCTGCGTACTGGCCGTCGACTTTCTTGGGTGACCAGGTCGTTTTACAGTGGTAAATTTCTCTCTTCATTTGTTCTACTTTTTGTCAGCCCAGTCAATCGAGGTTGTATTTTCACTATGGTCAGAGTGTTCTGAGTCTGTGCAGTCTTTGCACTTATTCGCCTTGGCCGTGGCGAGCGGCCAACCAGGTTCAGTGCACGCCGGGACCGCTTTTCGCGAGTCCTCGACTGAGTCCGAAACGCGAATGATGCCTCGCTCCGGCATCCCGGTTGTCCCGGTTTGCCGTGCCGTCTGCACAATGATTTGGGACCTCTCCGCGACACGGTCAATCCAACCCCCAACTTGTGACCCGTCCGAGATCACCTCGCATCTCGATGGTCACCATCGTCCGTCCACCCTCGCTACGCCACACACCTCAATCCAGTTCCACCGCCCTCCACGCGCATCGTTCCGTCATCCTCCCGCAGCGTATTGCCCGTGCTAGCTGGATGCAAGGGAACAATCGGTGCGGAACTCCTGGCGGCGGTGGTCCTGCGGGCCGGCGGCGGTGGTCCTGCGGGCCGGCGGCAGCGGAGGCCAGACCCGGCTGGTGCAGGGGGCGTCTGCTGCCGCCGCCGTCGCCACGCTGTTAGCCATCATGACCTACGGCAGCGGCGTGGGCACGCTTTCTTGGGGCCCCGACGGGGTGGTTGCCCCCCTGGGCGGCGGCGGCGCCGCCCCGCTGTGGCAAAAACCACTTGCACACACGACACCCAAGTTGGGGCGGTGTACAAGGGCTGCCTCCCGTGTCCGGGGAACCGGAAGAAGTGCAAGTCGCACACACTCTGTCCCTGTTGTGGGGCAAACCCCCCACTGACAAACAAGAAGATGGTGTGTGGTCCAACAGTTTCTTGGTCGGGACGGGGACGCAGGGCCAAGCCCCGCTGTCCCTCCCCTTATCCCCCCAGGGTCCCCTCAGAATCTCGCCACTCAGAGTCTCCCACCCCAGCACCTGCCCACCGGGCCACACGAAAATTCAAGACGATAAATGCAGAAAACCCTCAAATCCAAGTTGGATTTACTACTAAGCTAACTATCCCAAACTTAGGGAATATGGACCCAAATGCAGGGGGAGGAACGGATCAGGCTAGTGGCCTGCCGCCCCTTGCATGGCACGTGTTGCCCCCCTACCTGGGGGTCAATACTGCCACACTCCCCTCTCCTCAGTTCCGACCGACCCGGTCGGCCCTGTGAGGGGGTGCGTAAACGCACGTCTCGGCATTGGGGGCGCGACTTGCTGTCCCCCCTTGAGTACGTAACCCGGATGTGGAGGCGGTCACGTTGACCGCCCTTCTCCTCAAGCTTGCCCACTCGGCAGCTTGCTGTCCCCGCTTCACACTTCACCTTCACCACCACCTCCCCTTCACATTCCACGAGGCCGCCCCGCGCTGGGGAGGCCACCCGTCTACCCACGATCCGAGTCCCCCTCAACTCGAGGCGGGTCTCGTGCCGCTGTAGCCAGGGCGTCTCTCCCCAACTTGGGGAGAGCCATGGCGACCCCGGGAGTGGAGACGGACTCTCTCGACGAGCGTATGGAGGACACCTTCTACGGTGCAGCGCCCGCCGGGACTTCCGGCGGGGGCTCCGCGATCGCTCCGGGGGATGGGACTCCCGCGTCACCCGGCTTTGGGTTGACGGCGGTATCTCCCCCGGAGGCGGGACAAGTTGTCCCGCGTGAGGCCTTGGGGCGGTGGTTTTACCCCGCTTGGCCTCTCTATGAGGAGGGGTTGACTGTTCTTCGCTGTGGCCGACTTGGCGCAGCGATGGGACGGGTATGGGACCGCCTACGGGAGAAGTATCCCCGTAGGGTCGGGTTCCCTGCCGGCTTCAGGACGGACCATTTTGCCTTCCTGGACGACGAGGAGGTCGAAGGCGTACAGCGTGCCAAGGCCATGGTGGACCGCGGGGGAACTATCCCGGGTCCCGGCGACTTGCCGACCTTTACGTGGGACGCTGTGGCAACTCGCCCCCCGTACCTGCACGAGGCCGATCCGCACACTCATCACTTAGATGTGCGGATGGAGAAGGACTTCCGGCGAGGTCCCTACTTGGTGACCTCGGCTCAACTTGAGTTTCCTCAGCAGTCTGCTGCCAGTAAGGAGCAGTACTATCCGAAGAAGCCCGAGTGGTGGCCTCAAGTAAAGGTCCTCTACGGGTTCCCGGAGTTGCTGCCACGGTTGCTTGACCACTTCGGCTCCGTCATGTTGACGGCTGGCCCTGATCACCTGGTGTGGGCCATGTTGGCCACCCAGGGGCTCCTCGGGGTCATGTCGACCTGGGTGTCTTGTGTTCAGCGGCGGGGGATGCTCTGGCATCTCCCCCTCCGGCTTATCCAAGGTTTGGAACAGCTCACCCCTCAGCTAGTTGCTGAGGGGTGCTAATCAGGACAACTCACTCTGCTTGAGGAGATGCTCCGCCTCCACAAGTTTATCGAGTGGGAGAGCATTGACCACAAGTTGCGCCGCCTCACGCGTGGGCCCAAGGACGATGGCGCACTTCGCCAGTTCGTGTGGGTCGCTCGTGAACTTCACGACGGCCGTGTGGTCCTACGAGAGGGGTTGGGCATCGGGGACTACCCGTATGCCCCGGGAGTGGATCGCCACACTGCGCCACCCCCGGACAAGGCCATAGTTATGGCCGTGCCCTGATATGATGACCATATGACTCAATCCACTGCGGGGGCCCCAAGTCGGGGTCGCAGTTACACCCGGGTCCCGCCACCTCGGCGTGCCCCTCCGCTTCCTCCTGTCCCCTACCAGCCGCACGGGGACATCCCGATTAGCGTGGCCGTTGAGTCATCCACCCCGGTGTCCCCCAACTTGGGGGCCACCCTCCTGACGGTATACCCCAAGTTGGTGTTACCGCCCCCGCCTCGAACCTCAGAAATGATGATCACCACTTTGGTGCGCACCATTTCCTGGTAGGCCGCGTCGACCGCAACCCTTCAGAGTTCCGAGACTCCTCAACTTGAGGAGCGCGTTCGTACTGCAGTAGCGACCGCGAGTTGCGAGTCGGTGGCGGAGTTTATGACGGCCGAGTTGGCTCGCATTGGGGCTATTATGCCCCAGCCAGCCCCACTTGGGCGTGGCAAACGTCGCGCGAGCCGGGCATACTCGCCTCCTCGCCGTCGTCGCCGACACTCGCGGCGCTCTCCCTCCGTGTCGGAAGACGAGTTGTCTTACTCCGTCTCGGAGTCCTCGACTCCGTCAGAGTCGGAGTCGGTCCGGCGTCTGCGTCGCCAACTTGCGCGCAAGACTAAACGGAAGGGCAGCCGCGGTCGTCGCCACTTGCGCGACCGTGAGGGGCGCGGCGGTTCCGACTTGGAGCCGCCGGCCCCGCCGACTGGTGGGGAGTGTTATCGCGGTGGGTCTCGCCGCTCGCCTCCACGTGAGGGCGAGGGCCCTGGGCTTGGAGAGTCTAGCATGCATGCCTAGTTGGCAGCTGCCTTGGTTGTGAGAGCGTGAGGGTTAGGGCTGTAGTTAAAAGCCACTCTGCGTACCACTTCGACTTGGAGCACTCTCTTGGCACTGTTACTCGGCCTTCCCTCACGTTGACTTCCCTCACGTTGAGGGAGGGCAGTTAGGGTCTATCTCATTCCGGGCACAGTAAGCCCGGACCTTCTCAGCGGGAAGGTCCTCCACATACTCCCACGTATCATCCTTGGCTTTGTAGCCGAACCAACGCACCCTCAACATGAGGCGGTCAGTGTCCTCATCCCAGCCGTGGTCGATGAACTTATCAAACACGTACTCCTGTGGGCCCTGTTTGGCCGCAGGCAGCGAGGGGAGGCGCCACGCTTCCAACGCACGCGCCCAAGCTGGGTCGCCTGCAGGCGGTGGTGCAACTTTGACCACGTCCTGTTCGTTCACTGTGCGGACCCCATCGTCACTTTCGATGGTGAAGCGCCGCCCATCAGTGCGAAGGACCTGGTACGGCCCCTTTGTCTGGACTACCAACTTACCCACAGTTGGGATGTGTGAGTGTACCAGCACCCAGTCACCCTGCTCGGGCACATGCTTAGCATTGCGCACCTTTTTGTCAAAGGTACGCTTGTCGCGCTTTTGTGCTTTGTCCATCTCAGCCCTGACTCTAGGGATGAGGTTTTGAAGCCTAACAGCGAACTCCGCCTTACTCTCAGTAGGAGTAGGCGTACTGCCACCATCCTCCCTAGTTGGTAGCGGCCGCCGCACGGCAATAGACCGCACGGGACGGGGGGTCACAAAAGCGAGGGGTACTTCCACGGTAGATGAGTGAACCTGCGAATTGTGGGCAGTGGTAAAAATAGAAATGTATTGGTCCCACGTTTTCACATGCTCACTCACATAGTGGCGCAGCTGCCGAACAATAGTTTTTCTGAAGCGCTCCACCTGCCCATTAGTTTGTGGGTGGTAGGGGGTGGCATAGTTTGCCTTAACCCCCAACATATCCAGCACTCCCTGAAACAGTACAGACGCAAATTGCGGTCCATTGTCCGATAGTGTACTATCCGGAATGCCATACGCGGCAACCCAGTGACCTAGGAAGGCTGACACGACCGACATGGCCGTGATCTCTGCCAGTGGGATTGCTCGCGTAAGTTTCGTGAAGCGGTCACAGATGACCAGGAGGTACTGGTTGCCCTCCTCGGTCACTGGCAGTGGCCCAAGGATGTCCATCGCCAACGCGGCAAAGGGCTTCTTGGCCGGGAGCAATAGCATAGCCGTAGTAGGCCGCCGTTCCATCAGACGGTTCTGTGCACAACTTGTGCAGGCAGCCACCCAACTGTAGATGTCCACCACCATGGACGGCCAGTAGTACCTGGTCCTCAGGGTCTGGTACAGTTTACTAGACCCCAGGTGTCCACCCGAGGGAGCGTTATGCTCCCTCTCAAGGATACTGTCCTTGAGGAATGCGGGGACGACAAGTTGTTCGGTCCCCTGGAATACCCCCCTCCTCATGAGGAGGCCATCGTCTCCCAGAAAGAACCGCGTCTCCGCCACTGTATCCAGTGTATCCCTCTGCGACTTGCAGAAGGGATCCTCGGCCTGGGCCTTCACCACCTCGTCCAGGGACAGGGGCAAGTACTTCTTGTTCCCTGGCGCCTCGGGGTTCAACACCTGACCCGAGCGCGTGACTACCCCTACGATGGGGATGTCCTCATCGACTGGGTTAGTGTCCAGCCCCTCGGTAGGTACCCGAGAAAGGCCGTCGGCAAGGGCATGTTGCCTGCCAGGTCGGTACTCAATGTCAAAGTTGAAGGGTGCCAGTCGCACCCTCCACCGGTTGAGACGAGTGTTCGTACAGTCCGTCTTAGAGACGAACTGCAACGCGCGGTGGTCACAGCGGATGAGGAACTTCTCACCCTCTAGGTAGTGACGAAGTAACGTCACCGCCCACACCACTGCGAGTCCTTCCAACTCGGTGACTCCGTAGTTCTTCTCGGCCGAGTTCAGCCCCTTGCTGAAGTATCCCACCGGCAAGTACTCGTTGTCCGGCTGCTGCTGAAGCAATACACAACCAAGTTGGTCGTAGCCAGCGTCCACATCCAGGATGTAGTGGCCTCCCAATCTGGGAATAGCCAGGATAGGGGGCTTCAGCAGAAGGTCCCGAAGAGTCTCAAAGGATTCCTGCTCCACCCGACTTGGGGGAGGCAGGCTCTTCGGTAGCGTTGAGCTCACTAACTCATTCAACGGCTTCGCCACCCTGGCGAAGCCCTTGGTGAAACGTCGGTACACGTTACACATCCCGAGGAAGCTCCTCATCTGGGTCTGGGTCCGGGGATACTGAGCCTTACGGATGGCCCTCAAGTTCTTCTAGTTGACACTGAGACGCCCCGGACGGACAACATGTCCCAAGTACTCCACCTCTTGAGTGAAGAGGTGGCACTTACTCGCCTTCAGTGACACACCGGCGTCAGCAAGTAGCTTAAACACCTGGCCAAGATGGCCAATGTGTTCCTCCGGACTTCGGGAGAACATAATGATATCGTCAAGGTACACGAGACAGATCTGCCACCGTACTCCGGCCAGAATCATGTCCATAGCGCGCTGGAAAGTTGCCGGTGCGTTACACAGACCAAACGGTAGACGCTTTCACTGGTAGGTACCACAGTGACAGGTGAAGGTAGTTTTATGCCTGTCCTCCGGGGCAATGGGAATTTGCCAGTACCCCGCGTTACAGTCCAGGGTAGAGAACACGTTCGCCTCCCCCAGAGAGTCCAGACAGTCGTCCGTCCTAGGTAGGCGATAACTGTCCTTCACCGTGCTCTCGTTGATCTTACGGTAGTCGATACAGAACCGGGGGGTCCCATCAACTTTGGGGACGATAACCACCGGACTCGCCCACTCGGCGTTGCTGGCCTCGATCACATCGAGGGCCTCCATGCGAGCAACTTGCTCCTTAACGAGGGCCCTTGAACGGGGTCCTCCCCTATACGGCTGTTGGCGTATAGGGGGTGCACCGGGCTTCAACTCGATCCGGTGTTGGGTAGCTCTCATGAGTCCCAATTGACCATCCCACAACTTGTGATATTGGTCCAAGAGGCGTTCAACTTGAACCCTTAACCTGGGTGGAACACCCTCCATGTTCACATGGGGCCGAGGAGAGGCGGCCGACTTGGCTTGGTGCTTCTCCTTTCCTGACTACGGGTCGCTACTCGCGCCCGCATTGAGGGTGACCGCTACTACTGGTCCCTCATGTTGGTCGATATAGCCGAACTTGGCTCCCGACTTGAAGTACCTGGGCGACGAGCTCAGGTTCATCACCTGGATCCTCCACGGGACTCCGGCTTTGGAGTCCATCGTGCCAAGGGCAACATGCACTTGGTGGTTGCGAGCAAGACGGGGGTGAGGGTGCACCAACCCGTTCCCCGTATAATCAGTTACAACATCAACGTGCGCCACCGAGTTGGGGGGCAACGTGACTTTACGGGCTAAACGCAGGGTAGCAGTAAACCCTTCCCTCACAGAACAAACAGGCTTCGACTGTGAGACTGTCACAGGAGCCACAGACTTTCCCTTACCAAGGATGGGGATAGTCTCCCCATTCATCAACTTGACCCAGTACTCAGGGCCACAAATGAACGGCACTTGTGTTACGACATAAGGGGTACCCAGAAGCAGGGGTACCGATATATTCTCAACTACACCATAGGTCACGTCGACTTCATGGGTCCCCAACCTAGTTGGTAGGGTCACAGCACCAACGATGGGAAGTACCCCGCCATTGATATCGATCAGATGGTCAGCTTTAGACCTCCAGCGTTGGAGCTTCACCTCCTTTGGTAATAGCGACTTGCGTATCAAGGAGGCTCCTGACCCGGTATCAAGTACGATACCGGCACAACAGGCGCGGCCGGGGGCAAGTTGCACCCGTCCAGCCACCTGGAAGTTCTCACCCGTCAGCACCACGATGACCCGACGTGGGTTTACGTTCTTGGGGAGTCCTACCCGAAGTGGGCGGACTCCCTTAGGTCGCCGCAGTATCCGGCACGGTTG
Source organism: Pyropia yezoensis (assembly GCA_009829735.1). Lineage (NCBI taxonomy): Eukaryota > Rhodophyta > Bangiophyceae > Bangiales > Bangiaceae > Pyropia > Pyropia yezoensis. The sequence goes on along the minus strand of CM020618.1, from coordinate 6,364,128 downwards.
ATTCGTCCTCCTGACCCACTTGGCCGAGGCTGCCGTTGTGAGCTTCGGACGACCAGCTCCAGCGGTCATTCGTTTCCCGCCGACTTGGCGTCCGAATCTGAGGACGAAGGGGAAGACGACGAGCCCGAGAACGACGTGTCCGCCCCCTTCGCCGAGGGTGTGGCGACCGCCACCACCGGTCGAGACCTACCCTCGCGGCGTGAACGTACTTCGTTCGTAGCCGACTTCTTACTCGCATTCCGAACAAGTTGTTGGATGCGTTTACTCAACTTGGGGCAATCATATGCCCAGTCTCCATCGGAGTTGCAGTTCCAACACCGATTGTCAGTTCCCGGAGGGGTCTTCCCAACTGGGGAAGACGAAGAGATACCCTGGGAAGTTCCCACGGCAGCTACCACCCTCTCCTTGCGGATTCGGCGTGCCTCTCTCAACTCTCTGGCCTGGCGCGCCTCCTCCCGTTCCTTGGCCAACTCGGACTGACGCTCCTGGCGTTGTTCCTCCTGCAACTTGCGGTAGGCCTCGCCTCTGCGGTAGGCGAACCTAGCCAACTCGGCCAGGGTCGCCCGGGCAGTGTTATGCTCCCTGGTCTCCATTCGGACTGACCAATGGAGCCCCTCCACAAACCGACTCTTCACAACAGCTTGTGGATGATGAAACCCACAAGGATTGTGTAGCAATATGGTTGTCCGTATTGTGACCCTAATATCATGGGGGCTACTTCTAACCCTTAACTTTCAATTTGATAGTTCGTACTGGTCACGGTATCTATAAGTTACGTATGACCAGAGGGACTTGCATCTTGGGGTGGAGGGCAGTTAGTAGTGTCTCCGAGGGTTTATAACGAGGGGGCCGGTGGCGAATCCACCGCCGGCCAAGGTAGAACAACAAACCCCTCCCATTTGGGCTCCCATCTTGGTCCCGTGGCTTGCGCTCCAAGGACAGCAACCTTGGCCTCCCGGTGACGTTGGTGCCGATCCCCCTTGGTGAGTGTTCCCTGAGAGTGGACGCGCGACGGATCCCTATTGTGCTACATTGGTGGAGCAGCAGGGGACGGTTTTCCGTCACCCTTGTGGTGACGCCGTCTTCGGCCCTGGCACACGGATAGGGATCTGGTCCTTTTCTTGTACTCGTGGTGTTGCGACCTGATCGATTGTGTTGAGCTTTTACCTGTGACTGTGACCTACTGTTACTCTCCCCAATCTACCCCCTCGCTCTCGTATTCGTGGTGATCGTTGCGTCGGTTGACTGATTGTGACTATGTCTACCCAAGAGACGGGGAACGTTCAAGATGACGGATCGGCGTCGACGCCGACTCCGGAGGTGACTACGGGAACCGGGATCGGGAACCCGATCGATAACATTGAGACGCCAATGCTTTCCGGTGCCGGATCGACGTTTGGCACGGCTCGGACGGCAGGAGGCGGGGGCCCGCCTCAACTGTCGTCGACCGACCTCACTCCGCCGCCTCCTTCACCAGGGGATTCCCTGATGGCATCGTTGGCCCGCATCGAGGCCCGGTTTTCCGGGCTCGACGCCCGTCAAGATCGGACGGAGGACGCAATGGCAGTGTTGATGTCAACACGGCACACGACGGGACCCCGTCGTGTTCCTCCCACACCGGTACGGTTCGAACCGGCCGGACTACTTTCGGAGTCCACCAGGGTCAATCCCGGGGTTGCTACTCCTGGACAACCCTCGGACACAATGGGGTATGGGTCCGACTCGTCGGCAGAGTTGGAACGGAGTCACACGGAGCGATACGCTCGGAGCACCCGAAGCGGACTCCGCGGACACGACCCGGCGGATACTTACGCCGGGAGAGAGTCGGTTATTGGGGGAGGGGGTACCCTCTCGCAGTACCCCCACGACGAAGGAGGCCCGGCAACTCGGGTTCCCGAGGTGCCGACGCCTGAAGTACCATCTTCAGTGGTGGAAGCTATGACCGCGCAGGTAACTGCGAGCCTACTGAAGCGGATGGAGTCCGATGAGTTCGCTCATCAACTGGCTAAGCGACTGGATATCCAGGACGCTGACACGGAGATCGTCAACGAGGTCTTCCGGTCGGTTCTTACTCCGGAACGTTATCGTTTGGAGGACCGCTCTACCACCGTATCGGAATCGATGCGTAATACGTCGCATCGGGCGATCCGCTCTATGCAGACCCTTATGAAGGGAGTCCCTATGTTCGGGGGGCCGAACGGACGCCCGTTGGCAGTCATCGGCTTCTTGACTAGCTTCAAGGCAGCCGCAGACAAGGCGCTCGTTAACGAGGGGCTGGCCCTGGAGATCCTCCCGTTCTTTGTTGATGAACGGGTGCGAGGCATTCTTCGCCAGGCATCCCCGATGCCGGGAATGAGGGTCGCGGCCACCCCCATGGATTACCGTGGGATATTGAAGGAGCTGCTGAGCAGCTACCTCAGTGAGGACAAGTGCGAGGACCACTATCGGGCCCTTCGCACTGCCACCGCCCAGTCCTGGGAGGATGAGGAGATGTTTGGACGCCGGATCCAAGAGCTCGACTACGAGCTGGGGAAGCTCCTCGGAGAAGGGGAGCTACGGGCCATCCTGTTCGCAGGAGTACCCAACTACGTGCGGATATCCGCACGGGGCGCCAACACGGCACGGACGAACTTCAGTCGACTGATGCATATGTGCAAGTCCCTAGGGGACGCCTACCGGGTTCTACACCCGGAGTGTGCCTTGGCCCCGAAGCCCAAGGGTGAGGGAGGCAAGCCCAGTCTTACCCCGGTACCGAGGCAAGAGAAGGTGGAACGTAAGGCCGCACCAGTACTGGTGGCGACCGAACATACCCCTATTGGTGAGGGTGACCCTCTAGTCGACCAACAGGGCCACCTGTTGCTACCGGCGACGCCGGTGATTGATGAACATGGTACGGTAGCGTACATCGCCCCGGCTGGAACCCAGTTCCAGGTCAACGAAGGAACGGGACGGCGCGTCCCGTATGTGCGGACTACGGGGTACTCCCCGGTGACGGGTAACCCTCACCAACCCTTGCCAACATGGGCGGTGCGCACGGAGGCCCCTCCGCAGATTGCGGGCCGACCCAACCGGTTGGGGGAGTCCATGTTCCGGTTGACCCAAGGACCCAAGGCCTACCAGGGAGCAGGCACTCGGGCGCCCGAGGGAGGCAACCGTAGCTACGGGGCTACCCCGATGCGACCTCAAGGGGGGACCGGCACGTCCGGATGTATGTTGTGTGGGGATCCCCAGCACTGGGTGTCTTCCTGCCCACTCATCCCCGAGGAGTCTCGGCGGGCAGCGGCGCAACGCAAGGCATCCACCGGGGGGTATCCCGCCCGAGCACCCGGACCCGCACCGGGTAGGCAGCCAGCTCCAGGTGGAGTACTGGCCGTCGAGGGGGCACCTCCTCAGCCGGATGTCCCGGCGGACAGCACCCTACCAAGGGCGGGAAACGAGTAAGAGGAAGGATGACCGGGGGGCGCTGGGGTCACCCAAGCAAGCCACCCCGGAGTACCGCGGGGAAAGCCCCACGGAGAGCGCGGATGAGCCGACGCCGCATCAACCCCCGGGTACACCTTCCGGCCCCGACGACACGGCGTCAGGGGATTGATGACCAACCTCCAAGGTTGGGAGGAGAGGACGGGAAGCCCCGTCACGTTGAACCAGACAAGGGCCCTGTTCAGGATGCCCGAGCTACACCGGATATCGGTGTAGGACATGTGTTGTTTACCTTGGAGAACTTCAAGGTATCAGCCACACTGGGGGTTGACCCCCAGTCGACACGATCGTACTACCCTGTACTGGACACAGGGGCTGGACCCAACCTTATCCGGAAGGATACCCTCCCGGACAAGTGGCTTCCACGAGTCAGAGTGACTCGGGGACCCACCATCAAGGACGCGAATGGTCGACTCATTCGTACGACCGCAGCGATGTCGCTGCAGGTTACCATCGGGGATCTCACCACGGAAGTTGACTTCCTGGTATGTGAAACGCTATCGGTGCCCTGCATACTGGGGTGCACCTTCATCAACGTTCACGTTGATGCAATCCGGCCAGGCCGGAGGACCGTCGAGCTTCAAGAAGCCGACGGGACGAAGCGAGGACATACGGCTATCGTCAGGGACCTGACGCTACAAGGAAGCCACGTTAACGTGGCTGAGGTGTACGCAAGCGTCGAGCCGAAGACACTTCGGTTGGCCAAGCGAACTCGCTTTGAGCCGTTGTCAGAGACAGTCCTCCCGGTTAACTGCGACCTCGCAGGCATCTGCAGAGTCCAGTCCAACCTACGGACGTACAAGCGCCATGGGTTGACCATGGCCAACGGTCTCATAGACCTCCCAGCAGGAGGGTCGTCCCTCCTAGTGATGGCGAACTATCGCCGTAAGGCAGTCACCCTCCCGAAGGGAACTATCCTCGGGATTGCCGAACTCTACGAAGGAGATATCCTTACCCCTGATAAGGAAGGTCAAGTGGAACCACTTGAAGTACTGGCGGTCGCCGAGACCACCGAGCGACAGCAACCCGATGACGGGAAGCCTAACCCATCGGCGGCTCCGGCGGACCTGCCGCCAAAGGACCAAGAGGCCTTGAAGGCACTGGCCGAGGCTGACCTCGACCACCTTCCCCCTTCGGTAGCCGAAGGGGTACGACGGATGCTAAGAAAGCATGACGTTATGTGGACAGGCGGGGCCTTGGGGACCATTGGGGCAACCCAACATCGTATAGACCTGGTACCAGGCGCACGACCCGCCCGCTCACAACCGCACCGAGCGGGACCTATGCAACGAGAGATCGTTGATGGAGAAGTGAAGAGGATGAGTGAAGCTAAGGTGATCCGACCTTCGATGTCGGAATGGGGTGCCCCAGTCGTTATTGTGCCGAAGAAGGATCAAACCCCTCGGTTTTGCATCGATTATCGACGCCTCAACTTGGTTACCAAGAAGGACTCATACCCTTTACCAAGGATGGATGAATGCATCGACTCCCTGGGGGAGGCTACGGTGTTTACCACCATCGACTGCAATGCCGGATACTGGCAGATCCCGGTGGCGGACGAGGATATCCCCAAGACGGCATTCGTCTGTCACAGTGGAGTGTACGAGTTCCTAAGGATGCCCTTCGGATTGTCCAACGCCCCCGCTACATTCCAGCGGGCTATCAACATCATACAGTCTGGGGTGAAGTGGCGTAACTGCCTAGTGTACCTCGATGACGTCATCGTCTTCTCGCGTAACATGGATGACCATGTACAACATGTTGACGAGGTACTCACCCTCTTGAGGAACGCCGGGGTAACCCTGCGTCTGAAGAAGTGCGCCTTCTTCCAACAGACGGTCGAATATCTGGGCCACCAGATAACCCCTGGTAAACTAGGGGTACTCGAAGCCAATACCCGGGCACTCCGGGATGCCCGGTTCCGTAACACCCAGACGCAGCTCAAGAGCTTCCTGGGAATGTGCAATGTATACCGACGGTTCGTCAAGGACTTCGCTCGGATAGCTAAACCGTTAACGGTTCTTACGAGCAGTACCCTACCCAAGGTACTCCAACCCCCTTCGCCTAGCGAAGAGGAGGCATTCGAGTCGCTGAAGCGAGCCCTACTGTCCCCACCCGTCCTTGCGTTACCGCATAGACGGGGTACCTTCGTCATCGATGTCGATGCGTGTGATACACAAGTGGGATGCACCCTGTTACAGGGAGAGACGTTGATCGGTACCGATAACGTTATCCCGGACCTACGTCCGGTAGGGTACTTCAGCCGGACACTCAACCCGGCTGAGCGGAACTATAGTGCCACCGAGCGTGAATGCCTCGGAGTTATATGGGCAGTGCAACTGCTCCGTCCATACCTGGAAGGCTCCAGGTTCATCGTGAGGTCCGACCACGAACCCCTACGATGGCTCCTCAACCTTGGTGACAAGGATTCCGATAGCCATGGGAGGCTAGCCCGATGGAGGCTGAAGATGGCCGAGCACGACTACCGCACGGTGTATAAGGCTGGGTCAACCCACCACCTCGGAGACGCGTTGTCTCGACTCGACACCCCGAGCGGGGATACCCGCCCGGTGGACGAGGACATCCCGGTGGTACCGGTGTGCATGGTTGGTAATGCTACCCAGGGTATGGCTGACCATACCATGGCACACCTTGCGTGCCCATTGACCCTCGCGGACTTCCGCGAGGCACAGGCCAACGACGATGACTGTAGACGTCATCGTGCTAACCTCCTGGCCGGTACGGCCGGCATCTTCTCCGAGAACGAAGACGGACTCATATACCGGCGGGCACCCGCCGATGGACGACATCAAGTCGTGGTTCCCGTGTCCTTACGGCAAGCCGTCATGGAACGAGAACATGAGAACCCTACAGCCTGACACCCGGGGGGTTCACGTATGTTCGCAGCAATGCGAAGGTTCTTCTACTGGCCAGCAATGGCCGTCGACGTGACCACGTAAGGGGATGCCACCCCTGTGCGCGTAACCGCATGAGTCTACATAGGCAGGCGTCTGCCATGAAGCTATTCCCACCCGATGGGCCCAACGAGCAAGTCGCTATCGACATACTCGGGCCACTTCCGGTAACGGAAGAAGGGAACAGGTACATCCTGGTCATGTCTGACCGATTCACCAAGCTGTCACGAGCGGCAGCCATCCCGAATGATACGGCATACACGATCATGAACGCAGTGGTTGACCACTGGATCAGTGCATACGGAGTCATGAAGCAACTCCTCTCCGATAACGGAGCAAACCTTACGTCGGCATTCTGCACTAAGGTCCTGGGCATGTTCGGTATCGAACCACGTCGGGCATCCGACTACCACCCGCAGTCCAACGGGCAGGTGGAGCGGTTCAACCGCACCATCGTAAAGATGCTACAGTGCTACGTGGCCGAGCACACGAACACTTGGGACAGGCTTCTGTCCGTACTCACCCTGGCATACAATGCCAGGCCACATCGGAGCACAAACATTGCTCCGCTGGAGTGGGTCATGCCACTAGGCGTCGGTAACCTGACGCTGCCGCCAGGCAGGTGCACTCGGTATGATACACCGAAGGGCCGACCCGCCGAACGCATCCACCTAGCTTGGTTGGCCAAGCTATCGTGGATGATTCCTAAGCTCAAGGGTGCCCTTGACAGAACACAACTTCGATATAAGAAGAACTTCGACGCCCGACTACGGGTGCGCAACGCAACCCTGGTAACAGGTGACTGGGTCTATATCAGACACCAGAAGTTCCGAGGGAACAAGCTTATGCAACCGGTCAAGGGACCGTAGCAGATCCTCCACAGAGATGACCACTCTGTTATCTTACACTCCGATACGGAGATCCAACGCATCAGTATGAATGATGTCACACCTGCTCCGAAGCCGGAACAGCCTCAGCCGGTACCGGCTGGGTTGCTACATGAAGCTCTTACAACCCACCGGTCAGATGACCCGGTGGGACCGGATGGGATTCCATACCAAGTAGAAAGCGTGGTCGGACACACCGACCCGGACCTACCAGGACCCTGGTACGTCAAGGTTATGTGGGTCGGATACGACTCACCCACCTGGGAACAGGCGGCAAATATACCCCGCCAACTACTCATGCCTTACATGAGGCGACGACGCCTCCTGTAACAACCCAACCGACACCGACTTCGGCTGTTGGGGGGTGAGGCTTATACCTACTAAGTAGGGTGTGACATGGTTACGGCAGACTTAGGTTTCTAAGTCAAATCAGACTTAGGTTTCTAAGTCGAACCAAGCTTAGGTAACTAAGTAGAGCTAAGCTTAGGTAACTAAGTAAAAACCTGAACCTTAATAAGTTAACTTAAAGGTAAAGGCTAACTCCGATAATATCGAAGTAACTAGGGAGCTTACACGGGAGGATGACCTCCCCAAGCCAAGACACAAAGTGAGGGAGGATAACCTCCCCAAGCATGAACCAACCGGAAGAAGTTGGGCGGGAGGCAAGGCACCACTGAGCCAGAAGGGGTACTCCCCAGGGCAGCAAACAGAGGCAAGCAATGCCCCCAGCGGGGGATGAGTTTATACTCACTACTACCCGGCGACCATAAGGGTTGCCGGGGCCCTCTCCCTCACAAACAAATAGCACTCCTCAGTGGGTAGACCCACTGCCCGAGGGAGGCCACTCACGCGTAAGCGCGTATACCTCCGTGCTCCACCGGTCGGCAATGTCACGACGGTCGACCACCCGAGTTACCTCGGTGCATAGCTGGACGAGGGTGCTGCGGCCAGCCTCCACGCCCTCCAGAGCTTTCTGGAGGCGGTCCAGCACGCCACCGAGGCAACGCGCTGACCCAACCAGCGCAGCACCTGGGGGGATATCCCCCCAGCTAACAGAGAGACCCCCACGCATTGCGCGGGTAACAAGGGCGTCAACGCCTTCATACCAGAGACGGGGACCCCCGTCATGTAGGACAGGGGCGGGAGGTGACACTGGCGCAGCCAGAGGAGCCACAGGAGCCGACACGGCTACCACCGGAGCCGGTGGCACCTGATACGAGGCCCGGTAGGACCCTACCGAAGGGGCTCCACCGTAACCACGGCGGTACTCCGCCCGACGACGGGACACCTCACGCTCCCCACCCGCAGAGCCCCACTCTCGGGGACGACGGCCAACCGCCGCAGGCATCGGGTTACCGAACCACGGAGCAAGGACCTGAAGAGGGTCATGGATAACCATGGGAATACCAAGGTCAGGAACGGCCTCGGTGGACGCCCACCCATGGCAACTAGGCTCACCCGGCTGAGTACGCCGGACACGCAACGAATGACGAGGCAAGGGGGAAGCCCCAGCCTGCGGGTCCCGGTACGGGGGAAGGGCCAACACCCCAGCCCAGTTCACGGCATCGTGAACAGCCAGCAGGGCTTCGAACTCCCGGGCCAACCCGGTCTTGGCGGCTATCAGATCCACGCCCAACTGCGCGATGTGCCGACGGACACCCGTCGGAAGATGAAACAGACGACCCTGCCGGCGGACGGACAGCAAGAAGGATGAAGCCTGCCCGAGGGTAACCTCAAGGGTGAAGGTACCCTGCAACGGGTGGACCGGCCGGGAGGCCAACACACTCCCGAAGTAGCGAAGACAGGAGCCGGTGTCAAACCGGAAAGCAGGGGCGGGTTCCCACCCCTCCTGCCATAGCGGCGGGCGCACGGGAGTGTATACCGGAGCACGACCGTTGCCGGTCTGCAACGCACACGTTATATCCGTGCGGAACGCATCCGCCATGACACCATGGTTACGTCGCCAACTCGACGCCGACTTCAACCCCGCCATGGGCGGGTAGGGAGCCGTCAACGACAGATACGGGGGTACCCCCGGGTAGTAGTCAAAGTCGGGATACCGACCGGTACGGCTCACCGTCTCCCCAAACGCAACCGGCTCCGCCGCCGCCGCAATCCCCCGAGCACTAGCCGGGTAGTCAATCTCCCGCGGCAACGCGGGGGCAATCAAGTCGCAGACCCCGAAGTTGGGGTCGAGGTAGACCTCACCCCGTCCCACCCGGGTGCGCCAGAGCTGCGCATGCCGGTCGTCCGGCTGACTCAGGATCCAATGGTGTTCCACCCGGACCGCGTTCGGCTGGTTGACCAGCCGCACCAACTCCCGCTCCCAGCACGGGTCCACCTTGACGCGCCGGGAGGATTCTCCACGGGGATGCACCAGGTGGAAGTCCACCCGCATACGCCCATCGGACTCCATCGACTCTTGCACCGTGAGGCCTCGAACCCGAGCCACCAAGTCGGACACCGACATGGCGGGTTGACCCGCCGCCACGGCGACGCCGCCACCCAACGGGGCAACCCGGGCAGGACCAGGAAGAATCGGGGGCGCCGGGGGACGCACCACCGGCAGAGGGGCCGACGTCGGAGATGGACGAGGCCGAGGAGGAAGAAGAAGGGCGGGCGCCCGCCCGGAGTAACTCCCGGTGTCAACCGCCATGGGAGAAGGAGCGTCTTGACCGCTCGACACCCGCGGCACCGCAGGTATGGTACCGGCGCCGGCACCACCCGTCGGCGTAGCCCCCGCCTCGGAAGTGGAAGGCACTTGGACAGCCTCCGGAGCCGGAGCCCCGGCCGTGCGGACACCCGCACCGTCTTGACCCACCGCACCGGGTGTCGCACCGCCACCACCACCCGCGTCAACGTCGGGACCGCCTCGAGGAGTCACCGCCCGGACACCCGGACCACCTTGACCAGCCGGAGTCGGCTGCGGGTCGCCACCTCCGCCGCAGGGCGGACCATCTTGAGGTAGCTGCGGTGAGCCGGCACCGGCACCAGGCTCCATCCGGGCAGCCGGCAGAGAGGGGGTAGAAGCCGCCACGCGCAGTTGACCGCCGGGTTGACCTCCGGCCGACGGCACCGTCGTGCCGCTGCACACGGACGACAGTCCTCCGGCCGACAGACGGACGGACACCGCAGGCCCGTCGTCGTCAGACGAGCTCACCCCGTAACGCGCGGCGTCGGGACCGACAGGCGCGTCGTCCTCCATCTCCTCCCCGATCAGGAGGTCTTCCTCCTCTTCAAACACCTGGGGATAGGACATGATAACGGGTGCGGAATCCCCCGCGCCCACAAGCCGTCGACGGCTACAACCCGGTACGGTGGGATAACCGGGACGAGCCAGGGAAGCGCGGACACCCGCGCTTATGACCACAAACGGCCACGAGAAGCGCCGCAGGCACGCGGGTCGACCCGCGCCCCACGGGGCTACAACCGCGCTCCACCCAGGCACCTGGGCGGGACGGGGCCACACCCACACACGGGGTAAGTAAGGGGGGTCACCCCCAACCGCCCCCACGCAACGCGGGCAGCCCCCGCCCCCCACTCAATCGTCCACACGAGAGGGGCCCCCCTACCACCAGGCACCTGGTGGCGGATCCGCTTGCACCACCCCTCGGAAAGGGGGGGCGTGAACAGCAACCCGCATCGGGAATTTAACGGTCCGGAAAACGGATCATGTGTGTGTACCACGCAAAGGGGGGCACCCCCCTGAGACAACCTCGAAAAGGGGTGTCTGTCGCGACGGGGCGCAAAGCCCCACCCGACGGGTAAACGGTCACGCGACCCACTTACATTCGGTATCCCGAATGCAACTCGACCCGAGGACGGGCCGAATCTAAGGGGGGGATATGTAGCAATAAGGTTGTCCGTATTGTGACCCTAATATCAGGGGGGCTACTTCTAACCCTTAACTTTCAATTTGATAGTTCGTACTGGTCACGGTATCTATAAGTTACGTATGACCAGAGGGACTTGCATCTTGGGGTGAAGGGTAGTTAGTAGTGTCTCCGAGGGTTTATAACGAGGGGGCCGGTGGCGAATCCACCGCCGGCCAAGGTAGAACAACAAACCCCTCCCATTTGGGCTCCCATCTTGGTCCCGTGGCTTGCGCTCCAAGGACAGCAACCTTGGCCTCCCGGTGACGTTGGTGCCGATCCCCCTTGGTGAGTGTTCCCTGAGAGTGGACGCGCGACGGATCCCTATTGTGCTACAGATTGTTGAGCTTACGGACTCGCTCCGCAAAGGACAACTTGTCCTCAGCCTCGTCCTGATCGGCTTGCGTAAACTCCTCGACTTGAGAAGCCAGCGCCGCTTCATCAACCATGGCTCTCAACAACCAGTTGACGAGCTCCAAATAGGACGTCACCTCACCAGCGCCTCCACTTGAGGAGCTGGGCATGACGGACATAAGTTCTGTCCGCAGGTCTCCCTTCGTAAACTCCTGTAGCATGTAGAAAGCCATGCCTTCACTTATGGCATTGTCGTCACAGGCTTTTGTGAAACGACGTAGGAACTCAAAGACACGGAGGGGGGGAGTTCCATCCCACTCCGCTTTGTGCCCAAAAGAGTGAAGTGCATTCATCTTAGCACGGCCCATGGCTCGGGCCTGGTCAGGACCATACGCCACCGACCTATTGTGGAGGGCGTAGGTCTCACAGTCAAAGATCCTCTGGTAGACCGGGTTGGCTACCTGGATCTTGGGCGGCACCTCACGTTGAGGGAACAGCCGCTGTGGCACTGGGGTAAGTTCACCCTCAGTGCCTGTAGTCCGGCGCGGCGCGCTTGGTGTAGCCGCCGGCGTTTCCGGGGGGAACTCCCACATGAAGGGCGTACGCCCCACCGAGTATGGTGTGGCTCCCTCGTTGGGAGTCACAGGTGTCGCCCCCTGTTCGGGGCGACCAGAGGTAGGCGTGAGGAGGGATTCCCCTGGCGCCTGCGGGCTCGAAAGCCCCGATCCGGTCTGGACATTAAGGCCACCTGGCCAACTCGCCACAATCTGATTCAGAATTGTATTCGTCATCGTGACCACCAGGTCCGGCAAAGTCTGCCGCAACACATTCGTCGCCTCCCGACGGACAGTTTCCGCGAGGAGTGGATTGACGACTCCAGTTGAGTCTCGGTCCGCCTCCGGGAGTCCACCTGAGGGGTAACCACGTTCCTCAGGGGTCTCAGCCGGGGGCATGGGCGCGAGCCCATCGCCGACCAACGGAGGTCCGCCGTCCTCCGAAAGCCTAGTTGGCGATGGCTCCAAGCCAAAGTTGGCTGCAACCGGAGTGGAACCCGCGGGGACAGTCGTCACCCCTTGGGACGTTCCCGTTGAGTGTACCACACGGTGGCCAGACTTCGGCCCACCCACATCAGAAGTGTCACCCGAGTTAACTCCCGACTGAGTTGGGGTGGCCTGTTGCCCGCCCGCACTTCCAGTCCTGCTGGCTTGAGGGACCTCTCGTCCCTCTGCGACCCCAGGTAAACTTCTCTGTGTCTCACCAGTATTCAAAGGCACTGAAGTACGTGCGTCACCCGTGTACTCCCCGGACGACTGGGGGTCCGAACTAGCCATGTTGGCTGACGATCCGTATGACACGGTCTAAGTCCACCGCTCCTCTGGGACAGAGAGCCCCCTACACCCGGGTGCACCCGGAGGTAAAGTTTACCTCTGTCCCCTGCTGCTCCACCAAATGTGGCAAAAACCACTTGCACACACGACACCCAAGTTTGGGCGGTGTACAAGGGCTGCCTCCCGTGTCCGGGGAACCGGAAGAAGTGCAAGTCGCACACACTCTGTCCCTGTTGTGGGGCAAACCCCCCACTGACAAACAAGAAGATGGTGTGTGGTCCAACAGTTTCTTGGTCGGGACGGGGACGCAGGGCCAAGCCCCGCTGTCCCTCCCCTTATCCCCCCAGGGTCCCCTCAGAATCTCGCCACTCAGAGTCTCCCACCCCAGCACCTGCCCACCGGGCCACACGAAAATTCAAGACGATAAATGCAGAAAACCCTCAAATCCAAGTTGGATTTACTACTAAGCTAACTATCCCAAACTTAGGGAATATGGACCCAAATGCAGGGGGAGGAACGGATCAGGCTAGTGGCCTGCCGCCCCTTGCATGGCACGTGTTGCCCCCCTACCTGGGGGTCAATACTGCCACAGTGCCCCCTGTCTGTGGCATCCGCGGCGACCACCACTACCGCCGCCGCCGCCGCTGCCGCCGCCGCTGCCGCCGCTGCCGCCGCCGCTGCTGCCGCCGCCGCCGCCGTGGCGGCTGGGGATTGCGTCGCCCCCCCCCCCGCCGCCGCCGCCGTGGCGGCTGGAATTTGCGTCGCCCCCGCCCCCGCCGCCGCCGCCGTGGCGGCTGGGGTTTGCGTCGCCCCCCCCCCCCCCCCCCCGCCCTGCGGTCGCCCCCCCCCACCCCTGGACGTGCCTGCGTCCCTTGCCCCGCCGGTCATCTCTCCTGAGTGGGCCGTGCCGCCGTCGGGGAGGCGGTGGACGGGAGCAGGGGGGCGGGCGACGGCGAGCCGGCGCCCGCCCCTGCCCTCCCCCCCTACCCCCTCCGCTTCCTCCCCCCCCCCCCCTCCCACCCCCAGCCGGGACTGGGAAAACACCGGCACCGCGGGGGTGCGCGAGCCGCCGCCGCGGCCACGGTCTGCGGCACGTGACGCGCGGGGGGCGCGCGCCGTGGCCGTCGTGCCCCCTGTCTGTGGCATCCGCGGAGACCACCACCACCGTTGCCGCCGCCGCCGCCGCCGCCGCCGCCGCTGCCGCCGCTGCCGCCGCCGCTGCCGCCGCTGCCGCCGCCGCTGCTGCCGCCGCCGCCGCCGTGGCGGCTGGGGCTTGCGTCGCCCCCCCCCCCCCCCCCCCCCCCCTGCCGTCGCCCCCCCCACCTCTTGACGTGCCTGCGTCCCTAGCCCCGCCGGTCATCTCTCCTGGGTGGGCCGTGCCGCCGTCGGGGAGGCGGTGGACGGGAGCAGGGGGGCGGGCGACGGCGAGCCGGCGCCCGCCCCTGCCCTCCCCCGCTACCCCCTCCGCTTCCTCCCCCCGCCTCCCTCCAACCCCCAGCCGGGACTGGGAAAACACCGGCACCGCGGGGGTGCGCGAGCCGCCGCCGCGGCCACGGTCTGCGGCACGTGACGCGCGGGGGGCGCGCGCCGTGGCCGTCGTGCCCCCTGTCTGTGGCATCCGCGGAGACCACCACCACCGCTGCCGCCGCTGCCGCCGCCGCCGCCGCCGCTGCCGCCGCCGCTGCCGCCGCCGCCGCCGCTGCCGCCGCCGCCGCCGTGGCGGCTACGTAGTACAGTGGCCGCCGGTGGGGAAAAGGGAGTGGTGGCCCCCACGGGCGGGCGCGGCGGGCACTCCACCGACGCACCCCGCCCTCCTCACCCGTTCGCCCTTCCATCCGGCGCGCCCTCCCTCCCCCCGTCGGCGGCTGGAGGCCCCGCCGGCCGCCCCCCCTACCGCCTGCCGCCGTGCCGGCCGCCGCGGCGGCGGCGCCGTCGCCGGCGCCACTGTCGCGGCGGGCGGCCATCATGGCCGGCCGCTGCAACTGCCTGCTGGCACTGGCCGTGACTGCCCCCGTCGCCGCCGCCGTGGCCGTCGCCGCCGGCGCCGCCGCCGTCCCCGCGGCGCCATTTCCAGAGGCCGCGGCGGCGTCGGCGGCCGCCGCCGCCACCGCCGCCGCCGCCGCCGCCACCACCACCCCCCTTCCCACCGTCCCCCCCCCCCGCGGCGGCGTTTATAGAGGCCGGGGCGCCGCCCCCCCCCGGGGTGGGGGCGGCAATCGCGGCGTCGCGCAGGCAGACGGTGGCCAGCCTGGCCGCCGCAGGCTGGACCGACGCTGCCGCCGCGGCGACCGCATCGGCGACGGCTCCCGCCGCGGCGCCGGCGGGGGTGTGGGCACCCCCGGCCGCCGGGGGGACCCTCTGGAGTATGCCCCCGGCGGCCGGGCGGGGGGACAACCCCTACCACGCCGCCCTTCTCCGCCGGCTGGGGGACCTGCGCGGGCGGGTGCCCCCCGCGGGGGACGGCGGCTTCGTGCTGCCCCGCACCCGCGCGGCGGCCGGCGGCGGCGGCGGCGGCGGCGGCGGCGACGACGACGTGGCCGGCCTGGCCATCCCTGACCTGGACGTCCGCGCCCTGCGCTCCGCCGCAGCCGCCGCGCGCGTCTGGGCGCTTTTGGCCGCCAACGGGGCCACCGCGGGGGCGGTGCCGGGGCTGGCCCCCGGCGAGGCGTTTGGCCGTGCCGCCGCCGCCGTCGACGCGCACACGCTTGCGCTTGTCACCCTCGGGCGGGGCGCCCTGTGGGCGGCCGCCACCGCCGCCGCCGCCGCCGGAGACGCCGAGGAGGAGGCCGAGGTGGTGGCCGCCTGTAGCACAATAGGAATCCGTCGCACGTCCACTCTCTGGGAACACTCACCAAGGGGGATCGGCACCAACGTCACCGGGAGGCCAAGGTTGCTGTCCTTGGAGCGCAAGCCACGGGACCAAGATGGGAGCCCAAATGGGAGGGGTTTGTTGTTCTGCCTTGGCCGGCGGTGGATTTGCCACTGGCCCCCTCGTTATAAACCCTCGGAGACACTACTAACTACCCTCCACCCCAAGATGCAAGTCCCTCTGGTCGTACGTAACTTATAGATACCGTGACCAGTACGGACTCTCAAATTGAAAGTTAAGGATTAGAAGTAGCCCCCCAATATTAGGGTCACAATACGGCCAACCATATTGCTACACCGCCGCCGCGGCGGCAGCGTCCGCGTCGGCGGTGGCGGCAGCGTCCACAGCGGCAACAGCGTCTGTGGCGGCATCGGCGGCCGCCGCCGCGACGGCCGCGGCGGACCTGGCCATCACTGGCCGGGTGTACGATGACTTCGTCGCCCTCGCCGACACCCTGACCGCCGGCGCCGTGCTCGTCACCTCCTTTCCCGCCGGGTTCACCGGCCCCGTGGCGCCGCTGGCCGGACCGCTGGGCGGCCGCCACGGCCGCCGCGTGGGGTACCTGGCGCCCCACCGCGGGGCGTGCGGCGTATGTCAACCGGGACCTGGGGCTTGCCGTCACGTTTCGGGCGTCGGCCGCGCTGCTGGCGGCCACAGGGGTGGCGGCCGCCGCGGCCACCGCCGCCGCCGATGCGGCCGCACTGGCCCGGGGGGTGGCGGCGGTCCGCCAGGAGGGGGGGGCGTGGCCGTACATTGGCGCCGCCCATGAGGTGCCCGTCTACCACGCCATCAATGTGGCGTTCCTCGCTTCCTACTGGGTGCTCGCTGGGGGGTGCGGTGACGATGGCGGCGGCGGCGGCGGCGGTGGCGGCGGCGGTGGCGGCAACGACGACGGCGGCGGGGAGGGGCGGCCGCCGCCGTGCGTCGACGCGCGGGCGGAAATCGCCGCGTCGGCGGCGTGGTACGCGACCGCCCTCACCGCGGTGGGGGGCGTCCCCGAGTAGGCTTCCTCCCCATCGTGGAAGGCGCAGTGGCCTAACGCGGGCTCCGACGTGTGGAACGCCCACACCGTTGGCTTGGCCACGCTCGCGACCATCCGCGATGCCAGCCGCCGGGGCGCCGCCGCCGCCGTCCTGCCCGCCGACGTGACCGTCACCGCGGCGGGGTGCAACCTGGCGCTGTCCCCTCGCCCCGACGTGCTGCTGGGTGCCTGGGCCGACGCGCTGCTGCAAGCGGGGCTGCCCGCGACGGACGTGGCCGCCGCGGCCACCGCGTGCCCCGCCGTGCCCGACGGGCAGACGCTTGCCGACGCGGGCCCGGGCGGCCCCCGCGGGCGGCACGGCCGCGTCATGACCGGCCTCGCGGGGCGGGACGTGACCGCCGACGGCGCAGGGCGGCCTGGCCCCCAGACGAACGCGGGGGCGCTGGTGGCGGCGGCCCCGGGGGCGGCCGCCGGGTTGCCGCGCGAGGCAGCGCTCCTCGCCGCCTACCCGCTGCTGTGGACGGAGCCGGCCGCGGCGGGGGAGGGCACGTAGCGCACCTCCGCCGCGCACGTGGCGCCGCCCCCGCCCGCGCCGGCCGTGCGGGTGGTGGTTGGCCGCGCCGTCGGCGGCCTTGCCGCGTCGCACGGCCTCGGCGGCGTCGGCACGGGGCCCGTCGGCGGGCCCGCCGCCCCCGGCTGGGCCGCCCGCCAGCTGTGGGTGTCCCTCCCCGACCGGCTGGTCGGCGACCTGGCGGTGAGTGTGGCGGAAGGCGGCGTCGACGACCATGACGACGACGGCGGCGGTGGGGCGGCTGCGTTTGGGGTGGGCGTGCGGCTGCGCGTCGGCGCGGGCGTCCTTCCCAGCGGCTGTGCAGACGGCGGGGGGCTGCACACGACGCTCCGGCCGCTCCCCAGCAGCGCCGCCGTCGGTCGCGCGGGCGGGCGGGCGGGCGGGCGTGGCGGTTTGGGCAGTCCCTGCTGACGCTCCGCCTCGTGGCCACCAACCTGCCCGATGTGCGGCGGCTGACGGGCGCTGGCACCCAGCGGGACCGCAACGCGGTCGCGACCGAGGTGGCGCTCGCCGACCGCCGGCTGGTCGCCCTGCTGGACGCCCCGGTCGTGCCGCCAGCCCGGACGCCGCCCGTCTACCCGCGGGGCACCGCCTACTACGCGGTGGTGGAGGTGGGGCTAACCGCCGCCGCCGCCGCAACGCCCGCGTTGGCCGTCATCTACACCCCCGCCGCCGGCGACGGCTGTGGCGGCAATGACGGCGGCGCGACGGCCAGCCTGCGGGTGACGGTACCCGCCGCCGCGGGCGGGGGCAATCGCACCTTTACACTCCTCCACTCGGCGCCGCGGCGGGGAGGCAGCGGCAACCACGGCGGCGTTCCGCCGTCGCCCGCGGTAGACGTGGCCGTCGAGAGCGACGGCCACCCCCGGCGGCGTGTGTCAGTGCTGTCAGCGGCGGCGCCCGGCGGCACCGCGGCCGCCATCACCTCCACCCTGTATGACGTGAAGAACCGGCGCGGGGGGGGGGCAGGGGCGGCGCCGGCCGCGGCGGCGGCAGCGGTGGTGCGGGTGGCGCTGCCCCGCGGCGGCGCGACGCTGCTCGTGGACAGCCCCGTGGACGCGGACCATAGGCGGAGCGTGGGGGGGGGGGGGGACGCACTCGCCGCCCTTGCCGCGGCGGCGGCGGCGGCCTGAGGCTAGGGGCGACACCATAGGGAGAACAAGTCAACAACTGCAGAAGATGTCGTGCAGGCGACCAATGAGCATGAGCATAAAATAAAAAACCAAGCTACACAGACGACGCTGCCGCGCCACTCGCCACAGCATGCACCTTCTGGACAGCTGCCGCAACGCTGGGCAGCATCGACGGCTGCTCATCCGAAGGGATGTCGCAGCATAACCAGTTGGCCACCTGAGCTGCAGAAACACTGCCCGACAACAAAAGAAACCCACCCACGTGGAGGCGAGTCGCACCCTCGACAAAAAACGCCGTCAAGCGCCCATCCGCACCCTCGAGGTCAGACGCGCAAAACAAAGAGAGAGACATGCGGTGGGCAACCAGAACGGGCGACAGGCGTGAAAATGACGCGCTAAAAAAATGGGGAAGCGGAGAGGAGAAGGCCTCACGCGTACCCGCGGGCCATGCACTAGGCGTAAGCTCCTCGACGGGCTCATCCACGTTGTGTCCGAGAGACCGCAAGACGGCTCGCGACCGCCGCAACGGCTGGGGCCCTTGGCGAGGCAGAAACGGGCCGAGGCGTACGGGTGGCTGCAAGGCCTTCCTTCCGAGATGCCGCTCGAGAGGGCATTCCCGCTCGCGTCCGCTACCGGGCTATGGCCGCCTCGTAGTCCTGGATCCGACTGGGACGAGGCGACGGCTCACCCTCGTCAGTTGACAGCGCCGCCGACATGGCACCCCCAACGGAGGTCTCAACGGGTTCCAGCCCCGTCTGGTCCTCCGTCGCCGCCGCCGCCCGAAGATTCGCGGTGACGGCACCGTCATCAATCCCGGCGGTCAGAGCATCAAACGCAGGTCGATTGGGCCCATCCCACAGGGCCGCCGGGCTCCCCTGCGCCTCGAGGACGACGACGATGCCCTTGAGATCGCCCAGCGCAGATTGAAGCGAATTCTGACGGAGTTGGACGGCGGCGGCGTCCATCTCTGCCCGTCGGACCGCACTGTTCGTTGCGGATGTTTTGGCCCTTTGGATGAGGATATTCATGAGACCGACCGTCATCTTGGGGCACGCAAAATCTTGTACCTCGACACCGCGACGAGGAGTCTTGCGAGTGATCGCCCATCCATCGCCCATCCGCCAGCGGTCAGCGACGAAGGACTGCGTCTGCGTCTGGTGTCCAACTGCGTAACAGGTGGTGCAGACCTTCTTGCATACGCAGTTATGCGTCATGCAAGGTGATGCCAGGAAGAAATCGTGGTCGATCGGCAACGAGTGCCGGCAAAGCCGCTCCGACAGCGGACACCGACGCGCGTCGTGGGGGGGCGGCCCAACGAATCCACAGATCCCACAAGTCATGATGACTGGCCCGCGCCGGCGGAGGCCGGGGGGGGGGGGGGGGGGGGTTCTGGTGGATAGGTGGACTGGCTCAGGCGGCTCAGGCGCGGGGTTGGCGTCGGAGGGGTGAGGACACGCGAGCGTGTCAGAGCCCAGAGGTGGAGAGGACGACGCACGGGTGGTACCCTCGTCGTGGAGGGCATCCCCCGTGCCTCGAACTCGCTGCCGCCCGTGCCAATCAGATTTTTTCACTGAGGTCTATTGTCGATGCTTCATTGGAATTTGGCCGTTGAGATACTTGCACGGTCTGAGAGCCCGACCTGCTGCAACCTGCGCCGTTCGTGCCTTCGCACACCACGCGCCGTCGAGGGGAAGGTCCCCGCAGCAGTCTGCCGTGGCCAGAGGCCCGCCTACAGCCTCTCGAAACAACAGCCGGGGGCATCGCCAGCCACTGGCCACCTTCTGCCCCCTCCCCCCCACCCGCTGCAGGCAGTCTGTGTAGAAGCCCTCCTCCCCCTCGCCATTGCTGCAGACCCAGCATAAGGTGCTGGCCCGCAGGACACGCTGGCCTACGGCATACCCCCCCCCCCTACTCTTCCTTCATCTAGCCCCTCCGCCTTTGAGCCAACCACTCCTTTCCTCCTCCCCGCTGCCCCCACCAGCACAGCTCCCGCTCCCAGGACCCCCTTCAACCCCCGTACCTCCTCTCCCCTACGGCTTGAACGTCGATGATGCGGTCCGGGGAGGGTGTTGTGGTGTGAGCACGCACTCGGCCGGCCACGGTGGCATGGTGGCGCGTGAGAGGCAGGCAGGCCGGACTCACACAGCCACCAGCGGGGCTCACCAACGCAGAGCCCCATCTCCAATCCCCCTGCCCCACATTGACAAGGAAGCGAGCGGGGTTAGAAGCCGTCGCGAACCTCCCTACGCGCCCCTCACGCGTTGACCCCCAACCCTCCTCCCACTCGCACGTGGCCCTCCTCTTTCTGCCCGCGGAAGCTCAAGTGCCCGAACCAAGACCGACGAGACACGCCACATGCAAAATTGCACCTTCCCCCCACCTCTCCCCCTCCACCATCTTAGCAAAGAAAGAAAGAAGAAAGTGAAAAGACCTACACACAAACGTCAGTGCTATTGGGACGGAGGGGTCGCGGTGGTGGCTATGTCGGCGGCAGTAATCCTGCCGCAGCAGCGGACGCTTCGGGGGCTTCTGGCCGTGGTGCCCTTGCAAGTGTACCGTGCTGTAGGCAGAGGTGGCTCTGGAGGCCCTTTCGTGGCTGGTGTCGCGGCGTGGGCTATCCCGCGGGAAGCTTCTAACCTACCCCGCGGGAAGCTCGTGACCGAGGCGTAGCGGGAGCGGCATCTCACGTTGGAGATGCTACTTCGAAGAGCTCAGAACAACGAAACATTGTCACCCATGCACGTGCTTGCCCCGATTGTGGGATGGGGGCTTGGGAGTTGGGACTTGGAGGTACGGGGGGGTACGTAAAGTGTGGGGCGTGCGGGCTTGGAGTGGGGCGTGGGGAGTGGAGGCAAAGCGGCGTTCGTCTTCTACCAGAGTGGAACAGGTGCGCCACCTCGACAGGCGGCTTAGGTTGGGCGCTCTTAAAGCTGTGCCGAAGAGGATAGGACCCTTCTCTCGCGCGTCCAACTCCCCTGACACGCCGTTTCGAAAACATTCCGGCGCGGTGGCCCGCCTGCCGGCGAAGCACCTCCTGTCGGAGTTGCCGGCCGAGGTGGCGGCCGACCCGCAGCTCACGCCGTGCCCCGCTGTTGTCTGGTGGACCACACTGTGCGCGGTCGCCGTGGCCTGACCTCCCTGGTGGCCCACGCGGACAAGTACCGCCATAACCAGCTGCGCCGCCACGCGCGAGCGGCAAGTCCCTTGCCGACACCGGCAGCGCGCCCCGCCGGGGCAGCCGCGCCGATCGACGCGGCGACTGCTTCCTTCCCCACTGAGAACACAAAGCGCTACCTCGCTGCCTGCGCCGAGTGCATGACTGCCGGAGAGGCCCTCCTTGCCTGAGTCGTTCCAGGCCAGGCCTCGTGGCCCTCCCTCGTTGCTTCTGGGGAGCACACCCTGATGCACGAGCCCGCCGCTCTGGTACGCGCATGGCGCCTGCTGGGGGCCGAGGCTCTCGAGTGGGTCTGGATGGACCCGGCGCGGCCGCAGGCTTGGCATTGGCTTCTTCTTTTGCATAGCCTTCTGCTACACGGGCCCTGCCCGTCGCGCCCAGGCGCCCCGCCCGCCCAACAGCCCTCGCGCGCGGCGCGCGCCGCCCTCCTGCTGGACGGCCACTTCTCTGATGGTCTCGACGCCCGCGATGCAGGCATCCGGCGGCTGGCCCCGCGCGCTTCCCAACAGCCTGCACCGTCTGCATCGGCCGCCGACCCGGCTCCCGCCCCTCCCCCCTCTCGTCCCTTCTCGACCCCCCCCCCCCCCCCGTCCCTTCTCGACCAAGCTGACGCGCGGAGCCTTACCCGGGCGCAGAATCGCGCGCTGCGTTCGCAATCTACGCCCAGGCCCACGCCCTCCACCTGTCGACATCGTCCACCAAGGCCCTCCCACACCCGCTGCGACGCCGTCCAGCAGCGCGCCTGCCTAATGAGGTCCCTAAGGCGACGAGCCAAGCGGGGTGTAGATCAACAGAAAAGGGAGCGCGGCATGCAGGGGCACCGGCACGGGGGTCGCCGGGTGGGTCGCTAATCTCAAAAACCAACGACGCGAGGCCCATCTTTGGTGCTACCATGGCTCCACGCGCCACGGCGGCCGCAGCCAGCCGCCGCAGAGCGCGCCAGCGGGGGGCGCACCCCCGTCGACGGGACAGCGCCGCCCACTCACATGGTTGTCGCTTGCGTGCCAAGCCCGGCGTCGAACGGAGTTCGCCGTTTTCACGACAGCTCAGCGCTGCGGTCAGTGACGACGGCAACATTCCCTACATGCACCTGGCACCCACCCCCCGTGCAACGACACGTGCCTCGACCGCGGCGGCGGCTTCGCCAGATGCCATCATCCCGGCGGCGGTTTAGCCTGCCGATACCGCAGCGGCGTCGTGGAGGCCCTCCCTTCCCACCCCGCTCTGTCCATCCTCCGCCTCTTTCCGATACTTTGGCTGGCCCTGAGAGCTTCACTATGGCGCCACTCCCGGGGTCGACGAGCGCACTCTCCCCCACGTGCATGACCACCACCCTGGCGCCTCTCCGGTAGCATCCCCGGCGTTGGAAACGGGCAGGGCGGCTATAGGTTGCCCTCCAGATCTCAGCAGCCCCCTATCGGTTCCATTACTCCGCCCTCAACACTGCTCTGCCCTGCATGGTCAAGTGACAAGTCAGAGTGCTTTTTTCAAACCCAGTGGTCGTATTCCTCTCCGTAGCAAACCTCGATTTCTTCATTCTCCTTGATGAACCTGGTCACCCTGAGCATGAGATTGTTAGACGGCACGAGCTCAGCATGCGACTCGACGGGTTCCGCACGCTGGTGAAACTCAGCGTTCGGAAGATGCCCGGTCTGCGGGGAGTTGGCCCATCCCGCGGCACAAAACAGAAGAGGAACGACAGAGACAAGGTCAGCTGCAGCGGGTAGCTCAGGTCCCGCGTCCCAGAAGCGAGCACCCGTCCGCACCTGCAGCGATCGCTTGCCCCAGTACTGGGCGGTTGCACAAAGGCTGCTAGGTAGCGAGTTGTCACAGTACCGCTTGTCATCCTCCGTGCGGTCAGCTTCGTACGCGGCGGCATCCAAGTCGTGGTAGACCACTTGGCCGTAGAAGGGCAAGATCAGCTCCCCATCCAGAAAGTCACGTGCCGCAAAGAGGCCTCGTCCGGCCCCAGCAATGGAGGAACGATTCACATGCGTGTCACTGGCGGCCGCGTCCACAGCGAGAAGCGCCCGATGATCAACTCCATAGGCGAGTATGTCAGCGGCCGCAGCAGGCCAGAAGTCAACAGGCCGGCGCGCCAAGTCGCAAAGGCCTCGAGCCTGCGCCATGCCCGGCAGGCCAGCTAGTGCCGCTGTCAAATAGCGGGGCACACGGGTATAGGCCGGTCTCTCCTCCAGAGGTTCCCAGCTCATGAGGCCGAGCGGGGGGGGGAAGTGTGGAAGTCGATGGGTTGACGGTGAGGGAAGAAGGAAAGGAGGTACGATCGAAGATGATGTGTGCTCGCGAAAGGCTGTGACTGACCGAGCGACTCTATTCTCCCTGTCCAGCGGACAGTCCCCTTATATGCGCATGCCGTCGAGGGAAGCACGCTGAGCTGGCCGCTCTCGCTTCGCGACACGGTCGGACGCCCATACTGTTGGCAAATCCAAGCGCCTGTGCAGCTGGAGAGTGAAGAACTATCAGTGCAGCCTACAGGACGCAGACATGCTGCTCAGTGTGTGAGATGAGACGCACACTGTGGCGGGGTTGTTTTGTTTATTCGGGCTGGGAGCCTGACGCCGTGTTGCACACTTGTTGAGCGGGTGCATTGCCAGGTGGGATAACTCGGGCAGGAAGCGCTGCAGGCATGCACTTCGATGTATATGGTAGGCGCTGCCTCGAGCAATGCTACTGCTTCCGCTGAGGTCACCAAGGCCGTGTACGTCGACGCCCCTCAATGACAGTGCGCACCGAGTACTGAGATTGCTAAATTGCACATTCAAGTGCGGAGTTACCTGCTGCGCCTTGTGATCAAGCCATGCTATTGGTGGATGCGACCCGTGAAGACGACTGAAGTCAGAAGAGTAAGAGAATTTGTGTGAGGCGGTCAAAGTTCTTCGAGCCGTGCCGCAAACCACGGATTGCGGCTTCTGTGCTCTGGCAATGGGCAGCAGATGACTGCCGACACCTTGGTCGCTTTCACACAATCGGATTGCCCGCTGGGATTGTGAACGACCATAAGAGACAGACGCGTGTCACTCTCTGGGCCGAGGACGCCCTGGCTCTTCATTGGCCGAACTGTACACGTGTTGCAATCGAGTTTAGTGGTCCACCTCCGACATGAGAAACGCCGCAGCACGGTGTCCGGGCATTTTATAGAAAAACACGATAGTGGTGTGAACGAACCCATCTCAATGTTCCCGGATCGGATTCGACACAACCCATTTTAAGTAACTCCTCCCGGTTTTCGTGCCTGGTTGGGGCACGGATGGGGAATGGGAATGGGGATACCCCATTCTTGTCGGAAATGGGGTGACCCCATCCCCATTCCCCATTCTCGCACGCTGGTTGGGGCTCGACAACGTGTCCGATCGTGATCGCACATGCAATTTTTGCAATATCATTCTAGCGCGGCACGATCGATGACGACCGCTACTCGATCGCAGGCGGATCTGGCTCCTGCAGAACGTGGAAGGGGGGGGTTGCGGTGTGCCAGGTGTCGCGAGGCCGCTGGGTCGACCGCGTCAGGCGGGCAGCCCCCGTAACCCGTCTCCAGGAGGCCACTCCGCTGCCCGCTGCTGCAGGGCCGCTCGCGTGGAGGGCAGAGCGCCCACGTGGGGCGCTGATACTGTGGGGCGGTCGGTTGCGTGCTGGCCCCCTCCCCGTCGACCGGGGGACACGACGTGTTCTGATTGGCCGTGAGGCATACAGTTGGCGGGAGGGGGGGGGGGGACTGCGAGACGCCACCATGGGGAGCGCGGGAGACAATTTTTTTTATTGGTCGAGCGGACCGGGTCGCGGGTGGGGTGCAGCAGACACTGATTGTGGAGTCTGTCGACGTGACCACCTTCCCCTGAACCGCCACCGTCGTCGCGACCGTCTCTCTCCCGCGCCACTTTTTACCCACCCACGCATCATGGCCGAGCAGGACCCGCTGGCCCTGGACGTTGAGGCTGTGCTGGCTGACTCGGAGGACATGGACGTGGCAGAAGCTGTTGCTGCACATATGACTGTTCTGCACCACCGGCGGGTGCGCAAGCGTGGTGCCCTCGTTGGCGGCATCCGTCTCTTTCGTGGGCGTGTCGTGGCGCGTCGGCCTAATAAGCTGCGCAACTTTGGGAGGGGGTTGCGTGGGATTCTAATCGATTACTTTGGGGTGTCTGGAAGCCCGCCGGTGCACGACGACGATGACTTTGAGCGTCGCTTTCGGGTGCCGCGGAGTGTGTTTGTGCGTGTATACCAGGCTTTGAAGGACCAGGCTGGGTTTATACAAACTATTGATGCTACTGGCCGACCGCGCGCGCAACCGCTGCAGAAGCTGGTCGCCGCTTTTCAGGTGCTCGCATATGGGGAGTCAACTGATCGTCTGGACGAATATTGCCGCATTTCTCGCTCGACGGTGGATAATGCTGTGCGTGACCTGGTGTATTACGTCGTCGATATCTTTGGGCCTAACTATTTGCGGCAGCCTAACGCGGAGGAGCTGACGATCTTGCTGAAGCGGAGCGCGGAGCGGGGCGTACCAGGCTGTATTGGATCGACTGCTCGCATTGGGAGTGGCGGGCGTGCCCGAAGGGCATGCAGGAGTCCTTTCAGAACCGCAAGGGGCGCAGATCTATCGTTATGGAGACTGTTTGCGACGAGGACCTGTACATCTGGCATCTTTTTGTTGGTTGCCCCGGCAGTATGAACGACATCAACGTTATGCAGCAGTCGCCGCTGTACCACGACATCACGGCGGTTTTGTGGCCGCCACGGGACCGGCCCTTTACCGCCAATGGAGTCACTCGCACGCTGCTGTACTACCTCACTGACAAGATCTATCCCAACTATGCTTTTTTTGTGCAGGCGTATGCCAACCCAGACACGGAGAAGAAGCGGATCTTTAACCGTTTGCAGGAGGCGCTGAGGAAGGACGTGGAGAGGCTGTATGCTGTTTTTACCGCACGCTGGCATATTGCCCTTCATCCTGCGCGCTATGCGACTGTCGCGCGGATCACGGTCGTCGCCAAGGCCGTGGCCATTTTGCACAACATTGTTACGGAGGTACGTCGGGGTGGGTATTTGTCTCGCCGGCGAGCGCGCATGAGAGCTGCTGGGGGGGGGGCGGGGATGGGGGGCGCCGGTAGTGCTGCTGCTGGGGTTGGGGCACCCGGCCGTGGGGCTGACGGGGGGCTCCCCCCTCTGGCACACCCTCCCCCCGCTGTGCAGGCACTTGGGCAGCTGCCTGTGGACTCTTTTTTTCGGGCTGCGCAGGCGTGGAGGGAGGTGCGGAACCAGACCGCGCACGTGGCTTTGCGCAATGACCTGGCGGCCGACATCTTAAAGGAGCGCGCAGCACTGCTGGAGCACTACCTTTGAGTTTTATGGCTGAGCTGGACAGAGTACAAGAGCAAAGGTTTTTTTTTCCCCGTTGGGCAGGGTTTTTTTTTTCTTTGGAACACTTCGCCGTACCGCAGAGCTTGGGCAGTACAGTACAAAAGTACAAGAGAGCGCCAGCGTCCATAAAACAGTGCTCCATGATAGAAACAACGGCCCGACTTAAGGATATACGTGAGTGTAGGGCGGCCAGTTTCAAAAAAGAGCGGAAAGAGATGGACCAACAGTCGGTGGTAGTCCCCAAGTCTTTTTGTAGCGCGATCGCTGAGCGGCCGGTCGTACAGCAGGCACTGCCGCCTCCTTCGCGCGTGGTGGTCATCAGGATAATCCCTCCGCCCCTTCATAGGACTCCGCCACTCTCCCGGTCACGCGCCTCACACCTCGGCACTCCATCAGACACTCACGTGGTCGCTCAAGCCGGCCACGGCACGTGCCGACACTTCCTCCCCCCCACCCACACCAAGTGACTCCCCCCAACTCCCTTCCACGTACGTTGTGGCGGACACCGTCCACCCCTCAGTCGGACCCGCATGTGGGCACAAGCGACTCCTTTGAGGTGAGGACGGCTTATAGGGCTGACTAGACAAAGGGACAAGGTAGGTAGGAAAAAAAAAAAGCCCCTGCCGAATGGGGCAAAAAAAAAACCTTTGCTCATGCGCTGCCACTACTCAAGCTACAACAGGTCCAATGGCTGCCTCTCGTATCACAGGTCCACCAGGAACAGCAAGTACAAAGTCGCCACAAAGATCCAAAACAAAGCAGAAGAACACAAGAAAGTACACGCTAGGTGCAGTGGGAGTCGCTGCTGGCGGATGAGCCGGAGGACATGTCCTGCAACTGTGGCGGGGGGCGAGAGAAAGGAGGGTAGTCGGGTTCGTGCTCAGAGAGGGGCACGGTGGTGATAAGCGCGCGATTGAGGCGCTTCTCGGCTGTGGCGGCTTTGCGCCGCTGAGACTCGGTGCCGCGCGTCCGCTTCATCGGCACAACCGCAGGTGTCGGGGGTGCAGAGGGCTGTGGCACGGCCGCAGCAGGTCCATCAGTTGCAGAGGGTTGGAAGGCCTCTGTGGCAACGGGTTCAACAGCTTCTGTGGCCGCAGATGCGGCCGGATCAGGTCCATCAGGTACAGCAGCTTCATCAGCAGGGGCTCCCGACCGTGGGCGTGACTCCCAAACGGGCGGGGCCTGGGGAGGTGGCGGGGGTGGCTGGTCCCACTCGTCGTCTTCGATCTCATACACTGCCGGTCCTGCAGGGGTAGCTGCAGAAACAGCAGGAGGAGCGCTCTTGTCCATAGTGATGCCAGCGGCGGCCAGAGCAGCGCGGGCCTTGGCCTGGCGGAACATCTTCGCCTCCTCAGTAAACCGCATCTCAGGTAGGTTGAATCTCCCTAGACATGATCAGCTCCTCAGCTTTTTGCCGCTTGGCCGCCTTGGTGCCCATGGGGCGGCGCTCAAATGGGCGGCCGGCGCGCGGGGACTTGCCAGCCCCAGATGCTCGTCCAGCACCCACCGCACTACCCGCAGCTCCAGTTCCCGCAGCACCACCAGCACCTACAGTGACACCGCCGGCACTTCCGCTTGTAGCACCTGCACCGCGTCCAGATCCACTGCCGCTGTCCCCGACATCTGCAGAGTCGTCGTCGTCGTCGCTGTCACTGTCGCTGCTCTCACCACCGGAGAGGCCACAAGCAAAAGCCCCAGCCGCCCCACTCCACTAGTCGTACCCCCGCATCACCCTCCAGCATGGCACCCACTTCTCCAGGTGGTAGTGTTTGCGCTTGTCCGCCGCAGTGGCTGTCCCGTCCAGACGACGCTGGTGGGCCTGGATCGCTGCATAGACGGGCTGGCCCTTGCTGTGGGCAAGGGCCCCCAAAATCATCGCCGCCTCGTCCGGGTTGCCAGTCAGGTCCATCCGCTGCACGGCCAGCCAGGAGGATGCAAATGCGCTTACCCCCTTCTTGGCCTTGTCCATCACCTTCTTCACCGCGCTCACCGTCCGCGCCACATAGTCCGCATTTCCCAGCACCGCCTCGTCGTACGCCTCTGACACTGCCGCCCAAAATTCAGCGCTCCTCTGGTCGGTCCCCTTGATGGGGTCGTTGCTCACAGCCAAATATCCCTTGCAGAGCACCTCCAGCTCCTCACTCGTCCACCCCCGTTGCGTGCCCATCTTGCGGGGGCTAGTAGCGCGGCGGGGGCCGCGGGTGTCGCCCGTCAGGGCGGCGAGGGCTGTCGTCAGCGTCGCCCCTGCGGTAGTTGGGCGGCGGGGGCGGGCCACGCGGAGGGAGCGGCGGCGCGGGCGGCGGCGGCGGCGGCGGCGGCGAGGCCGCTCCCTGATGCGGGTGGTAGCGCGAATGGTAGCCGCGCCCGTCGTCGTGGCGGCTACCAAACCGCTGCGGCGGCGGCGGACGGGAAGGAGGACGGCCGGCAGGCGGGCCCAAGCTTCTTGGCCCCCCTGCAGGTCGGTAGGTTGGCGACTAGCCGCCGCGGGTGCGCTGCCGCTGCGGCGGCGGCAGGTACTCTTCGTTGGGAGGGGGGGGCGGGGGCGGCCAACCGTTCTCGTCATCAGCGTCCTCGTAGTAGCGTTGCGGGGGGGGCGGGGGGGGGCGATCGAAGCCTCCCCGACCACGGTCCAGCTTCCAGAGAGGGCGGCGCGCCGGCACCCACGAAGATGCGGGGTAGGGAGGATGGCTGCGACGATGAGGCGGTGGTGAGCGGCGGGGATCGGCAGGTCCCGCCCCTGAAGAAGGCCACAGCGGGCGCGCCGGCGTCTGGCAGGGGCACACATAGCCCATGTGGCAATGGCAGGAGCAACCGGGGGGGGGCGGGGGCGGGGGGCCACCCCGACGGCCCCACTCATCCGCGTAGGGGCCGCGGGGGTCTCGCAGCGGCCGCTTGCCGCTCGCGGCGTACCGGCCGCCGTCATCGTAACGGTGGCTCATGGCGGGCGGGAAGGGTAGGTGGTGGTGGTGTGCGTGAGTGACGGCGCGCGGGAGAGGGCAGCGAGCCCCGCACCCGGCGAAGCCAGGCAGGGGCCGCACGCGGGAAAGATGTGAGCGCGCGGGCAGCTTGGCGCGGGCGGGAAGGGGACGGTGACCATGGCGAAGGGAATCGGGTCGGGCTTCCCGCGCAGGACGGCATGCCAACCCCCCACTCAAATCGGGGGACGGCACCCCCCCCCCTCTGACCGTGTTGCACGGGGGGGGGGGCGCCTGGTGCAAACGCCCCCCCCCCCCCCCCCCCCCCTCAGAACGCGATCCAGGGGGGTGGCCCCCCTCTCAGGTCAGGGTGGGTGGGGGGGCACCCCCCACCCCTTCTGCACTCTTCAGGGGGGGGGGGCACTAACCTGGTGGGGGGGCACACCCCACCCCTCCTGCACTCTTCAGGGGGGGGGGGCATCTAACCTACGCACCCTCCCCCCCTGGAGGGCCCTCCCGCGCACCCCCCCCGCCCCCCCGGCAATTCGGTGCCCTCCCGCCAGTCCGGCGCCCCCTCGTCCCGCCTAGTGTCCTCCCCCCCCTTGAACCAAGCGCTAGGCGGGGGAGGGTGCTCCCCACGCCTCCTGCACACTTCAGGGGGGGGGGGGCACAGCGCGGTCCACCATCCAGCACACACACACCCCCCCAGGAGCAACCTCCCCAGCCGCCCCTCCGCCCACCCGCCAATCCGGCGCCCCCTGGTTCTGCCAATCAGGCGGGCGGATCGCCCAAACCCCCCCCACCACCACGCACGAAAGGGGGCGGCCGCCAAACGAGTCTTCTGCGCGCCCGTGCTCAGCAACGACTCCCCTCGAACCCGGCCACGCTCCCGCTGGCCGCGGACGGCGGTTTTTGTGGCGCGGGGGGCGCGACACACCCCGCCCAGGCGCTGTAGGCCAACATGGGGCCGATGTCGCGGGAGCCAGCCCCCCCTCCCCTTCGCCCCCCCCCCCCCCCTGCCTCAGGTCGACGACCCGGCGGCGCCAGACGCTCCCGGGAAAGCGTCCAGGCGCCAACGGGAGGCGTGCGGGGGCGTTGACAGCGCGGCGCTGTGGTCGCCACTGACCGGCAGCCGCTCAGGAGACGAGCCTGTGCGCCACACACGCACGCTTCAACGCCTGCTGGAAACGATCACGAAATATCTCCCAGGGACTGGGGGGGCGTGGAGGACCATGCTCGGCCACGCGCCACCAATGGCGGGCCTCGGCGGGCTGCCATCGCTGAAGTTGGGATTCTCACGCACGCCAACATGGGGACGTGGCCCGCCACGGCTGCGTCGTGGCACGCCGAGGGCTCCGTTTTAAGAAAATTGACCAGCGACGACCGCTTCTCGATCGCCCATGATCGCCCATGACCGGCTAGGATCGCGCGTGATCACCGACGTGTCACGCCATACAGCCATGCACCGAGCGACGATTGCGCTTCGTAAGCCGGTCGATTGACAGCGTGCACTCGATACACGCAACACGCCAGGCAGCCAAGTTTTACATTTTAAAAAAAATGGAAAACAGTGGAACGTCGCTATGGTACGTTGCACAAAAAAGATACATCGAGCATTATTTTCTTTCTTCTCCGGCGTTGTTCGGGCCACACCCCTCGGCCAATCAGGTGCCTCGGGAATTTGCCCCGGTGTAATGGACTGGTCCTGCTTGATGGTGGGCTCCTTTCGGGTGTGGTGTGCACGCTCATTAGTCAGGCTTTTGGGAAAGTGTGCAGGGTTTTGACGGCCGCCGCGGTGGCCACGCCAGGGGTGTCGCCGGTGCTGCGGTCGGCGTCGGCGACGGCGGCGACGGTGGCGACGGTGGCGACGGGGGTGGCAGTGACGGCGGCGGCGTCGGTGGCGACGGCCGTGGCGGTGGCGACGGTAGCGCCTGGGGCGGCGGTGGCGACGCGGTGGCGGGGGCGACGGCCGTGGCGGTGGCGACGGCCGTGGCGACGCGGTGGCGGGGGCGACGGCCGTGGCGGTGGCGACGGCGGTGGCGACGCGGTGGTGGGGGCGACGGCCGTGGCGGAGGCGACGGCGGTGGCGACTGGGGTGGCGGTGGCGACGGGGTGGCGGGGGCGACGGCGGCGGCGGCGGCGTCGGTGGCGACGGCCGTGATGGTGGCCACGGCGGTGGCGACGGGCGTGGTGGTGGCGACGGGGGTGGCCGTGGCGACGGGTGTGGCCGTGGCGACGGGGTTATCCGTGGCGACGGGGGTGTTGGTAGCTTTGGCTGTGGAGTGGGGGGCTTGCGTTGGTGGCGGTGGAGACGGAGAGCTTCTTCTGACGGTGGGGTCGGCCACGTGTTTGGGAGAGGGGGAGAGAGGTTGGCAGTATGCGGGGGGGGGGGGTCGTGGGCGGTGTGATTTATGTGACGGGATGGGAAGCGTAGGTGGTGGCGGTGTTGCTGGTGGGGTTGTTATGGGCGGTGATGCCGCCAGCGCTGGGTGAATCGCCGGCGTCGGCACGATTAATTTTTTATAGTAAAGGAGGGCGGTCATGGGTGCCTTGTCGACGATGTCATAGCCAGGCAAGGTATCCCAGAATGTCTCGTGCAGGAAATCGGTGGCGGGAGTGTGGGGCGCGGCGGAGCAACGCACAATGCATGCAGACTACCCCCTCTCTCGCACCCCCGCGCAAAAGAGAACAGGCGCTTCTTTTCCCTATTTTCTTTTGCGCCCCGGCCCTAGACCACAAGAGCCATGCAGACCGTCGCGTTCCGCTTTTTTTTTTTTTCCCTCCCGTCTGCCTCCCATTATCATCCCCCTCCCCCCGCCTCGCCCACACGCCCGGGGTGCGTTTTCCTCACCCTGGCACGCCCACCACAGCTCATCTAACGTTGAGGCTGGCGGCACCTTCTCCCTGGTTACCCCGTCCCCCCATCCCCCGAGCCACGTTGGATGCACCGAGGCTGGCACCACCTAAGTCGCCAACAATGGACCTGTCGTGCCAGGCGGGAGGAAAGGGTGGAAGGGGTTGCTTGGCACTGGCTGGCGGGAGGGGCAGGACGATGAGAGGGAACCAGAAGGCGAGAGAGGCGCTCTCCGCTTCCTCATCGGGGACCGTCGGGGCGCACGCTAACGGTCTCGAAGCATGACTAACGCATGAGCACCAGTCTTGCTCATCGACCAATCACACGAGCGCATTGGTTGGAACTATTTCCTCTGGCGAGACCATTTTATACACGAGGTCTCGCGAGCGAAAAAAGAATCTGAAAAAAGTGCCCTCCAGCTGTCCCCGCAAAGCTCCCCTATCTCGACTACCCCCTTTCCAAGCCTCAGTTAGCACATGGGCCCGAATCAGCCCCCGAGCAGTGCAAATCAATGCGAAAAGAAAGGCCCCATTTCAGGTTCGTCAGCATCTGGTCCACTCAGGGTGTCCCTCAGAGCGGTACACAAACCAGGAGACCCAAGGACCTCATTAGTTCGCAAGGACCTCTATGATCCTTCTGTCAGCATAGCGGCCGTGGACCCCGTCACGGCCGATGTCCTGCCCGGGCCCGAGCAGAGAAAAACCTCGATGTATCTTTTTTCTGCAACGGACCATATGTGTGTCGGTGCCCAATCGTATACCGCCCGTTGACGCCGTTCTACAGAAGTCCATCCGAATCGGTTGGGGCACCAGGTTTGTAAATGGCCACTCCACTCACAGGCCGCCACGTGCCATACGTGGCATCCTAGAATGAATATTTGGGGCGTTGGGATGGACGTGGTTAGCTGTGCTCTAAAGGTCTGAGTGCGAGGATGTCTCGGAACGGTTTCATGGTTGTGGCGCCCTGTTTGTGGCGCCACATCCGCTTCGCCACATCGCCGCCACAATGTCTCGGAACGCCTCTGATCCACACGAAAGGCCCTCGAAGGGGGCAGGGAGGGGGTGGGGGAAGGCCACACCCGAACACTGGTGGGGCGGAGGAGGGCGGAGGTCATGGCCGGTGAATGCGTCGCCGTGCGAAGGGTCCGCTTGTCGGGGGAGCGATGGCGGCGAGCTTCCAGTCTACAGACTACATGCGGGAGGGCGGACTCAGGGCGCCTGTGTATCGCCCCCCCCACGGGGTGCGGGGCGTGGTCCCCTTCCCTGGGCCGTGCCCGCGGTCAACGGCCACCCACGCATGAGTGGACGGGAGGCGGCCAGCTGGCCTCGCATTGCTTTGGGAGCGGCCGTTCCGCCGGTGCCAGTGCAGACGCGGTGGCCCGAGGCACGCCGTCGTTGTTGCGGCCTGGCCTCCCGTACAAGAGCGTCGCCGCAACCATTGCAGTGTACCCAACACCCTGCAGAAGAGGGCGTCTGCACCAGAGCCGTCTCATCAGTCACCGCTCACGACCACGACGGGTGATCTGTGCGCGTCGTCGTCACCACTCCTTCCTCGCCAGCCCACCTCACCCCCAACCTCACTTCACTCTGCTCTCCTCGCCCCCGTTTCGTCGCATCCATGGCGTCTCGTATCTTTGCCTTTTGTGCTCCACTCGGTCTCCTTGAGGGCGTTGCTAACTGTGCTGGGCGGCGTGGCCTTGGCGGCGCCTCCGCCGCCCGCGGCGTCCTCTGCCGCCGTCCGCTCGCCTGGACTGCAGGCCACCCCAGCGCCCGCAGCCGCGGGGTCCGCTCGCTGACGATGACCTCCTGGACCGTCTATGTTGCGCAAAGCCGCCCCCCCGCGTCGGCGACGCCCGCGGTGATCGCTGCGGGGGTGGCGGTTGCCGCGGCCCTCGTCGCCGTCGACATGGCCCTCGCCGCCGCCGAGTCAGCCGAAGCCGCCCGCAACGCGCCGTGGGGGGCGTCTTCGTCGTTGTCAGGCGCCGCCGCCCTCCCCCCCCCGTCGGCGAGCACCGTCGCCGCCGCCACCCGTCAGGCTATGGCAGACCTTGACGCTGCTGCCGCCGCCATTGCGACGGCCGCCGCCGGCGCCGCGGCTGACGGCCGCCGTGCCACCGCCGCGGCGGCGGCGGCCAAGGCGGACGCGGCCACCTGGCGCAAGCGGACGGTCGTCGCCCTGGCCGCTGACCAAGACGACGCCGCCCGGTCGGCGCTGAGCGTGGCGCACGCGGCCGACGCGGCGGCGGAGGTGGCGACGGCCGCCGCCGCCGACATGGCGGCCACCGCCGACCGCATGTGTGCGTCGGGCCGGTACGTTGCCCGCCGCCGGCGGGAGGTAGCGGCCCTGGCCGCCCGCGCCGCCGCCGCGACCGCCCACCACACTAGCGCGCAGGCGGTGGCCCGCGGGACGGCGTCGGTCGACGTGGCTGCGACGGCGGCCGACGCGGCGGTCGATGCGCTCGAAGAGGCGGCGGCGGTAAACACGGTGGCCGGGCTGGCCGCCCGCCTGGACGCGCTGCGCGCAGACGCGGCAGTGGAGGCGGAACTGAAGCGCCTGCGCGACCGGCTGGCGTAGCAGCGCAGAACGGTGCGCCATGGCGGTGGCGGAGGAAAGGGCGCGTGCCGCGCCGAAGGTTGGCCATGGTGCCGTCGCGGGGGTGACCAAGGACGGCAGCTGGTAGTGTTTCCGGCGACAGGAGCGTCGCAAGTGTGGGGACGTGACGGGAGAGCGGGTGAAGGCAATGGGCCCGCATGCGGAAAGTCACCTGGGTCCGCGTGAGGGTGAGAGCCTTCCCAGCGGTGCCGTTTTTAGGTCGCGCCGTCACTTATAGTGCAGATTTAGGAAAAGCACCTTCCCAGCGGTGGGGTTTTACCGCGAGCGGCAACGCTAAAAGCTGGGATGGGTAGGCGGCTCGCGCTATAATCGGTCATTATAGGGGACGCCCGTCAGCTTTGCGGCGCCCGTATAGGGGACACGGACCCCCTCCCAGGCCCCACTCCAGAGCTGCTGCCAACCCCAGAGAGCCATCGAGGAGTTCAATTGCAATGCGAACCAGCAAGCTCGACAAATTCCCGTGGCTGCCTGTGTTGCGCACTGCACGCACCCAATCCACGGGCGGTGTTCGACGACTGAGTGTTCTCGTCCACTGTGCGCAGCATCTTGGTCCGTTGACCCGCCCCTGCCTCGATTGTTCCTCCCCCCCGCCCCTGCCTCGATTGTTCCTCCCCCCCGCCCCTGCCTCGATTGTTCCTCCCCCCCGCCCCTATTCTTGTGTTTATTTCTCTTGTGTTTGTGTACTCAATGGCATCCGCCCGTTCCCCCCCGGGGTCTCCCGCGTTGCCTGCTGGGACCGCGGCCCCCTCGCCCGAATCGGAGGACACGCCCAAGAAAGCTGGCAAGAATCTGGGGTGGTCGCAAGTGGAGCTGCAGGCGTTGGCGGAGACGGCAGCGGGCGCAACAGTATCCATGGCAGCGAAGAGAGGTGTAACGGTGGAAGGGCGCGGGGGGCGGGGGGGGGGGGCGACGAGTGGGGCAGAGGCAGGTAACACGGAGGGTGACGACGAGGCTGGCGACGGCATGATTGCTGTTGGCTTCAGCAGAATTGTTTGGAAGTGAACAAGTAGTTTATAACTTCCTCTCACCGCATGCTATAGGGTGACGGACCGCTGGGAGGGTCGGCTTCGCGGTCGCTCTTTAGTTTGGGGGAGGTCCACTCATCGTCCAGTACGTGTTTTTGCGGCTGCCCTAAAAGTGCGGTTGCAGTGACACCGCTGGGATTGCTCTGAGGGGTGTTCGCTGGTCGGGTGCATGTGCGTATACAGTCAGTATTGGGCATTGTCACGGCCCATGACATGGCTGACACAACTGTATACAGTCATTATTCGACTAAATGAAGGGGGGCTAGGGGTTAAATCGGAATATCATTTACAGCGGATTCGCAACGAGTGCGTGGACTGACAAACACCGCCGGGCGTCGCAGTAGTGTCGACCGATCAAATTACACGCTCGCAAGAAATCCGCGTCATCGGGTGAGGCGAGCAGGGCGCACCAGTCAGGCGCACAAGTTGCTTCCTACGCACGACCAGTCACAACCATAATAGCACGACGGCATCTACTCCTCGCACTCGTCCTCCCCCTCCCCTAGCGCCATGTCGACCGTCTCATCCAACGCCTCCACATCATCCTCCGCAGCAAACCACTGCTCAACAGCAACGGAGTGCTCACTGTCAGACACACCCTGAAAATCGTCCCACAAGCGGCTGTTAGCCATCAAAGCTACCTCCTCAGAAACGCTAGTGTGGACGTTATCCGCCACAGGTACGACCCCGTGCAGCTGCCGGCGCACTTCCGCGGCTGCCTCGTCCGGCAAGACCTCTGCAGTGAAACCAGCAGTTAGCCAGCTGCACCGCAGTGATCTTCTCCCACTCCCCAGCGATAATCTTGGCGGCGTCCCTCCGGATGGTGTTGGTCGGCGGCGGCGTCAGCGAGATGGATGAGCCGAATCGGTGAGGCGCTCCCACGGTCAGTCCTGCGCAACGCATAAAATTATGGGGCAACTCTCTGGAAAACAGGAATCGCCCTCGGGCGAGGAAGCTTGATTATGTGACCCTGTCATATAATCGAGCCGCATATAACCGAATAATGACTGTACCTTGCCCACCCCATTGCTATTTTTGGCAACGATCGACGTTTATCGCAGTGTGGAGGCCGCTGTAAGGCGATGATCGTCGATCGATCGTGACTGGGTATTGTCACGCGCGTGACAATACTCAGTCAAGCAATACCCAATACTGACTGTACGTAGCGCTAGTATTTTGGCCTTGCTGGCGCGGAAACTGGATGGCCCAACGCAGCGCAGTCGACTGGTCCCGCGCCAAATCTGGCTCGTTTGATGGCGGATCGGGGGGTACCCCAGCCAGTCATGCGTTGCGCGGGCGTCTCTCTGCCACGCCACCGCCTCGTTGGGTGGAGCCCCCAGCCAGCTCGCTGCCGCGAACACCTCCATCAGGGCCCCCTACAATACCCATCCCCTCCACTCGCGGTAGTTCCCTCCCCCACGCCTCGTCAACCACGTGCCGTGCGCCTGTCTGACGGACGCGCCCTCCTTCCGCCCCCCCGGCCCCCCTCCATCATCCAATTCTCTAACACCGTTCACCCCCTCCCACTCTTTCCCTCTCTTCATCCATTCCTCTGGACAGAGGGCGGGGGGCCCGCCTCCCCCCCCACCTGGACCATGCAGTCCTCCCTGGACGGCTTCGTGCGCAAGTCGCCTGGCGCCGGCGTCAAGCGCCGCCGCGCAGACGCGCCGGCCGCTGCGTCCCCCACCCCCTCGTCTGCTGTGGCGGCGGCCACCACCCCCACCCCTCTGGCCACGGCCAAGTCGCCGGCCGTCGACGCCGCCACGCTCGCGCGGATTGAGGCCAACCGGGCGGCGGCGGTGGCCAAACTGGCCGCCAAGCGCGCCCGCCTGGCGGCATCCCGCGGCGGCGGCGCCACGGACGGCGGTAGCGACGGCAGTGGCGGCGGTGACGGCGGTGACGGCGGCGGCGGTGGCGACAGCGCCGGCGGTGGCTGTGGTGCGGCCGCGCAGCCGCGCGCCGCGGCGGCTGTCCTGGCCGGCGGCGCCCTGTCCGTGCCAACCCCCCTGCCCGGCTCCCCCCTGCACCCGTCGTGGGCGGGGGCGTTGGCGTCGACGCTCGCGTCCCCCGGGTGGGCCCACACCCGCTCCTTCCTCCGCCAAACCGGGGGCCGGGTGTTCCCCCCCCCCGGCGACGTCTTTGCCGCGCTCAACGCCACCCCCCTCCCGGACGTGCGGGTGGTCATCCTCGGGCAGGACCCGTACCACAATGACCGCCAGGCGCACGGCCTGGCGTTTAGCGTGCGCCCCGGCACGCCCGTGCCGCCGTCGCTGAGCAACATCCACAAGGAGGTGGCGGCGTGCGTGCCCGGCTGGACGCCCCCGACGGGCCCCGCGGCGGGCTCCCTCACCGGCTGGGCGGCTCAGGGGGTGCTCCTTCTCAACGCCGTCCTGACCGTCGAGGCCCACCGGGCGGGGAGCCACGGCCGGGTGGCGGGGTGGGAGGCGTTTACCGACGACGTCCTCCGCGCCGTGTGCCGTGCGCACGCGGCCAAGGGGGTGGTGTTCCTCCTGTGGGGGGGGTACGCAAAGAAAAAGGCGGTGGTCATCTCGCCCGACGGGCGGAGCAAGGCGGGGGGGGGGGGGGGGGGGGGGGGGGGGGCGGCGGGGATTGGCCGTCACACCATCCTCACCGCCTCCCACCCGTCGCCGCTGGCCGCCAACCGGGGGGGGTGGTTTGGGTGTGGTCACTTTCAACGCGCCAACGAGGTGCTCGCCGCCCGCGGCCTCCCGCTCGTCGACTGGACGCGGACGCACGCGGAAGAGGTTACCGAAGGGGCGGTGTGAGAGGGGAGGTTACGGGAAGGGGGTTGGGGGTGGGGGGGAAGGGGGTGGGGGAGGGTTGGCAGCCCCGCCGCTCGGGCGGGTTTGGCCGTGGCCACGGGTGGGGTCTCGTTGCCTCTGCCCGATCCCGCCACCACTTGGCCAGTTCCACGTCGAGGTGCGTGTGCTGCTCTTCTTTGTGTCTGTTCTGTTCTGTTACCTCCTCTATCGCCGCCCGTGTCCCCCCCGGGAGGCGACCACGTCCCGCGCCGCGTGCAAATGGTGATGGCACGTCGTGCGGGGCCCCGCTCTCAACCCTCCCAGCTCAAATCTTCCCGAGTCACTCTTCCTCCAATGGCACCTGTCCCCCGGCCCCTCCACGTGTTCCTACCGTCCCCCCTCCTTGCCCCCCGCGACCCCTGCTACTCCTCACCCCTTGGCTGCCGCGAGTTGCTCCCGTTCACGGAGCTCGGCCAGGAGCGTCTCAGCCAGGCGGACGAGCGCGTCCAGCACCGCACTGGACGTGTAGGTAACCGCGTGGAAGAGCACCGCGTCGTCCGAGTTGAGAAAGACTGGGTCCGCCAGGCCGTCGGCGTCGGCAGTCAGGTCGCCGCCGCTGTCGGTGCTCCAGCCACTCCAGGAGCGTCGCATGCCGCCATCCCCACCGCCGCCATCCCCACCGCCGCCGGCCGTTCCCCCTCTCGGCGCACCGCCCTGCCCAAACGGGGCAGTCCCCCAACCGCTGAGGTTGTCAGTCGACGCCCCGCCGCCGCCGCCGCCGCCGCTGCCGTCGCCCCCCGCCGCTGACAGGCCCGGCGGCGCCTCCGCGGCGCCTCCACCGCCCGGGGGCGTCGCCGTCCCCGCCGACGCCGCGGTCAGGCAGGAGCCGACCGTCTCGGCGCGACGCAGGGCCGCGCCCCCGCCGCCGCCGCCACCACCACCCAATGACAGTGACCGTAGCACGTTGGGCGAGGCGGATGGGGCAGCGGCGGCAGCGGCGGCGCTCCCCCCTCCCCCTGCCTCCGCACACGGCGGGGAGGGTGCCCGGAAGCCCAGCCGCCCATCGACAGAGAGGCGCGAGCACGGGAGGCCCGCGTAAAAGGGGCGGCGGCCGCCGGCGCCAGCACGGCTGCCCCCCTCCGCGGCGAGGCCCGCCAGGCGCCAGCCGAGCGGCCTCGCCGGCGCTGGCACACGGGCGGCCAGGCCGTCGAGGGGCACGTGCGAGCGACCCAAGTGAGCGCACAAGATGGGGGGCACCACCGGGGACGCGGTCCCGCTCGTGCCCCTCCCCCCACCGCCCGCGGGTCTTGTGGCCGGCGACGCGGTCGCCGACAGCCCCCCTCTGCCCAGCCGCCCCGCCGCGACGGCTGCCGCCTCGGCGGCCGCCACCGCGCGGGCGGTGGCGGCGGCCACCCGCGGCGCCCGCCGCGCGTGCTCCTCGTGGACCGCTGCCAGGGCGGCCGTGTAGCCGACCCGCCACACCGCACGGGCGGCGCGGAGGCGCCCCAGCCGCCGGTCCAGCGTCGCCACCGTCGCCGCGCACGACGCGGAGCTGGTCAGCAGGTGGGTGCGGATCCACGTGACCGCCGCGGCCACCCCAAACGCCGCGTCCAGCCGCAGCGCCGCCGCGACCGTGTCGCCGAGCGCAACGGCGGCGGCAAGGACCGCCGCCCGCGGGCGCGCAAGCGGCTCAATGAACAGCCGGTGGGCAGATCGGGTGTAGGCGCCGGTGAGGACGGGCCGCCGCTCGAGGACGACGGCCAGCTCGCCTACCGCGTGCATGAGCGCCTGGAAGTGGGGGACGAGGGCGGCGTTCTGGGCCATGGGCCGCGCAAACGGACCGCCCTGCCAGCCGCCCGTCTCGGCGTTGAGCATGCGGGTGGCGCGGAGGAGGTGACGCTCGACGGCGGTTTGCACCTCGGCGGCAAGCGTATTCCACGCGTACATCTCGTGGGCCTCCATATCCACCGCAACCACACTGCTGGGGGGGAGGTTGAGCGAGGACAATGAGTCCATCGACACCCCCGGACGAAGGGCGGGGGGGGAACCGTCACGGAGGTCGCCACCACCGCCGCCGCCACTGGCGTCGGCGGGGTCTGAAAAGTCCAGGTAGCTCTGGTACAGCTTGGCATACATGCCGACGGCACCCGCGGCAGCATCGGCCAAAGACAGCCGCGCGTCCACACTGAGCAAGCACAAGAAGGGAAAAAAGACAGCGATGGGTAGCATGGTGAACCGAGCAGTGCAGCAATATAGAACTAAACGAGACACAGACAGCAGGGTACAAAGTGAAGCATCACGTCAGAAAGTGCACGTTGGTCCTGCAAGCCACACAGAGTGTAGCAAGCACTCGGCCTATCCCAAGGCGCTCACACATCGTGCCCCACACACCAAACCCACATGCGCCGCCACATAACTCGACTACCCCCCTCCCTTTCCCCCCCACCGGCACCCCCTTTCCCCTTCACAACTGTCGTACCCAGCAAACCGCGGGAGCAACAGCGTGTGCGATGCCATTGCCGCTAGTGCGCCCAGCGCCACGTGCACCGCCCGGGAGACAGCATACGACGCCGACGGCGCGCAGGCGCGCATGACGCCCGCCCCCCCCCCCGCCCCCGACGTCGCCACCGCCCGCGCCGCCTCGCACGCCGGGGTGGCGCGGGGCCCCAGCGCCACAATGCAGTTGCTGACAATGGTGAGGAAGGCGGCGTGGCGGAACCGCGCGGGCGTGACGACGAGCGTAGCGCCCGCAAAGGTGGCCATGTAAGCCACTAGAACCGCGTCGTGGGCGGCGTGCTGCCCGCTCGAACCCCACAGGGGCGTGGCCGCCATGTGAAAGAGGTACGCTGTGGCGCTGCCGACGGCCGACGCGACGACGCGGAGGCCACCGATAAAGACGGTCGCCTCGACCGACGCCTGCGCGGCGAGCGCGGCGGAGCAGTAGACCCAGGCGGTCTCGGACGGGGGGCCCCCGGTGCGGGATGGAGCGGCGAGGACGGCGGCGACGAGGAGGGTGTAGAGGAGCGCAAAGTTCTGCGCCGCGAACGCGCCCTGCCTCGACCAGGAGAGGCCCCCAGACGCCCACCGCCGCACCGTCGCGCGCGTCGCGGCGGCGGGGTAGGCGGCGGCCCGCCACAGGCCGGCCGACGTGCGTGGACCGGCCTTGGCGTGGGCCACTCGCACGGCCGCCGCCACGACCGTGCCGAGCGCATGCGCGACCGAGTGCGACGCGACCGCCGCGTACAGCACCGCCCGCATCTCGGCGGCGCGAAGCACGTCGGCAACGCCGCCACCGCCAGTCGTGTCGCCCGCCGCGACCCTGCTGGCGCCGTCGTCGACATCCCCCCCCACCCCGCCCCTGCCCCCCGTGGCGCACCAGTACCGCCGGTGCTTGCGCAGTACCGCCCGGTAGAGGACGCTGCGGCGGGGCCCCCAGGCGCGGGCGTCCAGTTCGGCGGGCAGGTCCAAGTCGGCGAGGTTGCCCCGCCGGTGGCTGCCCCCCGCCGCCCACCGACCCAGCACCACACACCCAGCGGCGGAGCTGGCAAACAGCGACTGCCACTCTGGCGCGGCGCCGCCGTCGGTGAAAAAGCGGGCGGTGGGGGGGGCGGGGCCATCAAAGGCGCCCCCGTGGGCGACCGTGTCAAGCGCGGCGGTACGGGCGAGGAGGCCTTCGGCTGCCCGCACCAGCCCCGCGAGCTCAGCCGTCGGTTCCGGGGCATACAGGTGGGGGGAGCCCAGCTTGGGCTCCAGCGCCCCCGACGTGAGGAGCTCCTGTGAGCGTGCGAGCGCAGACAGGCACGCCGCCACGTCACCGCTGGAGAGCTGCACCTCATCGTTGAGGCCCTGCACGCTGTTGCGATCGCCAGTGTGGTGGCGGCAGTGGCGGCGGTCGCCGCCAATGGTAGCACTGCTGCTGCAACTGGTCTCCCCGTCGCTTGCGTCACTAGGTGAGGCGGCGACGGCGGCGGCTGATGCGCAATACTCCTGCGGGGGGGGGACGCCAGAGGGGTCGGCGCCACCGGCAGACGAGTCACTCCCAATGCTGTCCCGCTGAGACAGTGGTGGCGCTGGGCCACCCGCCAAGGCACTCTTGTCCCCACCACCACCACCGGCACGACGGTCGGCAGCCGTCTCATGTGCTGGCCTGGCGGCCGCAGTGCGAGGCCACCCCCCCCCGTCCCCAATACTGCCATATCCATTGTCTGGCACCCCCCTGCCGCTCATACGCAGCACCGCCGCCACCGCCGGTCCGGGCGACGGGGTGCGCGCCTCCCGCAGCAGCGATGCCGCTTCTCCCCATTGTTGGCTCTGGCTTCGGCCCATCGACGGCGACGAAAGCCGCAGATGCGGGGGGGCTCCCACAAACGACAACGACCCGGCGAGGGAATCCACCGACCCCACCGACTCAACGCGGCGGAGGACCGACTCGGTGGCGACCGCAGCCGCCCGCCGCGCATAATCAGACCGCACCTGCCGCCGGACGGCCGCGCGGGGGGAAGGGGACAAAATACCCAGGTCGCGGCGACAAGCAGACCTACGGGAGTGGGTGCCCAGGCTGCCCCGTAAGGAGGTATTCCTGGGGCTCCCACCACCACCACCGTCACCACCGTCACCGCCACCACCGCCGCCACCACCCTTGTCGCCATCGTCGTCGCTTCCGCTACTAGCGCCGGGCACCGGCAATGCGGTGGAAGACCCACTACCTATGCAACCGCTTCCCAGGGACCGCTGCCCGCCACCGGGGGTATCCCACGACAGAGGCCGCGGTGCTGGGCATGTGGCCGGCGAGGCGCTGTCATTCGTGGACCCCAAAGACGTGGAGGAGCCCATCCGGGTGAGCCGTAATGACGACGAGCTGTGACCAAGTCTGCGCGGCGGCCGGGGGGAGCTGGGCGCTCCGGCGGACCCCCTCGTCGCATCACCACCGTTGCCAGTGCCCGTGTCCGCGGGGCCGACGGCTGCGGTGGCGGCCAGCTGCACGAGCGACACAGAGGAACCAAGCCGGGGTAGCCGCACGCGCGAGAGCCCTCCCACACCACCGTCACCGCCGCTGCCTGCCACTCCGTCTGCTCCGCCGACCCCTCGTCCTGCCGCCGCACCGAGCTGGAGGAGTGACGCGGAGGAGCCCAGCCGCGGTAACCGCACGCGTGACAGCCCCCCACCTACCGTGACCAGGGGTGGCCGTGGGAAAGCAGCATCTCCCAGCGTGACGGGCGTACCACTGGCGCCACCGGAGGATAACCGGTCGACGTGCGGGTCGGCCACCGCCAGGCCTGACAAGGAGGCAGTGGACCCCAACCGAGGCAGCCACCGCGGGAGGGTGTTGCCAACGGAGCTCCCCTCTAGGGCGGCGTCGTCGTCGGCAGGGGCGGTGGGAGCAGAGCCTGGCTGAACAAGGCACGCAGAAGAACCGAGGCGGGGGAGCCGCACGGCTGATAGAAAGCCGCTATTGGGCGATTGTGGAAGGGGATGGGGGGAGCGGGTGTCTGGCTGCGCCCGGGGAGGGGGAGGCGAGCCACCCAATGCGGTATTTGGCGGGGGAGCATCGACTGCTGCGGTCCCAACAGGGGCGGGTCGGTTACTCGCTGCCGCCGCCGCCGCCGCTGC
This sequence comes from Pyropia yezoensis, assembly GCA_009829735.1. Classification (NCBI taxonomy): domain Eukaryota; phylum Rhodophyta; class Bangiophyceae; order Bangiales; family Bangiaceae; genus Pyropia; species Pyropia yezoensis. Next base: position 6,319,404 of record CM020618.1, on the reverse strand, counting down.
TGCTGGATCCACGGCCGGTGACGGGGGCGTGGAAGAAAAAGGGGGCAACGCCGGCGGCGGCAGCGGCGAGTCTGCGGGCGGCGGCTGCGGCGGCGGTGGTGCCCGTCCCGCCTGCCCCCCCCCCCCCCCCCCATCCTGGTCGCCCTCCCCGCCGCCCTCAAGCAGCACCGACGCGGCAGCCGAGATGCCCGCCCCAATCGCCGCCAGCTGCTCAGCAAGCAGCTGGGAGCCCGCGTACAGGCTGCGGTCCCCCCCCCCCAGAAACGCCGCCGCCGACACAATGACGGCCGCGATGAGCCCCTCTGCGACCAGCCGCCCCGACGCCGTGACAACCGCTGAGACGGCGACGGCCACGTCTGGCTGCCCCGCCCCCCCAGCGCCCACGCCATTAATGAGCAGCACGCCCATCAGGCTGTTGGCAACGGTGGGGAAGGGCGCCAGCGCGCCGTCGGCGCGGAGGAGGGCGGCGGCGGCTAGGAAAGGCGCCGCCAGCACGAGGACCACCAGCGGGTGGGCTGACACGGCACCGCCGCCGGGGCCACCGCCACCGCCGCTGCCGCCGCTGCCGCCGCCGCCGACGAGGTCGACAGCGGCGCCCCCCCCTCCCCAGCCAGTGGCCACGCCAACGGCCAGGGCGCCCAGCTGCACAACCCCCGCCGCGGTGGCGGCGTAGGCCGCGCCCGCCAGCATCAGCGCCGCCGACCGCAGCTGGGGCCCCACGTACGGCTCGGTCGTGCCCGCCACGGCGGCAATGACAACCAGGACGGGTACAAAGGGGTCGACGCGCGCGGCGGGCGCCGCAGCAATGGCCGTGGCCACCCCCAGCGCCACCGCCGTGCGGCCACAATAGCGCAAATGCTGGGCGAGGGTACGGTCGCCGCCGCGGGCGGGACCGGGGACCACCATTGCAAAAGGTGGGGGGGGAAGTAGGGGGGGGTTGCCGGTGGCAAGGGGGGTTGCAGGTGGCAGGGGTGGAGCGGGCAAGGGAGGGTGGGGAGGCGGGGGCGGCGGCCGAGCCGCGCGAGCTCACCGGCACCAGGGGGAAGGCGCCGGCCGTTAGACGGGCGCCACGGGCACCGCCGCCGTCGCCGCCGCAGCTGCATCCGCCGCTGCCGCCGCAGTGGCCACCGTCGTAGCCACCGCCACCGCCACCGCCGCCGCCGTCAACGCGACCTGCGAGACGCGGTCTACAGCTGCAGCTCCCGGCGTGCCGAGCGCGGCGGTGCGGGCGGCACCGCGCGCTGGCACTCCACACGAGTCCTCCCACCTCCCCCCCCCCCCCCGTCCGCCCCCGATGGGACACTCGAGCAGTATCCCCCGTGTGGATAGATATCGCTCGCGCAACGGAGGGGGCGTCCTCTCGCTGCTGCTTTGGCCATCTCATGCAGGGGCCTCCTTGGGACACGCGGCGCGGCGCGGTCGAGGTGGTAGCCCACGTGATCTGCCAGCAATGTGCAAAGTGGGCTCTCCCTGGAAATGTATTGTACCGTACTGTACTTTCATACTTGAGCTCCTCACTTCACCGCAGGCTGCTCGCGGTGTTCAAACCTTCAAACGGGGGAGAGCGTGCACTCCCCCTGGATAGCGGGAGTGGGTAAGAGAGCCCCGCCTCGCACGCGACCTGCCGGTCGTGGGTCGCACCCAATGATCAGCTGATGTTTACATACTGTAAGATACAGGGCGTCCTTTGCTGACCCTACTCCTCCTTTGCCCCGGCAACGCTGTACGCTTTGCCGGTCGTGGCTTGACGTCTCCGCCTCGGCCGTGGGCGTGGCCAACACCCCGGCCGTGTTTTCGATTCTCCCCCCCCGCGCCACCTCGCTATCCCCCCGTGTCTGCTCCGTTCTTGGGAATCCCCGCCTCTCTTCTCTCCTGCCTGCCGTTCTGTTCCCACCCCGACCCGTCCCCCTTCCTTCCCTTCCCTTCCCTTCCTCTCACGTTGTGGCTCTTTCGATTCTCTTGTCTCTTGGATGCCCACCTCAATGGACTCGAGCTGGAGCTCCCCCACCACCGACACGCCCGCCGACACGCCCGCCGACACGCCCACGTCGGTTTGTTCCGCGTCGGGCCCCCTCGGCTCGGCCGCCCCGACCAAGACGTCTGCCCACGACCCGGCCACGCCAGCCGCCTCTGGCAGCCCTCCGTCGCCGCCGTCGCCGCGGACCCCCACCCCGCCCGCGCGGCGGGGACGGGTGTCGTCTGCGGCCGCCGCCGCCCCCTCCCCCCCTTCTCCAGCCGCCGCCGCCTACGAGGCGGCACTTCCTCCCCCTCCCCACCCCCCTGCTGCTGGTGGCCCCCGGCGCCCCACCGTACCCCAACCTTTTGCCCTCCGCTCCGTCGCCCTTCACGAGCGCCGCCTCGCCCGCCTGGCCGCCGCCGCCGCTGACCGCGCCGCTGCCGACGCGGCCGCCCGCACCTACCGCCCGCGGCCGCTGCGGCACAGCGCCGGCTGGGCGCCGACGCTCCCTTCGGCACTGGCGGCTGCGGCCGCGCCCCCCCCCACCGGGGCCACCACGGCGGGTGGCGGTGGCGGCCGCTGCGACGGGGGTGGTGGTGCCGCCATCACCCCCCCGGGTGGGCCCCCACCGCCAGCGGTGGTGCTCTACTCGGACGTCCGCGCGGCAGAGCGGGCCGAGTGGGATGCTGGCCGCCGTGCGCGTGAGGCCGCTGCCGCGGCCGAGGCGGCCGCCGCTGCGGCCGCGGCGGCCGAGCGCGAGGCGGCCGACGTGGCCGCCCTCCGCCAGCAGATGGTGTACGTGCCCGTGCCGTTGCCGGCAAGTCGTCCGCCCGCTCGGCCGGGGGGGGGCGGCGCGCGGCCAAAGAAGGCGCCCACCGTGCCGCGGACGCCGGCGTTTGCGGCCAAGCGTCGCGCGCGGGCGGCGCGGGCGGCGGAGGCGGCGGCAGAGGCGGTGGTGGCCGCCACTGTGGGGACCGCCGACGAGTCGACCGCGCCGGCTGACGGTGATGCAGCGAAGCAGGCGGCCGCGGCGATGGCCGATGCGGCGGCGGAAGAGGACGCTGAGGTGGCGGCCCAGGCCGCGGCGGTAGGGGAGTTACTGTTGGTAGATGAAGCGACAGCGGAAGGGCAAGCGGTGGCGGCTGCGGTCGAGGTGGTGGACGACGGGACGGCAGCCAGCGTGGCAGCGCTGACGGCCGGCACGACGTCAGACTCGACGACAGAGGCAGCGTCAGAGGGCGCGGAGAACGGGTTGACCAGTACGGCGACAGGGGCGGCTTCAGAGGGAATGGCTGACCAAGCGACAGCGGTGACCGCTCCTGTAGCCACGCCCGTTGGGCCAACCGCGGTTCCGTCGTCGTCACCGCTGCCGTCGCCACTGTCGTCAGAGACGTCAGCCGCCTCGCCAGCGGCCATTGCCTGAGACCAAAGCTGTGGTGGGGATGCGCGGGGTCGTGCTCGTCTGTCTCCGCCGCTACGACCAAACGGTGGTTGACGAACGGGGTCGCACCCGCAACGAGCGGCCGCCGCCGCAACCGGCGATGTCGCGCCAATCCGGGGTGCTCAGGAGAGGGGGGATGGACTCACACGTGGTCGCACCGCTTCTGCACGGTTTATCGCTGAGCGGGCTGCTTGGCAGTGTTTCATATCTCTCTTTGCCTCGTCCCGCTTCTTTTGGCCTTTGTCACCGTTCCCACACGGCTCGTTTAGGTCCCACTCGCCCTCCTAAACTCTGTAGCACCATCAGTGCAATGGGGATGCGTCAACCTGTCTGACTGCGGGGGCGCATCAACGTGACTCTGCGCGGGTCGCCCGCTTCACTTCACTCTTACATGTACCTACAGCTGCCCTCAAGGCACAAGAGCAACACGCAACCTTATTCTGATTTCGTTTCACTACTATCTCTGCTTTCGTTACCAGCAAAAATAGTACAGCGGAAGCGGCAAGACACTCATCCGACTTCTTCAGTCTGTCTGCGAGAATACAACTTATTAATGACCTACAGGTCGCTGTAGCGTCACATGCATTAGAAACCGCAAGTGCATGTCCCGCGCGGCACTTTTGTTATCAATAGGAGAAAAACATCGCGCTGCTGTCCCTAGCGCTATAAAACAAACGGTTAAAACGCAGAGCTGTGGTAGGCACGCTCCCTGTGTATTGATAAGCATGTCTCAAGCCGAGAGCAGCGCCTTCACAAGTGTGCAGGTGTAGCCATTCTCCTCAACACTTGCACCCGACTGCGTATGACCTGGAGCCAGTTGTTCAGCCAGGAAAGGAGCGGGTGGACATCATGATGATCTGACAGCTCAGGGTGATGGCAGACGTTCTCACGAGCACACCGGGCCTAAAAATCCCCGGAGACCCCAAGTCCAAGGTAGCCGAGCATGGTTGCCGTAGGCAAAGGAAGAGACATGGTCGGGTCGGCGTGGGGATTAAATACTTTGGATAGGTCACTGTACGTGGAAAGCGGAGGGGGACTCGTGACTTCGTGACTTCAGAAGACATGAGAATGAAGTCGAGTGAAGTATTGAAAATATATTTATCACGTCACGACAGAATGGGGCAGACAATTGTGCGTCATCTCTTCGTGGTTGGCGCCGGCCCCACAGCTCTCTCCCTTGTCTCGTCTGCGGTGTGCTTGGCTGCCCTGGCTGTGCTACTCCGACCGCCATCCCGTCATCGGTGCCTGAGCGACTTGATTGCTGGCCGCCACTGCTATCCAACCTCCTTTCTGCCTGCCTCCCCGAGCGACATGACTGTCTCTCCCCTCTCTGCTTCTGGTGGCAAGTCGCCCGAGGCCCTCAATTCTCATGCTCTTCTTCAATGGGCTACGGTCCACCTCCCGCCCCTCACCGATGCGCTTTCGGCGCTGGCGGCGACAGGCGTCACCCTCCCTCCCCTGCAATTGACCGCGACCAAGTTTCCCGTCGGGCAGTCCAACCCCACCTACCATCTCCGTATCACCTCTGCCTCCGACGGCGCCGCTCCCCCCTATGCTGTAGACCTCACGGTGGTCCTGCGCAAGAAGCCCCACGGCGTGCTTCTCCCGTCGGCCCATGCTATCGAGCGCGAGTACGCTGTGCTCTCCGCCCTGGCCCAAACTTCTGTGCCTGTGCCGTCCGTGTATGCGATGTGCGCTGACGCAGCTGTCGTTGGGACCCCGTTTTATGTCATGGAATACGTGGAGGGGCGGTGCTTTGACGACCCGACCCTGCCTGGTGTCTCGCCAGAAGACCGGGCGACCATGTACGCCGCGGCGGTTCAGTGTGTGGCTTCGCTGCATGCAGTTGACGTGGCAAGTCTGACGCTGGACAGGCGAGCTTTTCCATCCCGGGGTGGGTACTTGGCTCGCCAGCTGCGCCGCTGGGGGGGTCAGCTCCGCGCGGTGGGAGGGGCGGGGGGGGACATGGGCCGTCTGTTTGCCAACTTGAGCTCTGCGGTCGCGCAGTCGTCCCTCCGTGGCGGTCGCGCCAATGGAGATGATGGCGGACGGCGAGTGTGCCTGACGCACGGAGACTTCCACCTGGGCAACATCAAGTTCCACCCGACGCGTCCCGAGGTGGTGGCTATTCTGGACTGGGAGCTGGCCGCCACGAGCGATGAGCCTGGTGCGGACCTTGCCACACTTGCCATCCCGCACGCCCTGCCAGACCCACCAGTGCAGTCGGCCATTGTACGGGGGCTGGGGGGCGTGCCAGACCTGGCGGCGGCAGGCATTCCGTCTGTGGCTGACCTTCGTGCTACCTACGTGGCTGCCACTGCTGCTACGTGCGGCAGCAGTGGTGTGTCGGACGACACACATTGGCGACTGCTGGCGGCGTTTGCTCTCTTCCGGTCTGGTGCGGTGCTGGTTGGCGTCGCAGCACGGTCTCGGAGTGGCAACGCATCGGGCAGCACCGCAGCAGAGGCGGCGATACTGGCGCCCTATTTTGTGCAACAAGCCGCTGCGACGCTGCGAGGCGAAGGCCCGTCAGCTGGAGCGGTGCGCGTACAGGGGGGCCAGGTACCCCGCCCTGTAGCAAACCATGGCGGCTCCCTCGTTGCCGCCCCTGACGTGCGCGACCGGCGGGCCACCGACAGCGAAGCGGCAGCTACGCTCGTCGCGCTCAAGCGATTCATGGCCACCTGCGTCGTGCCGCTCGAGGCGGCGCACGCTTCTCACTGCGCGGCGTCGGCCACCAAATGGACGCCATTTCCCCCTCTCGAAGACCTCAAGGCGTCTGCGAGGTCACTGCATCTGTGGAACCTGTTCCTCCCGCCCTCCCTGGGCGGCTCCTACTCGGCCGTCCAGTACGCACCGCTGGCGGCCGTAATGGGCTCTGTCACCTGGGCATCCGAGGCTTTCAACTGCTCCGCGCCCGATACGGGCAACATGGAGCTGCTTGCAAGGCTGGCCACCCCCGCCCAGCGTGCCCGCTATTTGGATCCCCTCCTCAACGGCACCATCCGCTCCTGCTTTGGCATGACCGAGCCGGCGGTTGCTTCGTCAGACGCGACCAACCTGGCCGCCACCGCAACGACGGCACCGTCTGGGGAGGCGCTCATCTTGCGTGGCCAAAAGTGGTGGACGAGCGGGGGCCTCGACCCGCGCGCCCGTGTGTGCGTACTGCTCGTTCGGGACGACCCACGGGAGCGGTCCCCCCCCGAAGCGGCCACCCCGCACAACCAGCACACGCTCCTGCTGCTACCGCTGCCCCACCCAGGCGTGACCCTTGACCGCCCGCTGACCGTCTTTGGCTACGACGACGCTCCACACGGACATGGCGTCCTGACGCTGGCCTCGGCAGTGTTACCGCTGTCCCCGTCACCCCTGCTGGGCGTCCGCGGGGGGGGCTTTGCGGGTGCGCAGGCGCGCCTCGGCGGAGGCCGCCTGCACCACTGCCTCCGGCTGGTGGGGGCAGGGGAGCGGGCGCTGGCGCTCGCCGTCGACCGGTCGCGGGCGCGGGTAGCGTTTGGCCGCCGCCTCGCCGACCATGGGGTGGTGCTGGAGGGGCTTGCGCGCAGCCGCGCCGATCTGGACGCGGCGCGGCTGCTGGCACTGGACGCGGCAGCCGCCCTCGACGCGCTTGACAACCTCGAGGCGGCCGGTGCAGCGGCGCGCGGCGGCGGCAGCAATGGCAGCAGCAGCAGCAGTAGCAGCGCGGCTGCCGCCCGGCGGGCGGCGCGCCGCACCGCCCGCGCCAAAATTGCACTCGTCAAGGCGGTGGTGCCAACGTCGGTTGGGGGCGTCATTGACCGGGCGGTGCAGGTGTGGGGCGGGGCGGGCGTCGGCGGGGGCACCCCGCTGGCCTACCTGTGGGCCGCCGCCCGCGCGCTGCGGCTTGCCGACGGGCCCGACGAGGTGCACTGGGCGGTGGTGGGGCGGGAGGAGCTGCGCGCGGTGGCGGCGGCGCCAGGGGCGGTGTGGGGTAAGCTCTGACCCACCGGCAGGGGAGGGGGGGCGGGGTGGGGGTGCGGGGTGGGGGTGCGGGGTGGGGGTGGGGAGTCAAGAGGTATGCACATATTAATACGTACTGCACTGTCCACAGTCGAAGGCGTTGATCTTTAGACGCACGGCACGTGGTCCTGCTCAAAATCCGGGGGTCAGTCGGGGGTGTCCAGGGAAATTTGGCCCGACCCGATCTGTGTCTTGCTCGCGCCCACCGCGCCCTCCGCTGTCGAGGTGTCGCCCTCGACCTGCAAGACGTACCCCCACCACCCCACCATACCCCCACCCCCGCCCGCCTATGGGGGGCAGGCAGATGCTTTTCATCCCGTCAGCCCCCCTGCCTCCCACTTCTCGCACTCCCGCACCCCCAGCTCCTCCAATTCTTCCTGCTCCCCCCGCTTCTCGTCCCCGCAGGCGCCGCCCCGGCGTCGGCGCTGTCACTGGCCCTGTCCCGGGCGTCGGCCGGCGCTCCCCGCCGGCTGGGTGATCCTCCCCCCCCCCCCCTTTACCCACCATGAGGCGGCCTGCCACCCCCCCCGCGGCGTTTGTGTCGCTGCCCCCTCGCGGGCTGCTGCTGGGCGTGGCGGCCTTGCGCGCCCTCCCGCGTCTACGCGGCCGTGCGGGCCCGCCGACGGGGGTGCCTCCCCCGCTGGCGCGCACCGCGGCGGCGTCAGCGGCGGCGGCTGCGGCGCGTGCGGCCGCGGCGGCACCACCGACGGGCCTCGCATCGTCGGCCGCGGGGCGGGGGGCGCTGCGAAAGTCCCCGCGCCCGCGGGGGCGGCGGCCGGCGGCCACCGCGGCGGGTGCTGGGGCCAACGGGGGGTCCCCGGCCGCCGACCCCCCGTCGGTGCCCCCTCCCGCCGCCCTCCCCCATCTGTTCATCCCCCCCGCCGTCGAGGCCACCTCCCGGTACGTTCTCCTGTCGGACCTGCACGTTCGGCCCGCCACGCTGCCCGCCGCGCTCGCCGCCTTGCGGTCTGCCTACGCGGCCGCGGTCGGCCGTGGCGCGGGCATCATCTTCCTCGGCGACTGGTGGCACGTCCGCGGCGCCCTGTCCGTCGCCGCCCTCAACGCGGTCGTCCGCGAGCTCCGCACCTGGACCATCCCGGTCGTGCTGGTGCCGGGCAACCACGACCAGCTGACACTGGGTGGGCGGGAGCACGCGCTCACCGCCCTGGGCGCCGTCCTCGGCGACGACCTGGCGGTGGTGGTGGACGCGCCTGCCCTCGGCATGGGCGCCCTGTGGGTGCCCTTTTGCCGCGAGCGGTCGGCTTTTACCGCGGCCGTCCGGGCGGGCGTCGCCGCAGGCGCGGGCGCCCTGTTTTGTCACGTGGACGTGGGGAGTGTCGTCCGCGCCGACGGGCCGTCGCCGCGGGTGGTGGGCGGCCCCGAGGGGGTTGAGGGGGGGCACGCCGCTTTACAAGTGCCAACGCCGCCGCCGTCAATCCCTCGGCCGAGTGCGGTCCCCGCTGGCCTCTTCCCCCCCGACCTATGTGTATACACGGGTCACATCCACGCGCCGGGGGTGACCCCCGCGGGCGTGGTGTGCGTTGGGAGCCCATACGAGGTGTCGGCTGGAGAGCGGGGGCAGGCCAAGCGGCTGCTCGTCGTTGACCGCCACGCGGGTTGGGGGGTGGTCGAGACGATTCCGCTCGACGTCGGGCCACGCCATTTTGTGGTGGACCTGCCCGCCGGGGGGGGGGTGGCGGGTGGCCCTGATGCTGCCGCTGTCAGTGACGGCATTGTCGCCGCCGCCGCCACCATTGCCCCCGCTGCGGGGGACCTCCCGGCCGTCCGCGCCGGCGACCGCGTCGTACTTCGTGTGCCGGGCGGCGACGCTGCCGCTGCTGCCGCCGCCGTCACCGCCACCGCGGCGCTGCGTGCGGCAGGGGCAGGGGTGCGGCTGCTGCCAGCGACGCCGCCATCTGGGCCGGCAGGCTCGGCGGCTGGCACTCCTGTTACCACCGACGCGCCGGCACCGCGGCTCGTGGCGGCGGGGGCCATGGCGCCCGCCGCGGTCTTTCGCGCCTTTGCAGCGGCCAAAGCGCTGCCCTTCGCGGTGGTGGACCTGGGCCTGGCGCTGTTGGCAGAGGGTGCGCCCGATGGGGATGGGGCGGCTGGCGCCTGTGGCGCCGCGGCCGCCACCCGCCGTGGCTGCGAGGTCTCTGTCGCCTTCCAGTCGGTGCGGCTGCGCGACTATGGGTGCTTCCGCGGCACCACCACGTACCCACTGGATCGTCGAGGGGTGGTGGCGGTTGTTGGAGACGGGCCGGCGAGCAACGGGGTGGGGAAGAGCACGCTCGTCATGGCAGCTCTGTGGGCCTTGACGGGGCGAGGGGACGCGCGGCCGGTGGGGAGCGTGGACCGAGGGGTGGGGGGGGCCATGGTCAACCCCGCGGCCAACAGCGCGGAGGTGACGCTTAGGCTGCACGTATCGGGGGCGGGGGTGGCCGCTTGGGCTGGCGCGCCTTCTTCAGAGCAGGGCGCTGAGCCCACGTCGGCGGCTACCAACGGGGCGGTTGGTGGCCGTGGCGGCGCGAACCCCTTGACCACAAAGGGGCCCAGCAGCGTGGAACTGGGTGCGCTCGCAGCTGACCTGGACGGCATCGCGGCGGCGAGCGGGATCGGCAACGGACCGTCGCCCGCAGACGATGTTTCGAGAACGCCGACCGTTGATGACGTAGCTGTCACGCATGCCGATGGCGAAGCCGGCGGAGGAATTGCGCTGGTGGTCACCCGCAGCGCCAGGCGCATCACCGCTGCCAGCGGCCGCGTGCGGTATATCCAGCGTCTACGCCTGACTGTTGACGGCGTCGACGCTTCCCTTCAAGACACGGCCGCCACGCAGAAGCACCTCGATACCCTCCTCGACACGTCCCTGCTGCCGGCGGTTGCGTTTTTTGGCCAGCAGTCGCGCGGCGCCCTGCTCGACGCGACCGACTCTGAGTTCAAGGCCGCGCTTGGGCCAGCGCTAGAGCTTGGCGTGTGGGCCGCAGCCCGGGAGATGGCCTCTCAACGGGGGTCCAAGGCGGCGGCCGCGGCGGCAAGCGCACGAGCAGTGGCAGGCGCGTCAGAGGAGCTGGTGGCACGCTACGAGGCGGCCGCCGCTGCGCGGCAGGCAGAGGCGGACGCCGCACGTGCCGATGCCGAGGCCATTGCAGCAGCCTCTGAAGCAGAAGCAGTTGACCTGGACGGCGGGGCCCCGGGGGGGGCGGCCGCCCGCGTGGCAGACCTCGGGCAGCAGCTCGTGGGTGCGCGGCGAGAGCTGTCAGCGGCGTTGACCGCCGCCACCCCCACTGATGGCCCCGCCGGGGCGTTCCAAGGCACCCCCGCGGACGTGGCCGCGGCCACCGACGCCCGCTGGGCGGCGGCCGTGGCGTCCCGCGAGCGGTGGGGCGCATCCGCCACCGTTGCTGCCAGCTTGCACGCATCCGTGGCCGCATCTGCTGCAGACGTCCTACCCCGTGTGGACGCCCGCCGGGCGGCCGTGGCGGCGCTCGCCGCCGAGGTGGCCGAGGATGACACGGCAGGGGCCACCGCCTCAACCGTCGGTGCGGCCATTGCCGCCGCCCAGGTGGCTGGCGATGCGGCCGTGGCTGCGCGCCGCCGCGCCGCGGCGTCCGTCGCCGCCATTCGTCGGGCGGCGCCGTCGCAACACCCCGATGTTGCGGCCGTTGCGGCAGCTGCGGCGCAGGCGGCTGGCCACGTACGGCAGCGCGTTGCCGTGCGGGACGCGCTGCGGGCGCGCTTGTCGGCTGCGTCGGGGGCGGCGGCAGCCGCCGACTATGACCGCCGGGCTGGCGGGGATGGGCCTGCGGGGGGAGAGCCCGCCGTGCCTTTTGGCGTCTGCCCCCGGTGTCTGCAGCCGGTGGACGCGGTTACCCACGCGGCCGGGCGGGCGGGTTTGATCGCCGACGAGCAGGCGGCAGCGGCCGACGTTGACGATGCGCAGCGTGCGTTGGCAGACGCCCGCGCGACTGAGGATGTGCAGATCCACCGCTTCTACGCCCGCCTCGAAGCAGAGGCCGACGCCGCCACCGCAGTGGCGAACCTTGCCGAGAGGAACGCGGCTGCGGCCACCGCTGCCGCCGCGGCGGCGCGTCGGCGACAGGAGCGGGCGGTGCGACTGGACGAGGCATTGGCGCAGCTGGGGGCAGAAGAGGCGGCCTCGGCGGCCGCCGCTCGGCGAGCGCTGGCAGACATTCGGGCGGCGGCGGCGTCTGCGGGAGTTGACGTGGGCCTATCTGGTGCCCCCGCCACGGGCAGCGGCGCCGCTGTGGGCGGCACGGACGGAGGCGCCTCGTCCGTGGCGGCCGCGTCAGCCGCTGACCTGTGGGCAGCTGCCTCTGCTGCTTCGGCGACGCTGGCCTCCCTGACCTCCGACGCGGCGGCGACGGCGGCCGCGACCGTCGACGAGGCCGCGACGGCGGCAGAGGCGGCCAGAGGCGCCGCTGCCGCCGCGGCCGCGCGGGCCACCACCGCCGCCGCGGCCGTGTCGGCGCTCGAGGCGGATCTCGCGACGGCGACCGCGACCGCGGGCCGCGTGGCCGACCTGATGGCCGCCGCGTCGCGGGCGCGTGCAGCCGGCGAAGCGTCGCCGGCTGTCACCCGCGCCGCCGCGGCGGCGGACCTGGTGGCCGAGCACGCGGCGCTGGCGGCGGCCAACAACGCGACGGCGGCGGGGGCGGCGGAAGAGGCGGCCACCGCGGGCGCCCTCGAGGCGGCCTTTGGCGGCCGAGGCGTCGTGTCCTTTCTCCTTGACGAGTTGCTCGCCGACCTGGCAGACCGGACCAACGCATACCTCCGTCCGCTGTGCGCGCCTGGGGGGGGGGAGCTTGCGCTCCGCCTGTCCGCGACCACCGCCTACCGCGACGCTGGGCGCGCTCGGGCGGGTCAGACGCGGGAGGTCATCCGCAAGGCGGTGTTGGTGGGTGGGGGTGCGGGCGACGGGGAAGCGGGACTGGAGCACCTCTTTGCGTCCTTGGAGGTGGAAGAGGGCGGCGGCTTGGAGGGTGGCACAGCCGTGGCTGGCATGGCAGACTCGTCCAGCGATGACAGCGACGAGGGCAGTGGGAACGGCGTCGTTGGCGCCGCTGACGACGACAGTGGCAGCACAGACGACGACCTTGTCACCGCTGGCGACGACGATGGCGCTGCAGACGGCAGCTGCGGGGACCTCCGCGACCTGGAGCAGCTGTCGGGCGGCCAGCGACGGCGGGTCAACTTGGCAGCGTCGCTTGCGTACGCCGACCTCCTGGCCGACCGCACCGGCTACGCCCCCGATCTGCTGGTGCTCGACGAGGCACTGGCGGGCCTCGATGACGACGGCCGCGCGCGGGTGGCGGCGCTGCTGGGGGGGGGTGGCCTCGCCGTCCCCCGCCGTTGTGTGCTTGTGGTGGCCCAGACGGGCGCCGCCGAGGTGGCCGCCGTCGCGTCGGCGGGTGTCGACGTTGTCCGCCGCGTGCCGGGGCGGGGGTCGGTGGTGGATGTGGGCGGGGGCGGGGGCGGGAGCGCCGCCGGGGGGGGGGCGCCGCCCGCCGGCGCGGGGCCCAACGGGGAGGCGGTGGAGAAGCTGGTGGCAGGGCGGGGAGGCGGGGCGGGGCTGGCGCCTTTTGGCGACCTCTGGGGGGGGCGTGCCGCCGCCGACGGCGGCCGCCCGCCGGCGGGGGGGTCGTGATCGCCTGGCCGGCCCGCGGCCGTCATCGCGGACGTCCGCCCTGGCACGCGTCTTTCCCGCGGATGGAACACGGTTGCCACTCACGGTGGACTTCAGCGGGGCACGGCGCGACCGTCCTTCCCCCCCCCCCCTCCTCATGGCTTGGCGACCAGCTTCGGCCTGCCCGCCCAACTGCACTGGGCAAGCTCTAGAACGCTGCGTCGCGCGGGAGGGGCCACGATCAAGCCGCCATCCCGTTCTCGTCGTCAGTGCATACAGAGGACATGCAGGCAGCGCCGTGCGGGGCTCGTACATACAGGAGCGCTCAAGGGCATTGCCGCTCACCTGCGAGTCTGGAAAAAAAAAATAGAGGATCGATATGAATCCCAGCATCCAACCACACAGAATGCATGTGCTCATACCCCTAACATCTCGGTATCCCCCATACATCTCCTACACCCAGCGACAACAAATAAAACCGACTCTCTCCCTTGGACATGAGAATAGAAGAGAAGCAGCACCGCCCAGCGCCTCCGGCGCCGGCAGAGCATGCAAACTAAAAGACGCCCCCACGGCCATATGGCTCTGTGCACAAGGGATGCACAGACCCCCCCATGATGCTCCTGATCACCCCTCCATGGTGCCCCTAACCGCCCCCCCCAGGTTCCGTTCAGTTCTTGCGCTTGGCAATGGCCGTCTGGAGAGGTGCGGTGATGGCTGGAAATGACTCCCCGTACTGCTCCAACACCTGCTCCAGCGTCGCACGCCCGACCGTCTTGTCCTTGATCATCCCCTTGGAGGCCTTGAGCGCCAGGCGGTCAAGGTTTTTCTGAACCACCCCGCGCCATGCATTGTGGTTCGGTTCGTCCCACGTGACACTCTCGTCAGCCTCTGTCCACGCGAGCACGCAGTAGCGGAGGACGGTCGGCCAGCGCCCCGCCGTCTCGAGCGTCTTGCCCTCGTCGGTAATCAGTTTCTTAAAGGCCGTCACGTGGGTGGCGCAGCAGCGGTAGCAAAACGCGTCGGTGCCTGACCCAAAGCGGCTGTTGGGCAGGCTCTTACGGATCGCCGCGTTGGCTTTCTTCAGAGCCTCGGCCACCGGTCGCAGCGAAGGGGCGGGCACCCGCGCCAGTAGCGTCTCCTCTGGGAGGCTGCCGTCGGCAATAACGTTGATCAGAAGGTCCGCCAGCTGCTCCCGTGACAACCCAAGCAGACGCGGACGGAGTGCTGCCAGGGACTCGGCAGAGGGGAGGGCGGGTGCCTCTTCGTAATCAGCAGGGCCCGCATCCTCCTCCACGCGAGCGCGCTTGCCCGAAGAAGCCATGGTGGGGGGACGAGCAGGCGGGGATGGGGACGGGAGGCGACGACAACGACAACCAAGAGGAGAAGGACGAACTCACGACACAGAGCTGAAACGCCGCGACGCGCACAGAAGGGAAACGGGGTGGTCTGCCTGTGCAAGGCGCACAACACAGACACAGAGGAACCGACAACGTCAGTCGGCTTTGGGCGCACCCAGCGCGATTGCGCGTACACCCAGCGCGATTGCGCGCTTGCACCGGAAAACGGCTGGACACGTCCACCCCCCCGGCAGGGTGTGACCGAATTCATCCGGTCGCTTGCATGCTATTTTGTTGCTTGCGCGTCCGCGCCAAAATGGGGTAAGCTCAGGACGGACGAGCGCGCTACTCGATCGACTGAGTGTAATTACTTTCCCGCAGTACTGTACTGTACATGACATGACAATGTATGTACAATGTATGTACAGTACAGGGCGTGTCCAACGGCATGCGTGCCACCCGCTTCCCAACCCGCCTCTCGAGTTGTCTCTCGAGAGTTTTTCTGCAAGTTGCCTATGACTTGTCTCTTGAGGGTTGTCTCGGTTGCCTACGCCACCTCTGCGGCCTCTCTCCCCTCGCCTCCCAACAACGCAGGCAGCTCGTCACCCGTAACGACCCGCCCCTCAGCAGCGACCCACGCCAGCCACCCCGCCCACAGCGGGCATCGCCGCAGCGTGTGGGCGTCCCCCACGACCACCACCCCCCGCCGCGCGCGCGTCAGCGCCACGTTGGCGCGGCGGGCATCGGCCAAGAAGCCGACGCGACCGCCCGCATTGGAGCGGACCGCCGAGAAGAGGATGACCTCCTTTTCCCGCCCCTGGAAGCCGTCGACAGTTGCCGTCTCGGCAGCCGCCGTCGCGGGGTCCCCGCGGAGGGCGCGCGACAGCGCCCGCGCCTGAGCCGCGTAGGGGGTGAGGACGCCCACGTGGGCGGCGGTTAGGGGGGGGAGGGCGACCGCCGTTCCCGCAACGGGGGGGGGGGGGGGTCGCACCAGGTAGGTGGCCAGCGCGACAATGGTAGCGACTTCGCGGTCGTTGCGGTAGGAGAAGGCGGCCATGCCGCCGCCCGCCGGAGCGGGTGCCGCCCCCGCCGTCGCGGCCGCTTCGGCCGCCGCTGCCGTCGCCTCCCCCACCGCTTCGGCCGCGCCGGGCCGCCTCTTCCCCTTCCCGCCCCCCCGGCTCTCCCCGCCCCCCGGCCCGCCCACGTCGACAAACGTGACGGGTACCCTCCCCCCCCACACCCCCCCTGGGGCTGTCCAAGCGGGAGGGAGCGCCCGCTCGGCCATAGTCACCCCATCCGCCAGCGCGTGGGCGCTGTAAAAGGTGGCCGCCGGCCATTCCGCAATGCCCGGGTGCATCCGGTACTGCACACGCAGGGGCGTGACGGCCACCCCTGCCCCGCGGAGGCGGCGGTACAGGCTGACACCGTGCCCGTTGGCCGCCGCCACCTCGGACACCACCGTCGGCGGGAGCTGCCGGTCATCGCCAACGAGAACCAGCAGCGGCGGACAGCCGCGGCCCCCGCCACCTGACGCGGCGCCCTCTGCCGTCAGCGCATCCCGGCCGGGGAGGAAGAGCGGGATGAGTGCGTCCGCCTCGGACGCCTGCGTCGCCTCGTCGAGGAGCACCGCCCCAAACTCCGTGGCAGCCAGCGTCTCGTGGCCGGCGCCCACGCAGGTGGTCACGACGACCGCCGCCGCGCGAAGGACGGCGTCGGTCGCCGCCGCGCGGGCCGCCGACACGGCGACCGCCTCGGCGCGAGCGGCCGCCGCGGCGAGCGCCGCCGCCCCGGCGGGCGTGCGGACCATGGGCGCACCTGCGCCAACGCCCGCCAGGACGGACCGGGACGGCCCGTCGTCGTCCCCGTCGGACGACCGCCCCTCGCCCCCCCCGAGGCGGGTGAGGAGCGTCGCCACCCGCGCGTCCAGCGTGGTCCCCCAGAGGTCTTCCCCCACCGCCGCGGCGGTGCCGAGGCGCACCACCTTGCCGGCGGGCACCCCCGCGCGGATGATCGCGCGCGTCAGGTGGTCGGCGGCAACGTGGCTCGCCGCCGCCGCCAGCACCCGCACGCCGGCGCCCCCGCCAAGCCGCCCGTCGCCGCCGTCGACGAGGCGCCGCACGGCGGCGGCGGCGGTGGCGGTCTTGCCCGTCCCCGGTGGGCCTGCAATGAGCGTTAGGGTGCGGCCAATCGCGGCGGTGACAGCCGCGGCCTGGGGGGCGTTGAGCGCCGGTGGCGGGGGCGGGGTGCCCGGCTGCCGCCGTCCCGCCGTGGGTGCCGTCACGGACGCGGCAGGGGGAAGGTCACCGACCACCCCGGGCGGCGGCGCCCGCGCGGCCGCGTCCAGGGCATCCGCCCCGTGCGCGGGGATGGGCCACGGCACCGGCGACTGGTCCGCGTATGTGTCCCCGTCGGCGGCGAGCGCCGCCTGCACGGTGGCGGTGGAGAAGGAGCGCACGAGGAGGCGCGCCAGGGCGGCGCCACCCGTCCCCCCCCCCGCCCCCCCCGGCTCTGCCAACGACGCTGCCGCCGCGGCAGCGACCGCGTCCACAGCCCGGATGTACCCGACGGCGTTGACCCGCTTGGTCAACCGCCACCGCCCCGTCGGTCCCGACGCGCTGAGGGCCTTGGCGCCGGGGGAGCCCCGCGGGAGGACCACCTGCACCGCTGTCGGTCGCACCACATAGACGGTGGCGGGGAAGCCGCCGCTGGCGTCATCGTCGGCCGACCCAGACGCGGCGGCCGCGAGCGCCGCGGACGACGACGCGCCACGGCCGCCGCCGTCCCCGCCGCCACCGGCGCGGGCGCCACGCCCTGGGCGGCGGGGGACAAACAGCTCGGCGCCGCGACCCCAGCCGCCGGCGCTGGTGTCCCGCAGGACCGACACGACGTCGCCCTTGGAAAAGGACAGCCCCAGCTCCCCCGTCGCGGCGGCAGCGCCAGCGGGGCCGCCGCCGCCGCCTCCCTTCTTGACAGTCTCTGGCGGCTGCGGCTGCGCGTCCAGGTTGGCCGACGCGGCGCGGCCCCCCCCCCCCGGCGGAGGAAAAGACAGCTCAAAGACCGTGTCGCCAAAAAGTGGCGGCCGGCCGCGCGCGCAGAGGCCGGCGACCCCCCCGCCGGCGGCACGCCCCCCCCCCCCGCGGCGGGCGGCCGCCGCCGCAGCGACCGCCGCGGCTTGCGCGTCGAGCTCGGCGTCGAGCAGGTCCGTAAAGTGGTCGGCATAGACGGCGGCGGCCGTCGTGGCCGCCGCCCGGCTGGTCGCGCGGGAGGGGGGGGCGGGGGGAGGTGCTGCCGGCGGCGGCGACGGCGGCGGGGGCGTGGCGGTGCCGGGGGCGGCGGCGGCGGCAGTGGCGGCGGCGGCGGATACTGTGGGGGTGGGGGTGGAAGTGGGGGTGGTCGCTGGCGAAGGGTGGGGGGGCGGGGGGGGCGCCGACGGGGGGAGAGGGGTTGACGCCGCCCCCCGAGGCCCTTGACGTTGCAAGGGGGCGGCGGCGGCGGCCCGGCGGCGGCGGTGGCTGCGTGACGGCAGACCGCGGGGAGGGGGGAGAGCGGCAAGCCCGCACAGGGAGGGGGGCGGGAGGAAGGCCGCCGGCAGGGGCGCCATGACGCCAATGGCGATGGGTGGGGCAGAGTAGCGGGGAGGAGGGGCGGGGGGGGGGGGGGGGGGGGCAGAGTCGAGTGAATGACCGTTGGATGCGACCGTGCGGCTGGTCGCCGCCGCGGAGGCGGGGTCGCGGGTGGGGCGGCGGCTACGGGCCCAGGCGGTGCAGCAGCAGCAGGAGCAGGGCGGTACAGTAGAGGAGGAGGGGGGGAGCAGGGGCTGTAGGGTGGAAGGTGGGGGGGGGGGGGGTGGGAGGGGGAACGTGGAGGGCGAGAACAGGGGGCGCCTGGGGATCACGTCTGACTCGGATCGATGCATCACCGAGCCTTCCCAGGACTACTTTTCTGGGATGGACACTTCCCTGGTGGTGGCCTCTGCCCGATGTCCGTCCACGACAACGGAGGGCCCAGCTTGGGAAGGGGGCTGACCCGCCGGCATGCAGCGTGTCGCCCCCGCTGTGGCCGACGCCACTACCCGTGCGTGCGGGGCGGACGGCGGGCCGACCTTTGCGGGACTACGGTCCATCGCCATCATTGCTGTGGACGGGGCGGTACGAGAGGAATAAACGGAGCCTGTGCGGCCACATGTGTGAAAGGATAAGAGTCTCTGTGATTGCCTAGGGCATACGCCAGTGCGATGCTGAAGTACAGTGTGGACACGGGAGCGCTCCACACGCTGCTGCTGGTTCTGTGGCATCGACACTGGGACGCGCCGCCGCCGCCGCGCCCTCGCAGCGTCCCCATTGAAGGCCCGCCTGCGGGGCGGGAGCCCATAGCCGACGCGCCTTCCCGGTGCGTCAAGGCCAGATGCACGCCGGTAAAGGACATCGGCAGGCGCTCCGTTTGAGCCGCCACCCTCCTCAGTCCTCCCCGCAGCCCACCCCCCTCGCCGCGAGAGTGCGCTGCGTACGTACAGAAAGAAAAAAAGGAACCCGACCAGTCAACGGCGCTGGTGCTGGCACTGGCACCCTTGCCGCGCCAACCCCATGGTACAGCCCGACGCTTGGGGACGGCGTAGGCAGAGCGTGAAAAGGGGAGGAAGGGGAGGGGGGGGGTGGGGGGGGTGCCAAGCAAGCTACACACACAGCAGTGCACGGGCGTGGCCGGGCCCATCACTTCCCCGCTGCGGCCGCCACCAACGCCTCTGGCAAGGGCGGCAGCGGCCGCAGAGGTGGTGGCAGGTAGGCAGTCAGCGCGCGGGCGACAAGGTCCGCGTGGCGCCCAGCGCCCGACGCGCCACCGTCATCAGCGTCGTCGCCCTCTGCGGGTGGTGGTGGAAGGTCCGTCACACACCCGTACGCCACGACGGGCCCGTAGCGGCGGATGAGGGTACGGCGGGCGGCAATCCCCCCCCCCAAAAGCGCCGCCGCAACAGCGACGCCCGGCCAAAAGCCCCGCACCAGGTACAGGCCGACCGCAAGGGTGTGGCGGATGCCCAGCGACCAGCCCAGTGCGTCGAGGCCACAGAGGTAGAGCACCGAATGTGCGCCGCTGTCGTCGGGGGGTGGGACCGCGGGGACCGCCTGCTGGTGCACGACGCCGCCAACGCCTTTGCCTTTGTCCACGTCGTCGACGCCAACGTCGATGGCGCTGCTGTGGATGGCGCCACCGCCACCGCCGCCACCGCCACCGCCGCCACCGCCCTCAGCCGGCGACGGCGACTGCTGCCACGCGGCGCTCCCGTCGGGGGCGGCACGGGCGTAGAGCAGCTGGTACCGCCACACGTTCCACGAAGCCAGGTGGTAGGCCGCGGCGGCAACGGCCACCAGCGGCGCGACGGTGGCGAGCGCCAGAGCCAGCAGTGACACCCCCACCCCCTTGTAAGGCTGGTACAGACGAGGGGCGGCGGCCGACGCAGCAGTGGCGGCGGCCGCCGCCTCGTCCGCGGCCGCGGCGCGCGCACGCGCGGCATCGTGGCCTGCGTCGCTGGCGCCGCCGGCGCCGCTCCTGCCCTTGCACCACCGCCAGCCTGCCCGCCACGCGCGGGTGATGGCCGCCACCCACGCCACCCGCGGGGGGTCAAGCAGCACCAGCGGCAGCGCCCAGGCCGTCCGCGTCACCACATAGTTGACGTACCACAGGCCCTGCTCGCTCGCCGCCGCGGCGGCCGTCGCCACCACCACCGCAGGTGGGGTGGTGGTGAGGGCGGCGGTGGCGGCGGAGAGGAGCCCCCCCGACACGAGCCCAACGCCCAAGGTGGTGGCCGCCTCAAACGCCACCGTCGCCGATAGGGCGGCGGCGTCAAGGGCGTCGGCCGCCGGGTGCCGCCCCAGCCGACATGCCGCCCGCACCGCGGCTGGCACCGCCCCGTTGAGCGCCGACAGCGCCAGTGGCGACACGACGCCCTGGACCGCCGCCGCGGCGGGGTGGGCGGCGACGGCCATCAGGGGCGGGTAGCCGATAAGGGCGGCGAGGGCAGAGAGGTTGGCGAGGCCCGCGATCGCCGCAACAGGGCCCGCGTAGGAGGTGGTGAGAACAACGCCCGCGGCAAAGGAGAGGGCGGCGAGCGGCCCCGCCGCCGCCTGCGGGATGGCCACGTCGGCCCACCGGACGCCCGCGGGGGGGGGGGCGGGGGATACCCTCCATGACACCCCGTCGGGGGACGCGTTGACCTGCGCCGCCGCGCGGGCGGCACGGACGGTGGGGAAGATGACAATGGCACAAGCGGACAGCGACGGGGGAGTCACGGCCGCGGGATCGGCCGCTGCGGCGGCGGCGCCGCTGTCCGCCGCCGCCGCCGTGGGGGCGCCCGCCGTCGAGGGGGTGCCCGCGGCCGCGGGCGGCTGCACCAGTGGCAGCAGCGGGAGGCGCTCGGCGCCGGCCGCCACGTTCACGGCCGCCTTCACTTTTGCGGGGGCGGTGGTGGCAACGGTGGCGGCGCCCAGCACGGCCGAACGGGCGGCAGCCACGACCACCTCGAGGTCCCCATCCGAACCGCCCGGGCCGATGCCTTCGTCGACGTCGTGGTCGTCGAGGACAGCGTCCGCGTCGCCGACGCCGCCGCTGACGTCGCGGTCGTGGTCGCCGCTGCCGCTGGTGCCGCCCACGCTGCCGCTGCCGCTGCCGCCACCGTCCTGGGGAGTGTCGCCGTCGCTACCGGCGGGGGCGCCCAATGCTGGCACCGGCGGGGGCGCCGGCGCCGCCACCCCCCCCGCCCCCCACACCGCCTCCCCCCACACTACCCGCTGCGCGGCCGCCACCGTCGCCGCCGCTGCCACTGCCGCCGCCGCCGCGTCGCGGCGGGCGGCCGGCGCCGCTCCCGACGCCCCAATCGTCACCGCCCGCCGCACGGCGCGAGCGGCGCGGCGGCGGGCGGCGGGCACCCCCCCGGGGTCTGCCGGGGCGAGCAGCACCCCCCCCACGGGCGCCCCCCGCCTGGAGGGGGGGCCGCTAGCAGGGGCGTCCCCCCCCGCCCCGCCCCCGCCCCCCGTCGCCGCCGCCGCCGCCGACGCCACCGCCACTGCCGCCCCCAGGTGTGCCGCCACCGCCGCTGCCGACCGCGGGGAGACGCCCTCGACGAGCACCGCGTAGTTTTCCACCCGCCCCGCGTCGGCCAGCACCGCCCGTCGGCGGGCGAGCCACCCGCCGCCGCCCACCGCGGCGGCCGACGCCACCGCAGCGGCAATGGCCACGTCCACCCCGACCGCCGCCCACAGGTGGGGGGGGTACCCGCCGCCGACGCTGCCGCCGCCGCCGCCGCCGCTGTCCGCGTCACTGGCACCGCCACCGCCACCGCCGAGGCCACCGTCTGGGAAACGCGGGGGGGGCAGCGTCGCCACGCTGAGGCCCCCCACCCACGCGGCAAACGCGGCGGCGGCCGACGGCACCTGCCCCCCCCCCCCGGCGGCCGACCGGAACAGCGGCACGGCGGCCGCCGTCCACCCGCCCCCCGGGCCGCCGCCGCCGCCTCCGCCGCCGCCACCGCCGCCCGCGCGGGCGGCCGCGTAGGCCGGCAGCAGCACCGCACAGACGGCAACTGCGACGGTGGCCCACAGCCCCGCCTGGAGGCGGCAAAACCGCAGCGCGTCGTCGGCGGCGGCGCTGCCGCTGGGCGGGTCCGCCACCCACCAGCGGGCGGCCACCCAGCCAAAGGGGCGCGCCGGCGCGCCGGCCACCGCCGCCGTGCCTGGGGCGGGGTGCGCGGGCAGCGCCTCGCCGCCGCCACCGCCACTGTCAAGACCACCGCTGCTGCTGCTGCCGCCGCCGCCGCCGTCGCCGTCACGGCTGTCACCACCAACAGACCCGTACCTTCCGTGCCCGCCGCCGCCGCCGCCGCTGCCTCCGCCTGCTGACCGCGTCTCAGTGGGGCCCGTAGCGGCCACACCCCTCCACCCCCCTTCCCCCCGCCCCCCCCGTGACGCGGCGTACACGCGGTAGTTGTAGACGCAAGCCAGCGCCGGCACCCGGCGGAGCGCCTCAAACGCGGCGAGCGCGGCGGAGGCAAAGGCGGCGCCTGCGACGAGCGTCGCGGCGAGCGTCGCCCCCGACATGGGAGAGGCCTCGGCAGCGGCCATGGTGGTCGCGTAGCAGCGGCGGCGGCGGCGGCGGCCGCGGCGGCAGCGGGCAGGCTTGCCAGCTGGAGGAAGGCTGCTGGAGGAGGGTGGGGGAAGAGAAGGAGCGAGGGAAGGCGGAGCAGCGACCAGGCTGGGGCGAGGTGGGCAGTCCGCCGCGGCGGGGGAGAGTGGCCCGGCGGGCAGCGGCGCACCGCTATAGCCGACCTGGCCAACACGGTCTCTGGCGGCGGCCTGGCCACCACGCAGCGCTGGCTACAGCGCTGCTGCAGCCAGAGAGGCCGCTGGGTAGGACCTGGTCTCGCACCGTTTTTTTTTGCATGCGTCGCCCCTTACTGCTCAAAAGCTTGAAAAGTGTGCCAAGAGTGACACTAAGTTCCCAACAGTGTGTAATTACTGAAGCTCTCTTGGGAGCACAGGACTTGTTGATGGCCCCGAGCGTCCATTGGCATCATCCCACCCAACCGTGCACCCGTCGTATCAAGCCGTGGTGGCGGTCGCCGTTCTTGCTCACCTCCCACGCCCGTCTCGCCTGTTTGCTACTCTCACCTCTTCCACTCCTGTCCCACCGCCCTTTCTGAGGAATTTCTTCCCCGATCCGTCCACCACCCTCTCCTGCTTTCCCACGATGGCTTCTCGCCTGAAGTCCCTCGCCACGCTGGCGCAGTCCGCGGCGGCGTCGGAGCTGGTCGTCAAGTCTCCGACCGCCACCGCCTTTGAGGCTACCACTTCCCTGCGGCGTCAGTACGTGGCGTCGACGCTCAACGCCATGCCCGCCCGCGTGGATGCAGCAGCGGCTGAGTGGGCCAGCCTCAAGGCCAAGGTCAAGGACCAGTCCTTTACGGTTGCAGACGTAACGGCGGGCGCGGTCGTCGGCATGGAGTTGTACGCGTGCTACATTATTGGGCGTACGTTGGGTGGGCGCACCATTGAGCAAGAGTTGTAAGGAAGTCGTTTGACTGGGCTGCATGGTCGCAGGACCGTTGCTGGCAGAGGCCGGGGCAGGTGAGAGCTGGCGCCTCAGGGAGTGTGACACGCTCATGCTCCCCAGCTGCTGGTATGGGGGCGGACGGGGTCGCGCAGCCATACCAGCCAGGTATGCTGGTCGTTTGGCTCTGTATACCAATGATTGCCCATTGGGATTGGGTATGTGTGGTTGCCCTGTCGACGGCACTGCTAGCGCATGTGGGGTCTGCCGCGCCGAAGCTATCTCTTTTTTTTGTGTGTGGGAGCATGCTCGACTGCTCCTTTGATGTTCGTTTGTGCTCCCGCTCTTTTTTTTCTTGCGAAGTCCTGGTATACGATCTGGTGGCGTCTTGTTTTCGGTGCCGATGGTGCCTGCTTGTATGTTTGCCAGTGACTGGGACGGGCTTTGTGGGTAGCGTCTTGTGTCCAGCCCACAGCTACCCGTTCGGATAATGACCCCACTTCGCACGGCGGGTGAGACGGTGGCTCTGCCACATGTCCGCGCGGGCACCCACGCCAGAGATTCTGTCTGGCCACGGCTGCGGCCCTGACCGAGATGATGTTCGTCGTCTGGGGGACGGCAGCGCGTGAGGGGCCTGTTCTGCCTTTCCCCCGCCACATTTAGGCGCGAACTGGCCGCCGAAGTCCAACCCATTGTCCGATGCAAACCTCCCCAGCGGGGTACCCACTTCTCTCGTTTTTCCGCCAACGCCGTCAGATAGAGCGGCCCGCCCCCCATGAGCGCACTTCGCGTCCCTTGCGTCCTATGCAGCGGTGATGCCCGTCGCCTTCGTCGGTTGATATCCCACGCCCGAGCTGGCGACCTCTCGTTACCCCAGGCGGGGAGTGGCACCCACCTCTTGTGTGATGAAGATCTACCTCCTCAGTGCGATGAAAGCAGGGGAAGGCATGAAAATACTTAATGTGGCGTTTACAGGTACGCTTTGGTGAGCAGTGGAAACACATGAGCTCCTCCAGTCGAAAGGTAGCACGAGCCCAAAGGTCGAAGGTTTTGACCGCAGCGCGGTCGGAGGAACGATGATCAGATGACCGACGCGGAATGAGGGGACCGACGTCCACCTGGACGAGGTCAAGGGCGAGCGACACGCGGAACTGCGGAAGAAGAGTGTACGAGAAGGATGTCCGCCGAAACTACACGCAGTCGCCGGTGCGGCACCAGGCAATAGCGACTGGGAAGGCGAGGGGCAGAAAGCGCGGACGTGCGCGGCACATGTGCTCAATAATTAAACGCGAAAGCGGTGGGCAACCGAGAGTCACCTTGTACGGAGCGGGAGGGTCGGAGGTTGGGTTGGCTCGAGCTGCTGGGAGGTCCGCGTTTTCGGCCGCGGTCCAAGCGACCAACAGAAAGGGGTGCGGACGATGGAAAAGGCACAGGGGGGGACAGCAGGACATGCAACCACCCGTCGGAATGCGCGCGTGAGGGGCCTCTGCCTCCTTCACGTACCTGAACTTCCGACAATCCAGGGCACCACCACCGGGGGACCGCAGACTGGGTGCCCCATACCTCGCGCGGCGGAGAACGAATAGGACGACCTGTCCCCTCATGCCGACGCGGAGGTGGCCTTGGCCGCAGAGGCGCCGCTCTCACTGCCACGGCGACCCATTTGGGCGGCGCCACAGCTACCGGGTGTCCAGCCTCCACCTTCCAGCGAGGCAACCCCAACGGCTACCACCAGCAGCCACCGCACCGCCAAGCCTGCGGACCATGCCACCAGCCAACACCCTGCGGCGGCGCTCGCTCGTCATCCGCTGACGGAAAAAGCCGCCAGCTAGAGCGGCCAACCGCAGCGCCACGGTGCCGCGCGAGAGCGTGCGCAATGGTGATCCCACCCAACCACGGAGTCCGTGCTGGCGGAGTGGATGACAGGACGCTGGAAGCGCGGACAGCGGGGCGGGGTTTGCTCAGCCTCCCCCGCCGCCGACGTAGCAGCGCCGTCCGGCGCATGCTTCGCGGCGGCCACCACCGCGCGCACCCATGTCCGCGCGGCAGACTGGGGAGGGCCCCCAGCGTGCGACCATCACCGCCCTTCCCCAGCAACCATCACCGCCGCGCCTGAGGGTGCATCACCACCACTCCCCCACAACGCAAAAACAACCCACCGCGCGCAGCGGCATGGCGTGCGCGGTCAAAAACGGGCAGCCGCTTCGTCCCACGGAGGATGGTGGGAGGGGGAAGGAAAGAGGGGCAGCGCCAGACACCAGTCGGGAGACCAGAGGCAACGACGGGAAGGGGGTGCCCGTCGTCACGCTCCCAGGCCGCCCCCGCCACTCACTCCACCAGTCGTGACAGCTGCCGCCACGACAAGCTCTGTCCGACAGAGACCGAGCGGCGTGGGCCGGCGGCAGGGCGGGAGGGGAGAGTGGGGGAGGGGGGGCGGGGGTGGGCAAACACCTGCTCGGTGCCAGCGCGGAGACGCACGCCCATGCGCATGGCCGCCGTCACAAACCGTTGCCGCCTCGGGAGTCGCGGGCGGGGGGGGGGCGGAGGGCCGCGGAGGGCGGGCAGTGCGGCCTCGCACGTGGAGCGAGCAGCGGCCGCGGGGTGACCCCCCCCGGTGGTCCCCCTCTGGCGGGGAGGCGGGGAGAAACAAGGAGTGGGTTGTGGGGCCGATGGGGTGGAGTGGAGGGAGGGGGTGGGTGAGGGGGGCGGGAGGCGGGCACGTCCGCCAGGGCAAGAGACAAGAAAACAAGTGCGGGCCCGTCGTCGCCGTCGTCGGGCGCCAGCCATTCGCAGACGACAGCGCCAAAAGTGGGGACCGGAGCGGGTAGAAGTGGGCAAGGGGGGGGGTGCTGGCAGGAGGATGGCTGGCAGTGACAGGGGTGCCGACAGGAGCGAGCTGGGGAGGGGGTGGGAGGAGGGGGCATTCCGGCGACCGGGACGCGTGCCTTCCGGCAGGCCCCCGCCCACCAACCCAAACCGGTGCACGGTGGCGGAAGGGGGCATCGACCGGTGCGGAAGGGGGGTGGGCGGAGTGGGTGGAGGGAGGGGGGGGGGCGCGTGGGGGGGACGGAGGGGGAGCCGTGGCGCCGGCCGCCACCGGCAGCAGCTGCCAATTGCGGCCACTCCCGCCACCGTCGTTGGGCCCGACAGGCGACGCAGGCAGGGGGGGTCCCCCTCTGCGGCCGTCCACGTGGGGAGGGCGGGGCCGGGCGCCACCCCGCCCACCACTCCAGCCGCCGCCGCGCGACCTGCCCCCCCTCCCACCCCCCCCCTGACGCCCCCACCACCGCACGGGTGCGGCGCCACGACAACCGTCGGCAGGGTGCACTTGGTCTCACGGCTGGCGTTTGGCAGCCGCGCCGTCGTGCTGCGGGAGGCGAGGGGGGGGGTCAACACCACCCGGGCCGGCCGCGACGCGGGCGGCCAGCTGCCTGACGGGGTGGTGTGATGTGGTGGCTGGGGGAACCCGCAGGACCCCCCCCCCCCCCCACCACCCACCCCGCTCGACAGCAGGCCCACGCGGGCGTCTCTGTGCCCACACAACCGCGGCCACGGCGGGGACGGGGCCCCGAGACGACGTGAGGGGCCGCCGCCGCCGGGGTTGCCCCTCCCCCGCCCCCCGCCACACCCCGCGCCACCCCGCGCGCGCGCCACACCCGCCGCCGCCACCCGCACCCACCGCGACGGGTGTGCTGGGGGGGGTGGACGGCCTCCACCGCCATGGGGCGGGCCGTGCTTGACCGGCCGCGGCGCAGCTGGCCGACGACACGGTTGGCGTTGCGCGCCCCCCCCCCCCCCCCCCTCACCCGCGCCGCGCTCACGGTGCACGGCTGTCGGGCTGCGTTAGCGGGTCCTCCCTCCCGCTCTTGACGCTGTCGCACGCTGGGCCACCCACCCGTCGCGCTCCCCGTCCCGGCACACGTCGCCGTGTCTCGCCACTCGGACCGACGTCACCCCCTCTCTCTGGCCCCACCGTCCCCCCCGCTGGTTGCCCCCCCCCCCGCCCACCACCCTCCTCCTCCTCCCTTCCCCTCGCCGTCGTGACGGGACTCTGCCGTGGTGTGCCCGTTGTGGGTGGGAGTGTGTGCCCGTTGTGGGTGGTCTACGCAAAGGGGGCGTTGGCTCTCGATTTGGCGTCGTCTGTTCGCGGACGTTGCCTCGTCGTTGCCGTGCGTTGTGCCTGGTTGCTCTGCGAGGGGGCGAGGCCTTTCCGCACGGCCCGGTAGGTTGGTTGCCGGTGTTGGCGCGCCCGGTCGGCCTCGACTTTTTGTGAGAACGCGGACGGGGTGGCATTGCGTGTGCGAGTGGTCGTCGTCGTTACCGTGTCGCACGCCGTGAACGGTCGTGCACGCGTCTCGGTGCGGAAGTGACGACGTGACTACCCCCGGCTTCGTCCTATTTGCGTTCGACCCCCGCGCCCACTTTCATCGCCATGTCGGCGTCCGTTTTGGCAACGGTCAAGGGGGTGGTGCCGCCGCCGCGGCGGCGATCGTCGGCACCCGTCGGCATGGGTCGTCCTCGGCCCGTAACCAGTTCATCCGTTGGCGTTTCCATACCCGTACAAGAGGCGGCCATCCCGGTGGCGTACAACCTTCCCCCTCTCGCGGGCGCGGGGGGTCCGCCCACGCGCGCGCTTCACCACTTTGTGGTCACCCGCCTGCGGCTGTCGTCGGGTGGCCCTGCGGGCATGCCTGCCCCTCTGGATGAGGTGGAAGTGCCCGGCGCGGCGTTGGCCGCGGGTGGCGTCTTGAATGCCCCGGGCTGCTCACCTCTGACCGTATCCCTGCCCTCATTGACGGGCTGGACGGTGGAGCTGGGGGGCGAGGAGCCGCGGCTGGTGGTCACCACCCCGACTGGCCGATACTACCTTGTCGGCCGCCCCGCCGCGGCGTATGTGGCGGTGCACGGCCGCAGCCGTGCGCGACGGCGATATGAGCTGCTGGTCCGGGCGGTGGCGCTTGCGACGCACTTGCCCCCGGCGGACGCGACGTACGCCAAGGTGGTGCGCCAGCTGGGGCGCCGCGCGGCGGGCATGCGGGCGTACACGGAGGCGGACGTGCTGGCGGAGCGGAGTTTCCTGCTCGCCCAGGGGTGGGCACTGGATGACCCTGCGCTGCGGTGCTCGCTCTTTGCACAAGAGCTCGCCCGTCGCGGGCGGGAGATATCCGGCGTTGTCGCTCCCGCAGGTGGCCGCGCAACATCTCCTGGTGTGTCTCCAATTCCTGGAGCGTTAGCGCGTGTGTCGGCGGCGTCTGCTCGGGGTGGTGGGGGTACGACCCCATTGACATCGGCGGTGCGACCGTCGGCGGCTAAGCCGCCAACCCCCCCACGGGCAGGCTCACCGGGAAGTCGAGGATCGTCTCTCTCCCCACGGCGCGCGTCGCGCTCGCCACTCTCGCCCCGCACTCCGCCACTCCCTATTGCGATGCGGCCTCCGCTGCCGCCGCTGTCTCCAGTGTCGCAGCCTGGTTCCCCGCCGCCTGCGTGCCCGCCGCTGGGGACGGGTAGCTCGGGCCCGGCTGGGCAAGCTGCTGACCCCGCGCATCCCAAGAAGCGCAAGCGCACGGTGTCTCTCAAGGGCCCCGTTGGCGACCGCCCCGGTGGCGTTGCTGCCAAGCGGCGGGCGACGGCGGGCGTGGCGTCATCCTCCAAAGCTTCTCCCTCGGGTGCAGCGGCTGCGTCGCCCTCGGACGCGGATGTAGCAGTGGGCCCTCGGTGCGCTTGTGCCGGCGCGCCTGGTGGTTGCGGGGGCTCCGCTCCGGCGGCGGCCGGCAGCAAGTACGCGTCGGATGCGTGCGGGATGGCACGTGCACGCCAGCGGGTGACGGAGATGGCGGCCGCGGGGGTGGATGTGGACTCTTTCGTGCGCGTGCACGTGGAGCCTCTGTCTCGGCAGCCATGTCTGTGAGCGTAGTGTATTCTGTTCTTGTCGTGGGCAGAGTTGATGTGGCTTGTGTGTGTGTGCTTGGTTTTCTCCCCAGCATGTCATTTTTACCCTCGACACGTGCGTTCAGGACAGTCTGTCTTGTGTACCTTCTCTCTGAGGTACTAGTATCACTTCGCTCCGCGCAGCCGATGTCCACGCGGTCATCAACGCAGTGCCCCTCATCCCGGCGTCGCACGCCGCGGAGTGCCCCTTATCCCGACGTCGCGCGCAACGCCTGATTCGCGTTTTCTTGTTGAACAGCTTGAGGAGGTCTCTGCGCGACACAGCAATTCAACAAGCGTTGCAGTCGTCAACAAAGCGCGCCGCATCTCTTGTTGGGCAGCCTGTTTGGTAGGATGGTGGTCATCGAGGATTGACAGTAGTTTCAGCTTACTTTTAGTGCATTTTAGACGATTTTGGCTACTTCCAGGAATCTATCGTCCTTCATTCGGCAAGAAGCGCATTTGTTTCATGCCCGAATGAGGGCCCACTGATCAGCCCAGCGAGCTCACCAACCGAGCCGCGCGCAAATGACGCCAGCAAGGATTCACATGATGGGCGACCAGTCCGAGGACATCCACCCACTGCCCTGCCTTTTTTGAAAGGCGGCGCCACACCGGCGATCCCGCCGTGATGCCCAGTTCTTTGCGCTCTCTTCCCTCTTTTCTCTGCCCCCCCCCCCCTCCACCACGCACCCCTGCTGCCAATCAACGACGCGCATCAACCGGCGGGTGCAGCCACCCACGCCCTGGACGCAGACGGTGCGGGGTGCCGTGAGCCAGACGACCCTCGGCGCGGCCGCCCCCCAGCCTCAGCACCCGCGGGGGCGGGGGCGCGGGACCTCCAGCGTCCTTGGCGGCCCCCCCTCTCCCCACTTCCCTCCTCACTTGCAACCCCACCCCCCCACTCTGTCCGGATACACCGCCTCGGTGGGTGCGCCTCCCGCTCCGCAGACTGTTGCGTCTGGGCCCCCAGTTGCTGGACGCGGTGGCCGCCGCGCCCCCCTCCCCCGACCCCGCCGCCGACGTCGTCGCGGCCGCCGTCGTCGTCGCCACCCTACGCCGCGGCCAGGGATCCCCAGAGTGAGTGGACCGCACGACGACCCCCCCCCGCCCGGCAGCGTACGCGTGTGCGCGGCCGCCCCCGCCCCCGCCCCCGCCCCCGCCGTCACAGCCGCCGCGACCGCTTCCCCTACCGCTGTCGCGTCGCGGGCGAGGGGGGGGGGGGGGCGGCGTGTGCGTGGGGTACCCCCCGGCGGGCTGCCGTTGACGGGGGGGTATCGACGCTCGCCGCGGCAGGGGGTCCCACGCCGCGCGCTCGGCCGCGGCAGGGGGTCCCACGCCGCGCGCTCGGCCGCGGCAGCACTGCCCGTTTCTTGACGAGCGCCTCTGGGGGGGCGGGGGGGGGGGGGGCGGGTGCCGCGCACCGCTCACGCTCTTGCTCGCGACTCCCGCCCGCCCACCCTCCTGCCCGTCCGACCGCCGGCCAGCTCGACGTCCCGCCCGCCCGCCCGCCCGCCCGCCCC
This sequence comes from Pyropia yezoensis, assembly GCA_009829735.1. Lineage (NCBI taxonomy): Eukaryota > Rhodophyta > Bangiophyceae > Bangiales > Bangiaceae > Pyropia > Pyropia yezoensis. The sequence goes on along the minus strand of CM020618.1, from coordinate 6,288,536 downwards.
CTGTCTGCCCGCCCGCCTGCCGAACCTCCCCGCAAGCAGCCACCTGCACACGCCCGTGCTGCCGGCGTTAGGCCAGTGCGAGTGCCCCGCCACCGCCCCCCTCCTATCCCCCCCTCCCCCAGCTTTCCCCTTTCCTTTCCTCCTCCCCCCGGGCTCCTCTCGGCGCGGGGCCGTCCATTCTTTTCGGTACGGGCCCCACAGGCGCCGCCTCCTCCCGTCCCTTATCTCGCAGGCTCCCCCCGTACTCGCGCCAACCCCGTTGCGTGTGGCGACTGGGCCCGCGTGGGGTGGGGCAGCGCAGCAGAAGCGCGGGGTCGCGGCAGTGTACTCGCTACGTTCGAGACGGTACGTGTGCCGCCCGCCAGACCCCCGCGGGCGCGCGTCGCTGACGCGCCGCGCCGCGCCGCGCCGCAGTGGCCGCGTCCCCGCACTGCACTCTGCTCCACGCCTGGCGCCCGCGTGGTGGTGGGCGCGGCTGCGGGCGCGGCTGCGGGCGCGGCGGCGGGCGCGGCGGCGTCGGCGTCGGCGACGGCGACGGGGTGGGGGTGGGGGGGGTGGCCCAGTGGGGGTGTGCCGCCTGCGCACGTACCGTCGCGGCCGCACGGGTCATGCGCGGCGGTGGCCCGCGAGCCGCCACTCGACGGTGAACCCCCTGTCGACGGCAGCGGCGTCCACGGGCGCCCCGGGAGCGGGGAGGCCACTCGGCCCCGGGCGGCGGCGGCGGTGGCGCCGCATGTCGCGGCGCGACCCCCGCCTGGGCTGCTGCGTGCGTGTGGGCGGCCGACAGCGCGACCGCGGCGGTGCCGCGGGCGGTGCGGCGGCCGACGGCCGCCGCCCCCCTTTCCGCCTCCTCGTGCGGGGGCGCCGGTCTTGTAGGTCGCCCGTGTCCTGGGGCCGCGTGCTGCTGCCCTGTGGCGTGGCGGCGGCGCCGGCCAACAACCGCCTTCGGCCTCGTGCGAGCGTGGCCTCGCCATGGCCAACGCCCGCGGCACGGCAGATCGGCGAGCGGGGGTGGACGCGCGGCACGTGCGAGGCGGCCCCCCCGGCGGCGGCCGCGGCGTTCATGGCGGTAGCGCCAACGGCAGCGGCAACAGCGGCAGCAGCAGCGGCGGTGGTGGTGGTGCTGCCACGTCGCCGCCGCCGGGTGGGGCTGTTCACCTCGTCGCCCCCCTTCGTGTCAAGACGCGGCTGCTGCAGCGGGCGCGCGTGCGGCTGGTGCGGGTGCGGTGCTCCACGTTGACGCTGGGGCCGTCGGGGGAGCTGCCGCCGTCGCAGCTCGGGGGGTTCACGGGGGGGGGGGGGTGGCCGTCCGGCACCGATGGTGAGCGGTCCTGTGCGCAACGCAGCGGGGAGGGGGCGGTGGCGGGGGGGCGGGGAGGGGGGGGCTCCTTGGCGTCTGTATCGACGCGAGCGGGGGGGGGGGCGCGCTCGCTCGCCACGCGCAGTAGCGGCGGCAGCGGCAGCGGCGGCAGCAGCGGAGGTGGCGCCGGTGGTGGTGGCGGCGGCATCGGCAGCGGCGGTGGTCGTGGCAGCAGCGGCATCGGGGACGGGAGCGGCCATGGCGGCGGTGGCAGTAGTGGCGTCCGGCCGCTGAGTGTGGGCGGCACGTTGGCCCATGTTAGCAGGCTGGTTGGCAGCAGCACGTGGTCGACCAAGGCCAGTAGCAGCAGCGGTGGGGCTCCGACGCCGTTCAGCGGTCCAGACGACTCGTTACGTGTGAACATGGTCGGCCTGCGGGTGACGCCCATGCCCAAGAAACGCCCCCTGGAGATTGACGTGCGCCTCCCATCGGGCGCGCTCCTTTTCTTTTTCTTTGACGACCTGACCACCTTTTCTGCTTGGCGCACTGCCCTGCTCACCGCCGCCCGTCGTGTGACGGACGTCTACTCCCTTCGTGCGGCGACGCTTTTGGGCACGGGCGACAACAGCCGGGTGTACGCGGTGCTGCCGCTCGTGGGCAACGCGGCCGGCACCCGCCGGCCGGTGGCGCTCAAGGAGGTGAAGAAGTGTGCCCTGTCGGCGGCGCAGCTCGAGTGCGAGTCCACCGCCATGGACGCGTATGCCGGGCTGCGGCACCCGGCGCTGGTGCCGGCGCTCGACATGTTTGATGAGCCAGACCGGCTGGTCACGGTTACCCCGTACATGGCGGGCGGGTCTCTCGACAAGCACCAGGCGCCGTTTTCGGGGCGTGCGGTGGTGACGGTGATGCGGAGCCTGCTCCAGTGCCTTGTGTACCTGCACGCACGGGGGATTGTGCATCGGTAAGCGCGGGCGCAGTGGACTACGTTGATTGAGTGTGGGCGTCGTCGTGGGTCAGGCCTGGGTTGCAAGCGAGGCGCATGCGTGGCTCGGCGCGTGCCCTCTTCAAGCGGGCCTGCGTGAGGCACACCCTCCACCTTTGCCCCGCTCGCCGCGACGCAGTCCCGGTTGTACGCCCGCCCATTCCCCAATTTCCTGAGAATTTGCATCGACTAACGCTCGCCCCTATGTATCTCTTTGGAGACCAACTACGGCGCCGCATCATTGCAATGCCGTGCTGCCCTTTCTCCCTTTCTCTCTTTGCATGGTGTGCTTGTTGTGCCTCAGGGACATCAAGCCCGAAAACATCCTGCTGGGTTCGGCAGCGGCGGACTGGCCATGGACGGCGCGCGTGGGGGACTTTGGCTTTGCCGCGACGCTCTACAGCGGTCGAACACGTGCTGGCGACACCGGTGGCCTGTTACGAGAGGTGCTAGGCACCCCCCAGTTCCTGGCGCCCGACTTTTTCCGTCGCCACTCTTTGTCGGGCGAACGCCTCGGCTATGGCACTTCCGTCGACCTGTGGTCGGCCGGGGTGGTGCTGGTTTGGATGCTCACGGGGGAGCTCCCCTTCCAAGGCGCCTTCCTCGTCGACATTGTCAAGGCCGTCCGCACGGGCGCGGTGCTGCCAGCGGGGCTCGACGCGGTGTCCCCCGCGGCGCGGAGCCTTGTCCGGGGTCTGCTTCAGGTGAACCCGGAGCGGCGCCTCACCGCCCTCGCGGCACTGCACCACCCATACTTGGCTGAGGGAGGGGCGTCAACCGAGACGGCATCATCGTCATCCACGGATGCGTTGGCGGCAGCGACGTTTTTGTCGTCTGAGCTGCCAGAACTGGCCGCCCACTCCGCATCGCCCATCACGGGGTGCTTACCCTCTGGTTGGCGGCCTTGCACATCGCCGTGTTGTACCAACCGCGCCTGTGACGGCCGGGTTGGGTCGGTCAACCTACCGCCGTCGTTCAGTGCGGCGTCGCCGCCCGTGTACAGTGCCTGCGTGTGTGCAGGCCGACGACTCGGGGGGGCGGGGACGGGGGCGGGCTCCCCCCCCCGCGGGCCCCCATCGGACGAGGGGTTGCCAGGGGATCTTGGCACCAACTCCTCCCGCAGCCTGCGGCTGTCTGGCGCCAGCGGCGGCGGCGGCAGCGTCGGCGGCGACAAGCCACCACTCCTTCCTGCCTCGTCGCGGCGGCAAATGGCAGGCGGGGCATCGACGCGCGCGCTGACAACGGCCGCGACGACGACCCCGGCGACTCCGCCCGTGGTATCTCCCCCCCAGGGGTATCGCCAGTCGGCGCCGCCATGTGCCCCGGCCTCACCCCAACCCCCTTCATCCGTCGGGCCACTATCCCATCGCAGCTGCTCTGATAATGACATGCTGAGTGACGACACTGGCCTGGGCCGGTGGGCTAGCTCTGTCGACGTGTTTGCCCAGCCTTCCCTGGTGTCTCGTCTAGCGTCCCCATCGTTGGCGTCAATGCCGTGGGCAGGGACACCTTCCCTTTCCGGCCGCCGAGCCAGTACCCTCTCCTCGGGGAGCCGATCGGGCGGTCGGTCCGCGCCTCCGCCCGGCTTTCAGGCTGCCGTGCGCTGGCGGCGGTTGGTGATTGTGATCCTCGCGGGCCGGCGGTTTGCCGCTGCTGGTCGGCTTTATGCGGCCAATGGCCTCCCTCCGCCCGCGCCGCCGATTTCGCCGGCGGCATCCACATACTCGTCGGCGTCCAACACCTCTTTTTCGGGTGTGCCGTCGGCGTCTTCCTCCTCTACGTACTTGGCGCATCGCTCCCACGGGGTGCTCCGCCGGTCGTCGGCTCACGGGCCGTCCATCGCTGCGCGGGTGTCCAGCTTTGACAGTGGGCGGCTGTGGTCCCGCTCCGCGTCACCGGCGGCCGCTCGCCTTACTGCCAGTCTGTCAACTGATGTGACTCTAGAAGGAGAAGGCGAGGGGCCAGGAGATGCTGTCGGTGCCCTTGGTGGCAGTGGATCTAACCGTAGCAGTGGTGAAGGGGCGGATTCGCCCCGTCTGCGCCTACCTGGCCGGCACGTTGCCAGCCGGCGAAGCCACAGCATGCACCGACAACCAACGACGTCCTTGGCCGGCGATGCTGGCGCTGCCAAGGGCGCCACGGTGGGCATCTCGGACAAGGCACTCCCTGTAGTCAACGGTGGGGTGGCGCCTGCGCTGAACAGGGGGGGGGTGCCCCTGTCTGGCGGTGTGCCCCGCATGTCTCAGTCCTTCACAGCAACCTCGGCGTCGTTACGCGCACCGGTGCGGGCACCACCACCCCAGCGCGACGCCACGCGCGTGCCGTCGCTTACACGCCCGTCGGTGGCGGCGTTGGTGCGCAAGCTGTCCCGCCGCGGGGCGTCGGACGTGGGCGACAGCGTCGGCTGTGATGGTGGCGGGGTCGTTGGGGTCGCGGTCGGCGGCGGCCCGCGCCGGCCAGCGACCGCTGGCTGGGGTGCCGATGAGAGTGGGGATGGCCTGCGGTCTTCCATTATGCGGTCGCTGCCACGAAACCCGTCGCAGCGGCGGCGAGAGCGGGGCGCTAGTGGTCGAGGGGGGGGAGCAACAGGCGTTGGCGGCCGGGGTTCCGCTCCCGCTGCGGTCGGGCGGGGAGAAACCGCATCCCGTGGAGGGGGGGCGGCCGGCCGCGGCAGTGGTGGCGGCGGTGGTGGCGGCGGTGGCGGCGGCCGCAACGGTGCGCACGTGCGGGCGACTACGATTGAAGGTCTCATCCTCAAGTTCAGCAACGGTGATGCGGCGAGAAAGGACGCGCCGTCTGACATCCACTCGGCCATGGCCGTCTCGCCCCGGCTGGTTGCAAGCCGAGGAACACCGAAGTAGGACGACGCGGCCCATGCGCTCTACCTATAAAAAAAAAGTAATACACACACCACAGGCCCCACGTCCCGGACATGTCTTGGTCATCGACTAATGTACAGTACAATGACCTGACCCAGGCAATCCGAGGACAAAGTTGTTCGAACCGCCCCTCACGGAGGAGAAGCCTGGTAAACAGGTGCACCGCCCCTTTAGTCGCCCTCGTCCTCTGCAAGCGCGGCCTCCCAATCAAAGCCATCCTCGGAATCTCCAGCGCTGCCGTCGCTGCTAGCGCCACCATAGTTGGGGGCAGAGGCGGCTCCACGGCGACCGCGGGCGCGGCCTGACGTCCGAGCCGGCGAAGGAGCAGAGGGAAGAACCCCGCTACTCACATCGCCAACGTCTGCGTCGCCTACCTCGGCCTCGGTCGAGGGGGCCACAGCCGACGACGGGAGTGAGACGGGCGCGGACATGGCCTCACCGGCCCGGTCGCTGCTCCCATTGCGGCGCTCGTCGCTCTCGTCAGAGGATGTGCCCGCAACGCGCCGCGGGCGCTTTCGAGTACGCGTGGGTCGGGGGCACGAAAGGTCGTCCGGCTCAGCATCCATGCGGTCCACCGTTGGTACTCCCGTTGCACTGACATCCACGTGGGCCACCCCGGACGCCACCAGCAGATCTACTGCGTCGTCCTCACCACCACCGGCGCCCCCAGCAACGACAACCTCCCCGATGGCGGCTGGACGCGGACGCGCCGTGCACCGGCCGCTCTCAGAGTAGAAGAGATAGGACAACGTGTCCCCAGTGGCCTCCTTCACAGCCCTCAGAAGCGCGTTCGGTGGCTCCCCCCCAGACTCACGGTACGACAACAGAGGGGCAGAGAGGACGGCAGCGTTGCCGCCACGCCCCGACTCCAAGACCGACAGCGTGTCGCAAGCGGTGTCGTCTCCATTGTACCGGAACAGCTCACGAAGCTCCTCTACAGAAAAATTGTGCCGCCCACCGTCGCCTCCCCCCACCTTGCCACCATCCCCACTGGAGCGGCCGCCGCCATCCTCGTCACCTGCATCCATGACAGACTGGAGCTCGCCCTTGAACAGCTGCCGCTGCAGGATCTTTTCCTCGATAGTGCCCGTACTGATCAGACGGTAAATGTTGACGCGCAGCTTTTGGCCGTCGCGCCACACGCGGCCCATAGACTGGTGGTCCGTCGCCGGGTTCCAGTCCGGGTCAAACAGGATTAGGTGGTTGGCACCGATAAGGTTCAGCCCGACGCCGCCAGCCTTGGCAGAGAGCAGCAGCACAGCAATATCTTCGCCCGCGTCATCGTCGGTGGTATTCTTAGATGCCACCCGGCGCCGATTGAAGTGGTCCACAATACCCCCGCGCGTCGCGGCGGGCGTGGAGCCGTCCAGCCGTAAAAAAGGGATATCCCGCTCCATGAACAGCGACTCGAACAGGTCCAAGTTGCGCGTGAAATTGCTCACCAAGACCGTTTTTTCCCGGCCGCCACTGGACGCATACACAGCGTCAAGGATGGCAAGGGCGGCGTTCAGCTTGCCCGACTCTGCTTCCGACACATTGACAGCCTTCCAGTTCGTGTCGGCGGCGGGCCGATTGTCGTTAGCAGCCTCCCCGTCATCCCCATCTCCGCCTGTAGAAACAAGCATTGGGTGGGCGCATACCTTGCGGAGAGTCATGATGGTGGACAGCGCCGCGCCAAAGCCCCGTTGCCGCGAAAGGTCCCGCACCCCGCGGCTACACTCAGTTGCATACATAGCTGCCTGTACAGGCGCCAGCCGACAAAAGATGGTGGTCTCGCACTTTGGCGGTAGGAACTCTTCCAGAGTTGCCGACGTCCGCCGCAACACAAACAGACGAGTGACGCGCGACAGCTCCAGTGCGCGGGCGCGGCCGAGGGCGCGCTCCTCGGGTCCAGCCGACGCGTCCCGCGATGCAAGGATGGGCGCCGCAAACACCGACCGGAAGGACTGCAGGGAACCGAGGCAAGCGGGGTTAACAAAAGAGCACATCGCGAAGAACTCCTCTAGGTCGTTCTGCACGGGTGTACCCGTCAGAATCACCCGACGATTGCAGCGTAGAGCCGACAGAGCAGCAATCGTCTTGTTGCCCCCTGATGCCTTGAGACGGTGACCCTCGTCACAAACCAGCAGCCCACAGCCACGGCCCGCATTGATAGACTCGGCATGCACCCGTAGCATATCGTACGAGATAATCAGCAGCGGCCGGTTGCCGTGCACAAAGTCGCCGAGTGCCATATTGGTGCCAAAGGCAGAGGTACCAGAACCGCCGCCACCCCCAGACTGCACGGCCACGGGCTTGAGCCGCTCCGGGCCGAGCCACTTGGTCACCTCCTTGACCCAATTGCTGACCAGGCTAGCGGGACAAACGATAATGGCTTTCCGCACAAGCGGCCCCCGCTGCTTGAGTACCGTCCACAGTAGGCTCAAGGCCTGAAGAGACTTACCAAGCCCCATCGAGTCAGCCAGAATGGCGCCGTGGCCGCCGCCTGGAACCCCTGCGCCGCCCGTCACACACTTGTAGAGGAAGCAAATGCCCTCCCGTTGGTGGGGACGAAGCGACTTGCCCAGATAGGGATCCATCACTACGGGCGCCAGTACATAAGGCGACTCTGCGTCTTTGGGGTCGGCATGTACGCCAGGGGCGATGAGGAAGGTGTTTGGGTGGGTGGGGTCATAAGTGGGCGTTGCCGCCGCCTGCGCTGCTGACACACGCACAACCGGGATAGTGGGAGACTTGAAGCGTTTGAGGGCAGGCGGCTGGGCACGGCCCACGTTCGACGCTGCGCCTGTACCACTCGGAGCAGAGGGTGTGGGGGCTGCGAGGAACACCCGTCCAGACACGAAGTCATTGGCCGGGATAGGAACGTCCACCTCCACCTCCCACGAACCCACCTCCAGTGTGTTGCCGGGCTTGAGGCCTCCAAGCTTGCCATGGGAGGACTTGGCAACCACGGCCCCGGCGTCACCATACAAGGTCGCAAACCGGTCGCTCTTCAAAACCAGAAAACCTATGTGCAGTCCAGACAGGAACAAGACAGTCAAATGGTCCCAGCAGTCGCAGCAGCGTGACATTCCAGAAAATAAAAAGGGCCAGTCAGAAGCCAGCAGACGGAATGGGCCCCCCATCGAGAGGGCAAGCCACACCCAGCAAACCAACGCCTACATCGTGGGCGGGAAAACGGAAAACTGGGAAGCTCAACGAACGAACGCATCGCGAGCAGAAGGGGGCGGAGCAAGTCGTACCATCCAGGAAAGACTTGTGTTTTTTCTTGGACCGCTTGGCGTACATGACCTTAAAGTAGTCCACGGCTTCGGGGTCATCAGCTGTCGCCCCCACAGCGGACGCGCTACCGCGCACAGGGGTCACAGTAGGGGACGCCCCGCCCGTCACCGCGGCCACCTCCCTGCTCCTCACCGCGGCCACGCCACCGCCCCGAGGCACACCAAGCGATCTCCGAGGTATGCTGCTCGCCGCCGCTGCGAGCCGCAGACCCGGTGTGGGCAGTGGCCGTGGGGCAGCACCCGCGGGTCGTGTCGCCACCACCGCCGCGACAGGCGCGGGCGTCGCCCCCCCCGTTGCCGTCGCCCCAGGCGGTGCCACACGACGCGCCAGTCCGCCACGTTGCATAGATGGAGCCCGGGAGCGGCGCATGGTAACGACCGGAGAGTGACGTTGGCGACACAGCTGGAAGTGCAGCGACCGCCGCCTCTCTGCCCTCCACCGTACTGCTCCTGCCTCTCCGCCAGCTTACGAGACCGCAGTGGGAATCTTTGCGCAGGGGCAGCTCACGGCAGCACGCAGCGCAGGTCCAAAAAAGGAGGCACGCCAACGAGGATCGCACACAACAGATCCGAGCGCTTCAATGCATGGGGAGAGGGTGAAGGAGTGGGGGCATCAAGAGAGGCGAGCGGCACGCTAGCACCTCTGCAACCTGCCCATACGCGTCCTTGGCCGCTGCAAGCGGCATTGACGGCAGGGCTGCCTTGTCGACGACAGGAACTACCGCGGGCAGGTGGCAGGGTTTGTGACAACGGCGACGCGGCTGGCTGGGTCACGCGGTTGGCTGGGCTGCCTCCGTTCATGGCGTGCCGTGTCGACGGCTCCTGGTTGCATCCGGCGAGACAATGTGGCGGGAGCACTGGATTCCGCATAGGAACGCATTCATCGTATCCGGCAAATTGAACTACAATTATTGGGGCCAAAGGCTGACCCACGGGATGGCCTTGCGGGCTCCCCTTCCACCGACACTGCATTTCCTGCAAACTGATCCGCGGCGGCGGGTGTTCCTTTGGCCTCCCCCCCCTCTGCAGACACACCTGAGGGGCGGGTCCGAATCCGTCCCGGTGAGGGCACCACGTGCCTATCCGCCACCTCCAGACGGCCGGCAGTGAGCAGCGCTGGGTGCTACCGCCAACCCCCGTCACCGCTCGACGCCAATCGCCCACGCCCACATCCCGTCGGCCAGGACGCGCGCACGGCCATCGTTGTGGTCTGACTGTTCTGGGCGGCTGCGTTCCCCGCCCGCCAGTGACCACCGTCGTAGTGTGGACTCGCCGGTCGACGACGCATCGGTCATGCCGCTCCGCCACCTGGGGTCGCCCTCTACCGCCACCCGGGTGTCTTGGTCGCCAAAGCGCCTAGCCCGACTCGAGTCCCCTCCAGGGGTCTCTTCCACCTTGACGCCTACTGCGATTGGCAATTGCGGCAGCGGCGGCGGCGGTGGCGACGGCTCTGGGAGCATCTGTGGCGCTCGACGCTGCCGCGGAGGCCCCTTCTCTTCTACGAGCTCTGCTGCGGCGTTTGTGGTTGCGCCACCCGTTGAGAGGGGGGCGCGCTCTCGACCGGGAGCGAGCGGGTGGATCGGCAGCCGAGGGGTCACGACTGCTGGCGCTCATCCCAGCAGTGGCGGTCGGCTGTGGACGCCGCGGAGACGGCGGCGCTCGCGTGCGGCCTCGGTGGTGGTCGTGTCGTCAGCGACGCCCCCTGCGGTGCACCCGCCGCGACGCCTGAAAGCTGGCCGGCTGGTGCCACTAGCAGCTTCGACGTCGGGCGCATCGTCGGGCGGCTTGCTCGACGTTCCGCCACCCGACCTGCCACCTCCTTCCCGCCCGAGTGGCACTGTTGAACCGACTCCTGCGACGGCGGGGGGGGGCGGGGGGGGGGCGGGGGGGGGTGGCCACGGTGGCGGTGAGGGAGGCGGGCCGGCCCCTGGCGGTGACGGCATGATGTCCGTGGAGGAGCACACACGGCGGCGATGGCGTATGGTCGCCGCGGCGTCGATGGTGCACGCCCTTCACGCTGCGTCGGTGTATCTAGCCCCCGCGACGCTGCTGTCGCCAATGCGCGCCGACCTGGGCCTCACGGTTTCCCAGATCTCTCTCCCCCTCAACGTGTACCGGCTCATCAATGCGGTGCTCTTAGTACCAGCCGGCGCGGTGCTGGACCGCTCCCGGCCGGACGCGATTTTGCGGACGAGTGTCATTGCGGCGGCCGTCTTGGCGATGGCACTTCCCTTCTGCAACAACCTGCCGCAGCTAGTGGCGCTACAGGCGGCTTTTGCGGTCACCAAGCTGTTTGGAGGGCTCACGGCGATGCTTCTGCTCGTGTCCCGCGCGTTTGGGGACCGCCCGGGTATGGGTACCGCCACCTCATGCCTTCTCGCGGGCTACTCATTCGCGGGTTTCCTCGCTCCTTCGCTGGTTGGTAGTCTCTGCGCGGCGTGGGGCTGGCGCGTTGCATCAGCGTCGATGAGCGCGCTATTTTTGTTGGTGGGCGTCCCACTGACGTTGGTGTTTTTGCGCGCGATTCCGCCACTGCCGATGGGCGAAGATGAGGCGAGCGGCGCTCCGGCCCCGGCTGCAGGGGTGCCCGCATCCTCGACGGAAGGAAAGCGGCAACCACGCGCGGGCGGGCTTACCACCAAAGGAGATATCACCCGTCGTGGCGGGGGTACCGCCAAGGCTGCCGACCCGTCTGACAGCCCAGCGACAGCAGGCGCCTCGTCGGACCGCCTTGGTCTGACGTCGTCAGGCGCCTCGACTGACCGTCTTGGTCGCCTTGACGCGGCGGGTGCGCCCACGCCGACGACGGGGTCGGTGGCGTCCCCACGGGCGTCTCCCGCCGATGGCGCAGCACCGCTTTCCAGCGCGGCCGAGTGTGATGCCGCTACCGACGTCACTCCCAGGCTGCTGACACCTCCGTACCTGGCGCTACTTGCCGTCGTCGCCTCGTTCTCATTCTCCATGCACGTTGTCCTGGACCACCTGCTCGTGTTCTTGCGGGAGGACTTCGGCGGCAGTGGCCTGCACCTGGATGTGGCCGCCCGCTACCTGTCCGCGCTCAACCTGGGGGCGCTGGTGACCAAGTTGGGCGTCGGTCCCCTGGCGGATCGGTATGACAAGGGCCTGTTGATGGCGTGCTTTGGGGTGCTCGGCGCCATCGCATCGGCGTTCCTGTTTGACTGGGTCGGCGGCGCGCTGCTGCTCACATCCAGCCCCGTGCAGATGGGGGCGTTTGTGGGCCTCTACGCCGTTGCCTACGCTGGGGTATTTAGCCTGTCGACGGCCGCGCTGCAAGACTTCGGGACCGCCCGCCTGGGCCTCCGGTGCAACCTCAACCTGGTCGCCCTCTTTGCGGCGGGCAGCGTCGGCTCATACGTGGCGGGCGCCCTCCGCACCCACTTCGGCTCGTACGTGTGGTCGTTTGTCGCCTCGGGCGCGTCGTGGGCGGGCGTCGTAGGCGCGGCACTGGCCTACACCGCCGCCCACCGGGCGATGCGGGCAGAGGGGGGGGGCGGCGGCGGCGGCGGCGGCGGCGGCAGCTACCGAAAGCTCCCCACCGCCCCGGGTGGCAGCACCGGCCGCGCCCGTTGACGGCGACGCGACCCGGCGCTGCCGGGACGGACAGTGGGGCCGGGGGGGGGGCGGGGCGATGGCGCTTCATGTATTTTTTTTTTGTTCCCCACCACTCTCCGACCCGCAGTCCCCAGCCGCGTGTGCGTTTTGGGTCGACTATCCTTTTTTGTATGGCCGTGGCGAACTCACCGCGTCGGTTGCTGCCTACCGCCGTGGCGCGTCAGTGGGAGCCTCCCAAGAAGCCGAGAGGGAGGGCGGGCGGTCTGCTGCGCCGCGCACAGCAGACGTTTGGTGGCGTGTGGGTGGGCGCCACGCCGCCCCCGTCGGGTCCCTCCCTTCCCATGGCCATATGGCATCCACACGACTTACGCACCACGGACCTCGTCTGTACAATCCCCGTCCGGGCATTGACCGTGGCGCGGGCGCGGGGGGGAAGAGCCCCTGCGGCCGTGTGCCACGCGGCCGCTGTGGCCCGCTCGCAGAGTGGGTGTGACAGCCGCAATGGTGTTTTGCGTGCGGGTGTGTGAGATGGGATGCGCGCGTGCCGCCTGCACGGAAGCGAGGGCTCCTCTCGGCACGCTGCGGCGGCGGCGGTCCGCAGGGGCGTCCACCGGCCATTCTGTCGCCTCGGCCATTGACCGCGTTCCCCGCCCCTATGGCGGTCGGCGTGTGCCGTGGCGCTCTGTCGGGGACCAACCTTCGCAGCCTCCGCCGCCGCCGCCGCCGCCGCCGACGACGACGACTACCAGCGCGGGACAGAGCACAACCGGCTGGGCTATCCAGGAGAAACGCATACCCCATGCAGGGGCGAGGGTGGGGGGGGGGGTCGACCCATCGCAGTCACGGGTGCCGGGCGTGGAGTGATAGGCAGGCTGCAAAGGCTCGGCTGGCGTCCTGTTTGGGCAACGCTTGCATGGCGCGCGAGGGTCTCCGGTACCGAGGGTCACCGGAGACCGTCGACACGGTTACACCACCACAGTTGCGGTACACTGCAGTGATGAGCGGGACCACTCCCAAACCAGGAAGATAGTCATACGAAGCAAGCGGCACTTCCAGCACAACCCGGCACTGGCGTGGGAAGGTCGGCAGCTTGCCCTTGGCCCTCCCCAACCCCTCCGTGGTCCCATCGCCCTCTTTCAGGCCCGTTCGCAGTTCGCGTACCGTCTCATGTGACGACGGTATATACCTGCGAAAGGAACGGGAGAGGGGAGTCCGGTCGGTATACCAAATACATAAGTTTTGAACAACTCATCATGACTCTTTTTGAAGTATCACAAACACTGGAGTGTGACTTGAAGAGTGGGGTGTGCAGATGGTCCGCCCTGCTCGAGCGCCACCAAAGCCCGTTCATATCGCCGCCTACAGCATCATGGACCCCACTCCTATCTGGCGGGCGGGTGCGTTCATGACGTCTGTGGCTGGAGCCTTGCATGCCCACCGTGGTTTGTTCTCTGACCCCTTTCAATACACATCTGTTTCTGTACCCTTTTCCGACGTCCGGGCACGCTACGGCGCCCTATTCCCTCGCGCTATGCGCATGTCCGATGGCGCCTTTGATGGCCTGGTGGCACTCTTGCGCCCTCTCTTGCCCCGTCGTGGCCTCTCTGCGGAGACGCGTACTGCTTTGGCGCTGCGCTATTTGGGAGGCGGTAGCTACGTGGACATTTGCGCGGCGTTTGGGGTACACCCGGCCTCATTGTACCGCGCAGTGTGGGAGGTCGTGGACGCTGTTAACTCTACCTCTGCACTGGCTCTGGACTTCCAGGTAGGGAACAGTACTCGTCGACTCGCGTACGCTGCTGGCTTCCAAGCGGGGCGGAATTCCCCGTTCTCCAACGTCATCGGAGCGCTCGATGGCGTGGCGATTGAGCAGGAGCAGCCCCTACCATCGGATGTTACGTGCGTGGCCGACTACTACTCTCGGAAGGGCTTCTACGCTTTCAATGTGCAGGCCATTTGTGACGCTTCGTACAAGTTTCGATGGATGTCCTGCATGAGTCCTGGGTCTTCTCACGACTCGACGGCGTTTTCTTGTACATTGCTCGGGCAGGCGCTCCTGAGGCCGGAGGACCCCATAACAGCGGCGCTGATTAGGGATGGCCACTGTATTGCGGCAGACGATGCGTACGCTGCAAGCGAGGCATTGGCCGTCCCGTGGCCAGGTGGTGGCAGGGGTGATCGCTGGCGGGACTCTTACAACTTCCATCTCTCATCCCTCCGTATTCACATTGAGCAGGCTTTTGGGATGCTTGTGTGGCGGTGGGGGGTCTTCTGGCGACCTCTTCGTGTGCCCTTTTCGAAGCGGCCAGCTTTGATTCGAGCGTGCTTTCGTCTGCATAACTATTGCTGTGACGAGTCCGAGAGCGGTACGGACCGCTTGGCACCGTTCGCCAACGACCGCGCTGGAGGGAATGTTTACTTGGCGCCGAATGACACCGTGAGTGCCGACCAGCGTGGTCGACGTCGCGACCGCGAGCGCTCCTTGTTGAGGGTGAAAATGACTCGTCGGGTGGAAGAGCTTGGATTGCTGCGCCCGGGGGTACCTCCCATGTACTGAATCAAGTGTGTGCACAAGACATTGTTTTTCCTACGTGCGCCATGTGCACCGCCCACCGCGTTCAAGAAGCCCATGTGTACCGTGGTGCCCTCGCATTACAATCGGACGCAGAATGAACAGCTCTCTAAACGACACAGGCAATCCCTTGAAAAACCCTCACGCCTCCTCCTCGTCCACGGATGGGTCAACCGGACGGGGCTGAGAGGAGCCAGCCACGGGGCCGGCAGTATCATCTTGACCACGCCCGCCGCCGCCGACCGCTGCGACCGGCTCTGGTTCCGCTGCAGTCTCGAGAGGCTCTTGGCCGACGGAGGACTGCAGAGCACTTTCCAATCGCGTCGTGAGGGCCAGCACAATCCCAGACGGTAGGCCAGCGTCCTGCGCATTCTTGAGGGTAGTGGACAGAGCAACGAGCTCTGCCAGGCGCGCTTGCTTTGCGGCCGACGCTGCGATGCTGGCAGAGCTGTCGATCAGCGACTGAATTCCGGCCTCCACCGGACGCCTACGCTTGGCTCGAGAGGTCGCGGCTCCCACCGTGGTCAGCCCAGGCACGTCGCCCTCTACGCCCGCGGGCCCCACTTCAGGGTTCATGAGCTCCAGAACAATCTCCTTGTCTTTCAGCAACACGAACAAATAGTCCAACAGCGTGTCCCCTTGCGAGAAGTTTGACCACAAGTTCGGATCGTTCTGGCCTGAGCTGGAGTAGCGCTTATGCACGCGCCAAAAACCAGAAGCAATCTGCACACAGAGAGTGATACACACGAATGAAATGATGCCGGGGCGTCAGACAACCGCTACGGCGGCGGAGAAGCGCAGAAAGATCCCTCCAATACAACCCTCACCGCAGCACTTAAGCGGGCCCGATAAATAGATCGCGCTGAGAACATACCTCTGTCCACTTTGCACGCAAGAACTGACCCGTGCGCCGAACTGTGTGAAGGTTGGGGTCTATTGCTGCGTCTGCGCACGCGGCGGGAACAGTGAAGACCTCTGGGCCGTTGAACACCTCCGCCACGACCACTGGCCAGACCTCCGTACGACTCGACCTCGAGTCCACCTGTTGGCGGGACATCGGGCCGCGAGACACGATGACACCAGCAGCGACCTCGCCATGGCACATCACATGCGCGAGACGCGCTCTCTCGTGCTTGGTAAACGGAGGCTGTCGGTCTGGGCTCGGTTGGATGGCTGCCGTGCCACCGCTCTCGGCAGACACTTGTCCAGGGGTTGCCGCAGCAGGGACGGTCGCGTCAGGATCGCTTGGCGCTTCGCTCTGTCCTGCGGGTGTGCGCCGAGGAGGGGAGGGGCGAGGCTCGTCGGGCGCAGGGGAACCAGGATTCGACGGGGGAGGGAGAGCGCCCGACCGAGCACCCGAGGTAGATCCATCCGTCCCGGTGATAGCCGGCCCAGCACACGAGACCCCATTCTGTCGGCACCGGTCCGCGAGCATCTGCTTCGTCCCGTGAATGGGGAGCCCCCGACGCTTCAGTTCGGCTCGCATCTGCTTAACAGTTACACGGGAAGCCATACTGGTCCGATCCGACGCAACAACAGGTAGGAAGAAGGCGTGAGGCTCTGGTCCGGAAGCGTGTGTGTGGATGTGCGGGTTGGCGTCTCGAGTGGTTCCGGGGGCGGGGTCGCTTTTGCATTGCCGCCAGTGCGTGTCCAATGTTGTGGGTCTTCTTCCCGGCGCCTCTGCCCGCCAATGGACTTTGTCCAACGACACCCCTCGAACCTGTGAGTTGTCTCTGGCAACTCCAAACTTGGTCTCAATTCGATCGTCAAGTCTTGATCTCTGCAGTGTACGCCGCGGTATACCGCGGTATAGACATACGCGGGCGCCCCGCGTATGTCTATACCGCGGTATACCGTCGGGATGGGCACAGCCAATCAGATCGGCGTTACGCGTATATACCGTCACGCCGATTGCAACTGCGAACGGGCCTCACAGAGTCGACCGCCGCCCACTACGCACACGTCCCTGGGGCGGCCATTGCCCCGGCCCGGCGCACACCCTTGACTTGCCGGCGTGCCACGCCTAAAGTTTAGTTAAGGTGTGCAGCCTGGGTTTCTTTACACCAGCCTTTTCAAAGAAACGTGCAGCCTTGTGAGTGGCTGAGAAGAAAATTGGGGGTTTTTCATGACCCCAATTTTCACCCCACGCCACAGAGGCCGTGAGGGACGGTCGGGCGCCGCCCCGGTGAGAGCATGTCTATCGGTGGAGCTAAAACCCATACCCATTCAGCTACTTTTTATAGCGATAGCTCCGAGCATGTCTATCGGTCCTGAGCCATCCTGGCGTCTTCAGCAGACTTGCATGTCGAAATGAGAGCCACTTGATGTGGAATTCTATTTAATTTGCTAAGTCTGAAGGGTTTGAAGAGTGGCGAGACAACGCACACGCTCGTGAATCGCTGCCGACATCCCTGCCTGCCTGTCATTGCGTGACCCGTCTCACCCTCCGACCTTCCCTACCCCCGCCCCCCCCCCGTTTTTTTTCCAATGGACGACCTATTTACGCACCTGTTGAGCGACGATGACGAGGAGGAGGCTGTTATCGAAGTATGCTTAGCTGCTGCAACGGCCGGCGGGGCTGCGCTCGAGCCAGTACCAGCAGTGTGGGGCGGGCGGCAGGTAGGGTCGGCTTCGAACATAAGCCGAGGTGCGTGTTCCTGGTTTGCCGACTACCTGTCATCCTCTCCGAGGTATACCTCCTCCCACTTTCGCGGAGTGTTCCGAGTTCCTCTCCGGTTGTACCATATCCTGGAGCGCGAGCTGCCCCTCGTGGACCCGACGCTGCTGCAGCGGACCGACTGCACGGGCAGGCGTGGCCATCCCTTCCACGTCAAGATTCTGAACTCGCTACGGCGTCTGGGCACTGGTCGATCTTTTCGAGATCTCGACGACCACTCCCGCATGTCGGTGGAGGCTCAACGACAAGCTTTTGTAGCCGTCCTCCGTGCCGTGCGGTCCCGATTTGGACCTCAATTTTTGAACCGGCATCCGACTGCAGCTGAGCTCGCGGCCCTGACGGACAGTTTTGCGGCGCGTGGTCTCCCAGGCTGTATGGGGTCAGTGGACTGCATGAAAATCAAGTGGAAGAACTGCCCCAGAGCCTTCAAAGGACAGTACCACAACCCTAAGGACGGAAAACTGGCGGTGCTGTCGTGCCAGGCGCTCGTGGACGGGGACCTGTATTGCTGGGACTGGTTTGCTGGTCGGCCAGGTACGAACAACGATATCACTGTTGCCAGCCACAGCCCCCTCTTCTCCGAGATATTGTGCGGCCGCCGGTGCATCCATCTTCCTGGTGGCTACGTTCTGAACGGAATCCGACGTTCCTGGCCACTCTACTTTCTCGGCGACAGCATATACCCGCGATGGGCGATTTTCTTTCTTCCCGGCTCTGGTGCAACAAGCGAGAAAGAGATTCACGCCAAGAAGTGCCAAGAAGCGATACGTAAGGATGTTGAGAGGTTTTTCGGGTGTCTTCAGGGGCGCTTTCGGATACTGCGTCAAGACAGGGAAGAGTGGAGTGACGAGTTCATATTGCAGGTTGCGGACGTGTGCATTATCTTGCACAATTTGATTGCATCCATGGATAAGCATGGGGAGCTCGCCGGCGAGGCGGATGATGGGGGGGAGTCTGTTGGCGTGCTGGATGAGTTTTACGAGTGCCTCCCTGGTATGCATGGGGCCGGGGATATTGCTTCACCTGTGGGACCTTGTGTTGGGCTGGCGTCCTTGGTGGAGCGCTCGGACGAGGTCATGAGCGAGAGTGGGCATGTTGCTCTGCGTGCTTCATTGATTGATCACTTGTGGTCGGTTCGTGGGGAGACACAACAGCCATGATGGTGGTCCGCTCGTGGTGTCTGTTTGTGGCGAGACGCAACTGTACTGATGGCTATGTGTTTTTTTTGCATAGTATCTCTCGTGTTTGCAAGAGCAAGAGCGCTTTGACTGAATGCCACGAGCGCGCACACCATGCACGGTCTAAGCCTCTCATGAATTCCGGGTCCGGAAGTACCCCACAAAATGCACATTAGGCCCAAATCCAAAACAATCCAAAATTCTGTGAATATCAGCAATTCTCGTGCGCACAACGGCCCCCGTCGACGGGACCAGGGATCGTGTCGGCCGCGGCAGCCGAGGCGGTGACGGCGGCGGCGTCGCCGTTTGTCGCCAGGGCAGAGAAAACAGCTCACTTCCCGGCGGTGCGCGTATCTAGGGGGGGATGCCTGGCAGGGGGGGGGTGGGGGGAGCGACGGGATGAGGTGGCGTCGGATGCGTCGGCACCATTGCTGATGAGGGCGGGTCAGGATGAGCGGAACGGGACCAGTCAATGGAGGCGACGGCGTAGGTAGGCTCTGTGCCGCTGTTGTCGTTGCGGCGGTGGCCGCCAAAAAGCCACCATTCGGGTACGGAGGGGGGGGGGAAGGTTCTTCGAGAGGGGCGGCCGAATCTCGGAAGGGGGACGCTTGCTGGTAGAGCGAGGGGGTGCGGTGGCGTCTGCGGCGCCGGCGCCGTTGCTGAGGAGGCTGAGACTGGACGAGCGAGTAGTTGCGGCCGCGTAGGTAGGGTCTGTGCCGTGTTGCCGCTGTGGCGGTGGTCACGAAAAAGCCACCATTCGCATGGGGGGGGCGGGCAGGGGGGACCACGCGGGGGGGGGGGGGGGGTTCGAGCGAGGCGGCCGGATCTCATTGAGGATTTTGGAAGGGCAGGTGGGGGGCGCGGAACGTCTGACAGCGGGGTGCGCTTCACGGTTCTCCGCACAATGCCATGTTTGAAGCCCCAGAAACACAAGAAAAGTTCGAAGGACTGTGGTACACGTGGCCCAAAAAGACAAAAAATGGAGATTATTGAAAACGACTGGAATGCAAGTCATTGCAACAGATAACTGTCGCTGACATGAGACAAACAAAGGCAAGCACAAGTTCCCGCTAACCCTCCTCTTCCTCATCATTGTCGTCCACTTCACGAGGGACCTCGGTCGGTGTGCGCTGCTGCGCGGACGCGGTTGCGCTGTCAGTTGCCGTGCTGGCCTGCCTGGTCCTACGCAGTAAATCCCTCACCATCGTCTGCTTCTCGGCTCCCTCGTCCAGCATGTCCACCAGCTTCGCCTCTAGCGCCAACCCCGCCAAGTCCGCCTTCCGCCGGTTGGAAGAGACCATTGCCTCTTTCATGCTCGTCACGGAAGTAGCCAAGCGCTCGACGGCGGCACCAGCGGGGTTGGGGTCCACCAAAGAGGCCTTCGTGCGTTTGACGCCCCGAGGGCGAGCCGCGCTCGGCTTGACAGCCGGGATGGCTGGTTCCACAGCTGGTGGCTCAGCTGTTCCTGGTGCGACCCGAGGCGGACTGGTGGTGTCAGGTGTCGTCCCAGCCTCTGACGGTCCAGCCACTGACTCGCGCCGCTCCGCTGACGGCGCTCCAGGTTCCGCCCTGCCGCCGGTAGAAGACGCCAGAACCTTGGAAGAAAACTTGGGACACGTGGCGAGAAGGTGCGCCGCAGCGACACTCTTGAACATGGGGGCGGGTACACGTTCTTTCTTCTTGTTCAAAACTTTGTTGGAGACTCGGTAGTACGTCATAATGTTCTTGACCGTTTCCGCCTCTGACTCACCGGACGGGATGGAGCTACGATACTTGGCTTCCGCAGCATTGTACTTCTGGGATTGCTTCTGCAAAGTCGAAAACCGCGACCGCAGGCTCCCGGGTGTCCGCTGCTCCGAGACCTCCGGCTGCTTGACAAACACGTCCGCCACTTTTTCCCAAAAGCAGTCCCTGTCCATGTCGACAATATACTCCGACACGTTGATCCACGACCGCGCCAAAGCCAGGTCCTCCTCGGGGGAAATGTTGGGGCCTCGCGCAGTGGTGGCGCTCGCTGCAGGCGACACCGTTGAATCCGGCGGACCAGATGAACGAGAACGGGGAGAGGCAGGCACAGGAATGGGATCAGTCACGGCGGGGGAACTCGGGCTGTCCGCCGACGATGCCATGGTCCTCGCTGACATGCGAAGGGGGGGCGGCCACTCGAGAGTCGCAGCTCCAACGAAGACGGCGGGTAGTGCCATGGGTTGGACGGAGGGACAGGCGGGCTTTGCAGTTGCGAGTGTCACTCTGACCATATTTGTGCCACTTCTTCTTTACTTCTGAACAGAAATTGTGCCACCGCCGCTCATTCCTGGGATGGAACCATCTGATTGGCTTGGCTATAGTAGCTCAGAGGATAGCTCTGAGCTATCCTCTGCGCTATCCGAGCCCGGATTTGGCCCCGCAGATAGCTCAGAGCTATTTTTTATGGGTTATAGGTGCACCGATAGACATGATCTGAGCTATAACCCATAATAGTATGGGTTTTGGGTTCCACCGATAGACATGCTCTGACGCGGCCACCCGGATCTTGCGCATGAGTGTGTCCCCGCGATTGAATCTACCGAACCCCTTGCACGACATTTCCACCCCTCCCCCCCCTCCCGTCGCCTTGACGCCTCCCCCTTCAACCCCCCCCCCGCCGGGGTCTGAAGGTGACAGCCCTCCCCCATCAATAACTCCATTCCTGTCGCTGTTACCCCGGGTATTCTCAGACATCTCTGAGATGCCTCGGGGAAGCGTCTGCAGGTGTACTATGAGGGTCGAAAAGCCTCCGAGATGCAGAGGACCGTACATCCGCCACAGGTGGTAGAGTCACAGTCATGGGGGGACCGCACCTCCCCTGAGACGTGAAATGACGCCCCCTGCGCCGGGCCCACCCCTGTTTGACCTCGCCAACCCCGGGTGTGGCGGTTAGAGAGCCTTTGGGGGGTGCGCCGGGCGAGGGTGGTGGCCTTTGGGCGCTGTGCGAGGGGATGAGGTGGGGTGGGTGGCACTTCACCATGGTGTGGTGTTTCGTTCCGGAAGCCGTTCTTTGGGGAACGGTTGACTCTCGACTAAGCAATTTGTTCTAATCATTTCTATTCACACCTGCCGAGTTGATCTTCGTCGGCCAATGAGGAGACACTTCTAATCGCTAAAAGTATATGATGCTTCAGATAGATTACAGAAAAAACAATGGGAGTTCCTGGTTAATACTGATTCTGCTGAATACACACAGTTTTGAGCTTCAGTGTTCGCTCGATTTCTCGAATTAGCTTCGACGGAACTGCTTTTAGCGTTGGATGTCCCTTTCTTTAACACAGACATAATTTGGTTGTACATTTTATACATTAAAAAATACGTTCACTTAAACTGATTTTCTACGTACAACCAATAATATTCATGTGTAATAACCGAAAGTACAAGGGGGCTCTTATTTATTCAAACATACAATAGAGATAAGGAAGGTAAAATCCTCTATCTCCTAAAGTCAGAAAATAAAAGATTCCAAACAAAACTACGATGTCAAAATTCCAAAATGATGCTGCTAAAACTGATAAAATAGAGCTAAAAGTCTGAAGTCCATATTGTCTCCTATATTTCATGATTAGAATTGAACTCAAGATACCTTTTTTGCGTCAAACTTAAATTGAAACACACGCAAAGATTTATTACACATTGTTTTGTGTTGTATTTCACCATGTAAAAAATCGAGATGCGTAAACAACGACATTTAGGTGAGGAAAAGCATAAATTGCCCAATACTAAACTTAAAAACCTCAGACGACAATGTTAATGACAGACCTCCCATTTACCTTGGATCAGTTCCGATTTCTGAAAGCAATTACAAAACAACGCAGTTTCAAAAAAGCAACTGATAGGTGGATTGGTCCTCGGGCAGCTGTTAGCGTATAACATGAGAATGTTCAGAGCCCAATAAATGTTTCCCTCTATGAAAAAACGAGGGAACAAAACAACTTCAACTGAGGCAGGAATTCTTCTCTCTCACGATACGTGGGCAGATATTTTGCTCTCTTCGAAGCATACGGTCCAGCTCTTGACGACTTAACAAGCTTACCACTTGGCACATTAACTCTTGAAGCTAGCCAGACACTGGAATACATTTGATGCCAGAAGAATCGCACTCAGTAGGCAAGAGTTGGGCATTCATCTTCACAAGTGGCAACAAACTTGCAAATACAATAAAATAGGCTCACTTCCTCGGGCTGAGCTGATGCTCAAGTTGAACCAAAGATTTGTGGGGGGGTGCGTACTGAGTTGCAAGATCTTTTGCAAGATAATACTTATGCGGAAGACGAACTAGCAACTATGTTTTCTTAACCTTAATCTTGTTTTTCTACTACGATACTTTAGAAATAAAGACATTTACAGGTTTCAACTTATTGCTTTTGATACTCAATCAACAATTATATAGTCATGAACGATGTACTGAGTCACCTTCATACAGACAGCTGTCGGTTGAAAATCGGAATGGAACCCATTTTATGGAAAATATAAAAAAAACGCTGTGCAGTTTGGGCTAGGAGCTGCCTTTGATTTCATTTCAGCTACCTTAGGTTTTACTTCAGGTTTGGCTAACGAATCGGAATTTGCTACTGTACGTTATGCTTAATGTGAGATTGTTACGAAATTATTGCTATGTACTTAAGCTATTCCACATAGAGTTCAATATAAGGGAATATCTCTTACACTGGAAAAGCCATGATTCTGTGCATGTGTGAATGTTTCTGACTTTTATGTATGCATACCTTTGGCTTCGAAAGTGCATGAAAGAGATAACTGAATGAGGTTTCATATCACGGATTCGGTCAACCTTAGTATTTTTGTCCGGTTTTTCCAGCATTGTTGGCATCATATTGTTTGCATACCATTCGCTTTTAATGTGTAGACTTTCATAGAGCTAGCTCTGATGCTTGTGCAAGGAGTTCGGTAGATTCAATCTCGGGGACACACTCATCCGCAAGATCCGGGTGGCCGTGTCACCGGGGCTGCGCCCGACTGTCCCTCGTGGCCTCTGTGGCGTGGGGTGAAAATTGGGGTCATGAAAAGAGCCCAATGTTTTTCTCTGCCACTCACAGGGCTGCACGTTTCTTTGAAAAGGCTGGTGGAAAGAAACCGAGGCTGCACACCTTAAATAGGCGTGTGCCGCGCACAACCGCCCCTCATGGCCTCTGTGGCGTGGTGCCAGAATTGGGGGCACGAAAATCTCACTAAGTTTCTTTGTGGCCAGTCTCAGGGCTCCACGTCTCTTTGAAAAAGATATCGTAAAGAAACCCAGGATGCTAACCTTTACTAGGCGTGTACGCCGCTGGGGCTGCCTAAAAACATGGATATCACGCAGAGGTACGTTTCACTTGATGCTTCTGGGATGGTCCCGCGGCCGGTGTCGACTGATCATCAGCCGCTGATGCTGTTTCTGGAGAGGTCAATTTCGGGGCAGCGATTCGGAATCAGGCTTCGCTGAGCAGGCACTCGAAATCGCGATCCTGAACACCAAAAACCAGTTGGTAACACTGTTGGGCGTCCTCGCCATTGCCGTGCGGCTCTACCCGCCTCCTCCACACTACCTCGTCCCGTTGCGCCGCTGCCGCGGTATGTAGCACCGCCACCCGCTTGCGCCCATCGCCAGCGGGCTCCCCTCCCCCCTCTCGCCCCCTCATCTGTGGCCCCACTACCGCCGTGACGCGGCACGTGGAGCACCACCCCTCTCCCTCCTCCCGTCTCTCTCTCCGTTCCCCCCCCCTCCCCCCTCTCTCCTTCCTCTTCCTTCCTCCAGCTCCCTTCTCCTCGGCAATGAGCGCGTCCAGTGGGGGCTCGTGGCGGCGCGCCGTGGCGGACGGGGCGGCTGCGCCGGGGGGGCGGGGGGAGGATGGGGCAGGGGCGGCCGGCGGCGGCCGTGGGCGGACGGGTTCGGGTGGCTGGGGCGGCCGTCGGGGTCGCGGGGGTGGTCGCGGCGGTGGGGGCAGTGGTGGTGTTGGTGGTGGCGGCGACAGCGGTGGTGGTGGTGGTGGTGGTGGTGGTGGTGCTGCTGCGAGTGCTGGAGATGGGGGTCGTGGGGTTAGGGGGGGTGGGGGAGGTGGAGGACAAGGCAGCAGGAGGGTCCTCGGGGGCGCGGACAGAGTTCCGAGCGCCCGTGGCCGCGTCGGCGGTGGTGGTGACGCCGGCGGCCGCTCCCGGCCCGACTGGCGCCTTCCCCCATCAGCGAGCGGCGGGACCCGCTCCGGCGGCGGCGCCGTCGGCGGCGGCCCCATTGGCGGCGGCGCCGCGGCGCGGGAGGCACGGGCGGCGCGCTTTGCGGGCGCACCCCCCCCCGTTGCGCCGCCCCACAGGGTCCGAAGTCCCCTCCCCCCCCTTCCCCTCTCTGACCGCACCGGCGAGGCTTCCGCACTCCCCCCCCCTCCCCGCGGGACGTGCGCGACCATGTGCCCGCCGGACGAGGCGGCCGCCCGCACCGCCGCTGGCGACGTGTCCCCCATGGAGCACCCCCCGTGCGCGGCGACGCTGGTGGCCAAGTACACCCGCCGGGCGGCGGGGTCGGCGCCGCCGCCGCCGACCCGCTTGCGCCCACCCGCGGTGCTCGCCGCGACGGTGGACCACCTGGTGGGGCTCCTCGACGGGGGGCCCCTGCACGCGCCGCTGCCGCCGTCGACGCTGCCGGCCGCCGTGTCGCGGGGGGGGGGGCGCGGGGGGGGCGGGGGGGGCGGGGGGGTGCCCCCGCCAGTGGTCGCAGCGTTTGTGGCAGACCGCCTGCGGGCGGTGGGGGTGGACGTGGCCGCCCAGGGCCTGGACGGGCCCGTTGCCGTGCGGGTCGCCGAGGTCACCGCCCGCTTTTACATTGCCGTCGCGGCGGGCTACGGCCGCACCCCCGGGGGGGGCGGCGCGGAGGGGGAGGGCGGCGTGTCCCCCGCCGACGCCGACCGCCGCGCCGCCGCCGCGCTCGCGTCGCTGCCGCCGCTGTACGAGACGCGGCGGCGGCGACGGCGGCTGCTGCTGCTGGCCGCCAGCGGCGGCGCTGCGCACGTTGACGCAGCGGCGACGACTGCCGAGGCGGCGGCCGAGGAGGAAATGGCGGCGCTGCGGCTGCTCGCCGCGGCCGCCTCCCCCGCCGCGGTCGCGGGGGCCCTCCGGGGGATGCCCGCGGGTGTGGCCGCGGCGTCTCCCGTGCGCGCCGCCCTGTCCATCGTTTCCGCGTCGCACGCGCTGGGCGGCGGCGGCGGCGGTGGCCGCCTGCTGCGCGTGGCCGCCGCCACCACAGCGGCGGCGAGTGCGACGGCCGGCGGGGACAGGACGCCGCCCGCCGTGGCTGCCGCCGCCTCACGGCTGCTGCCCGCCGCGCGGGCGGCGGTGCTGGCCGACCTCAACGCCGCCGTCGGGCCGCCACGGGCGGGGGAGGCCCTCTCCCCCGCAGACGTTGCCACGCTGCTGCGCGTGGGCGCAGAGGACCCCAGCGGCGGCGGCGGTAGCGGCAGCAAGGGGGGGGCGACCCCCGGGTGGGCGGCCTCGGTGGCGGCGGCCGCGACGGCGGCGGCGGGGCTTGGGCCGGCTGGCGGGTTTACCACCCGGCGGACGGCGGCGGTGGGGGGGGGGTGTGCACCCGCCGCGGCTGGGGAAGACACGCGGGGCGGGGGGGGGGGGTCTCCGTGCTTGTGGGGGGGGAGCTGGGCCGCGCTGGTGGGGGGGGGGGTTCCCTCCACGGCGCCCACGGCGACCCGCTGGGCGGCCAACCCCGCGGCGGTGTCGTCGGTGGCGGCGGTGGTGCAGCCACCGCTGGCACCTCCGCGTCGGCCATGGACGGGGGCGGCAAGGTGAGGTAGACCTGCTGCTGCGCGGGGCTTGGGCCGCCGCTGGTGCCGCCGCCAAAGCCGCCACCACCGAGGCGCCAGTTGCTGCTGCCGTCGTCGCCACGTTCCTTACCGGTAGTCGCTGCGACTGGCCGACACACTGCCACGGCCGCCGCCGCGGCCGCTGCGTGGGCTTCGCTGTGCCCCGGCCGCTGCGGTCCGCACAGCAGTGGGGCTCACGCGGGGTCCTTCCGCTCAGGGGCTGGCGAAAGAGACAGGCGAGCGCGTCAGGTCCGCCGGCAGGGGACCCATGTCGATGGTGGACGGCACCCACGGAGTTGGTCGCCGCGGCTGGCCGTACATTTGGGAATGCGTTCGCAACAGAGGTGTGGTCGTCTTGCGCGGCTGGTACATACACCCTTGACCGCCAGACGACGAGAGTGGATGGCTTGTTGCGTCCGTGGTCATTGCTCAGGGCTGCAGAGGGACCATTTTATCGACAATCTCGACCCAGCTTCCACCAGGTCCAGGGTGCCGGAACGGCAGTTGCCGTGCGTCGGTGCGCATCGACCTGCGCCGGCGCGCAACGACGACCTGTGCCCGGTGCGCACCGACGACGACCTGCGCCGGCGAGCAACGACGACGCAGCGCACCTGCCGTACCGCGCTGAGGGGACCATCACATCGAGGCGCGATACGGAACGATCCAAAGCCGATTCAGGGCTGTTTGGAAGCCGATTAGCTTCAACAACCCGTTGCTGGGTCTCAAATGGGGACCCTTTCGAAGGGCCTCTCGCCCAACCATCATGGATGACCGGCACGTCATGAAACCACGGACAGGGGACTTTCTCCAGCGCCCGTCTTCACGCGCGCTTTGAGTCCCGCCCGCCCCTCCCTTTCGCCCCGCCTTCTCGCCTGCGTGCGCCCATCTGTCTGTCTGAACTCGTCCGGCAGGGCTCTTCCCTGGTGGCCCGTCTTCCCGCGCACTTTGAGTTCCGTCCCCCTCCGCTCCCCCCATTCGTCTGTCTGACCCCCCCGCCCGCCTGCGCGCCGCCCCGACCAGCTACCCGGGTGCCACCGCACATGGCGTGAGCCGCCCAATACGGCAATGGGTTTCGGCGAGCTGCTGGCCTTCGGGGCCCTCCTCCTCCTCTACCACGCGTCGGAGCTGGCGCTGGTGGCCACCCACACCCCCGAGCACCTGTCGCAAGCGTCGCTGCTGCTTTCCCCCGCCTACCTGCTGGCCATGTCCCTCGCGCTGGCAGAGCACGCCGCCGAGTCGGCGCTGGCACCCACGTACAAGGCGCGCGCGCTGGCCGCCACCTACGCGCCGGGCCTGGCCGTCACCGCCGCGGGGGGGGTGCTCCGCATCGCCGCCTGGGCCACCGCCCGCGGCGCCTTTACGCACCGCATCCAGCGGTCCCGCCGACCCGGCCACGTGCTCGTCCGCCACGGGGTGTACCGGTGGGTGCGGCACCCAGGCTACCTCGGCTGGTGGGTGTGGGCGGTCGGCACGCAGCTGGTGCTCGGGAACGCCGCTGCGGCGGTGGCGTTTGCGGGGGTGTCGTGGGAGTTTTTTCGTCGGCGGATCCACACCGAGGAGGTGGCTCTGGTCAGTATGTTTGGGGAGGAGTACGAGGCGTACCGGCGGGTGACGCCCACGTGGATGGGCATCCCGTGAGCGGATGGAATCATGGGGGGGGCGGGGGGAGTCGGGGGCGGGGGGGAAGAGTTTTGCATTCAGGCTACGGGGGCAGTGCTTGGCAGGGGGAGAGACAAAGGCACGTGGTTTGGGGGGCTGGGGGGAGAAGGAATGTCGTACTTTGCAATCTGAGGGATAAAAGCTCGTGGAGAGGGAGCAGCGAGACAACGTGCTATTGGCCACGAGTAGAGATGCAGTAGAAAAACAAAGGGTTGTCTCGTGGCCTCTTTCTGGACACAGGCAATGCTGCGTTCGTGGTAAAGAACAGAGGAAGCACACGGGGAAGAAAAGAAGGAATGTGTACAAGTTGTGTGTCGCTCCTACTGCCTACGCGCTCACAATCAACCCCTCAGCAGGGGGCGTCACCAGATACGAAAATTGCGTATCTAGGCAGAGCTCCCGCCGCTCGCCTTCTTGTCCTTGGCATCCTTGGCACCATCCGAGTCCGCATCCGCGTCACGGAACTCAGCCTCCTGGGCGCCATCCGCATTGGCGCCGTCAGTCTTGGCACCCTCCGCCTTGGTGCCGTCCTCCCCGGCAGCGCCGCCACCGGCCGTGTCCGCGCCCCCGTCAGATGGCGACGCATTGGCTGCCTGAGAGGCCTTGTACATGGCCTCGCCCACTTTCATCGACGCCTTCTGCAGAGCGTCGGTGAGGTCCTTGAGTTCCTTGGTGGACGGCTCCTCCTTCTCCAGCTCAGACCGCAGAGCGGTCATGGCAGACTCCACCGCCCCCACGTCATCGGCCGGCATCTTCTCGCGGTGCTCACTCAGCGTCTTCTCCGTCGAGTAGAGAAGCGAGTCCGCGTCGTTCTTGGCCTCAATAGCCTCCCGCCGCGCCTTATCCTCCTTTGCGTACGCCTCAGCGCGCTTGACCATCTCTGATACCTCATCGTCCGACAGACCGCCCGACGACTGGATCTGGATGCTCTGCTGCTTGTTGGTAGCCTTGTCCCGCGCCGACACGTGCAGGATGCCGTTGGCATCAATGTCAAATGTCACCTCCACTTGCGGCACCCCGCGGGGGGCCGGCGGGATACCCACCAGGTCGAAGCTGCCTAGCATGCTGTTGTCCTGGAACATGTCGCGCTCGCCCTGGCCAACCTTGATACCCACCTGCGTCTGGCCGTCGGCGGCAGTAGAGAAGACCTGGCTCTTCTTGGTGGGGATGGTGGTGTTGCGGTTGATCAGGCGGGTAAACACGCCGCCCAGTGTCTCGAGGCCAAGAGACAGGGGCGTCACGTCAAGAAGCAGAATGTCCTTGACGTCACCCCGGAGGACGCCGCCCTGGATAGCTGCACCCATCGCGACCACCTCGTCAGGGTTGACACCCTTGGACGGCTCCTTGCCAAAGAAGTTCTTCACGGTCTCAACGACCTTGGGCACCCGTGTCATGCCCCCCACCAACAGCACGTCGGAAATATCCTTGGACGACACGCCCGCGTCCTTGAGGCACGACTTCATCGGTGCGAGCGTCCGCGAAACGAGTGGGTCGACGAGAGACTCAAACTTGGCGCGGGTCAGCTTCATGTTCATGTGCTTGGGGCCACTCGCGTCCGCAGTGATGAACGGCAAGTTGATGTCCGTCTGCCGGGCAGAAGAAAGCTCAATCTTAGCCTTCTCCGCCGCCTCCCGTAACCGCTGCAGGGCCAGCTTGTCCCGCGACAAGTCGATGCCCTGGTCCTTCTTGAACTCGCCGACGAGGAAATCGAGCAGCGCATTGTCGAAATCCTCACCACCCAGATGGGTGTCCCCGTTCGTGCTCTTCACCTCAAAGACACCGCCGCTGATCTCGAGGATGCTCACGTCAAAGGTGCCGCCACCAAGGTCGTACACCGCAATTAGCTTGCCATCCGCCTTGTCCATGCCGTACGCCAGCGATGCGGCCGTCGGTTCGTTGATGATGCGCGCCACGTTCAGACCCGCAATCTTGCCCGCATCCTTCGTAGCCTGCCGCTGGGAGTCGTTAAAGTAGGCGGGCACCGTCACAACGGCCGAGGAAACCTTGCGGCCCAAGAAGGCCTCGGCCGTCTCGCGCATCTTCTGCAGCACAAAGGCGCCCACCTGCGACGGTGAGTACTTCTCCCCCGCAGCTGAGACCCAGGCATCGCCATTAGGGCCCTTGACAATCTTGAATGGCATCTGTCGGATGTCCTCCTGCGTCTTTTCGTCATCGTAGCGGCGGCCAATGAGGCGCTTCGTCGCAAACAGCGTGTTCTCCGGGTTCGTTACCGCCTGCCGGCGAGCGGGCACTCCCACCAGCTTCTCCCCGTCAGCCGTAAAAGCCACAACAGAGGGGGTCGTCCGCATGCCCTCGGCATTCTCAATTACCCGCGCCTCAGACCCCTGCATCACCGCCACGCACGAGTTGGTCGTGCCCAGGTCAATGCCGATAACGTCGCCCGCAATGCCCGCATCGCTGCTCTTCCACCGGCGCAACGCGGCACCAGCTGCCGCTGCAGCTGCAGACGGCGTCGGGCGGCCAGCAGGCCGAAGCGCCGCAAGGCCACCGCCACCACTAGCCGCCAGGCCCAACAGGCCTGGACGGCAGGCGCCGACGCGTGCCAGCGCCGCCCGAGCGCTCACTGCAGACGCCATCGTCGGGTGTACACAGGAGAGGAGCGTCAAAGGGCGAGGAAGATGACCTGGGGAGCCGCAAAGGCTGCCGACAACGGGGAGCGGGACAGACCACGTCGTCTTCGTGCCCCAACGACACCGCCGTCGGACAACACGCGGATCAATGCACGGCCGCGGGGGTTGCGACGTCGTTGACCTCAGCAAATTGCGTCGGCGCTGGAGGGCCTGGAGTGAAACCGCCAATGGACTGGATCTTCCACCCAACAGCCACGTTGACAGCGGTAGGGTGGCCCCCTCCAGAAACATCGGAAGACGTCCACGGCGACCAACGTGGCAAGTACGAGCATGAATCGTAGAAGTGAAATTACACAATTATCGGAGGAAACGGTTGCTTGCATTTCTACAATGCATACTCAGAATCCGATACAACTTCTTTCGTTGTACCTAATTTGGATTGTCTGTGTTCAT
This sequence comes from Pyropia yezoensis, assembly GCA_009829735.1. Taxonomy (NCBI): domain Eukaryota; phylum Rhodophyta; class Bangiophyceae; order Bangiales; family Bangiaceae; genus Pyropia; species Pyropia yezoensis. Next base: position 6,257,562 of record CM020618.1, on the reverse strand, counting down.
AGCGAAAAGCAGCCACTATGTCCGGGCCGCTTCGAATTCTCACTTCGTCGTCGCACAGCTGGGTTGACGAGATGCTCCCGTGCGTGGTCGGGGGCCTCGGACTCGCCCCCTTCCTGGCCCACCTGGTAGTCCCAGTCTCGAGAGTGACAGGGCGCAGGCTCGACTCGACTAGAAGAACCAGCAGCCGTGGCCTTCGCAGCAAACAGGCACGCTCGGAACGAGTTGGAAACGATATCGGGATATCGATGGCGAGTTGCTGGGAGCAGTCGAATCTACGCACCCCCCCCCTTTCAGCGCCATCCTTGAGGGTGCCCGCCCGCGGTTAGCCGCCCAGCTTACGGCGAGAGTGCCTGGCGAGTGCGCCACACCCGACTAGCACGACGTGCCTGCCTCACCCACGCGTCCCCTGGCCTCCCTTGCCACACAACGGCTTTCATTGCCTGGCGGGCGGCTGTGGAGCATCGCCGCTGAGAGCTTGCCGGCCGCCAACCTGCGGGGGTGGCGAGGCTGGAATCTGTTCCACGCAGCCGCCTCTGCCCCTCCCGCCGCAACCACCAGGGGGCAGGTTCGGATCCTGTCGAAACCGACCATGTGAGGGTGTGGACTGGGGGGTTAACGGATGTGGGGAGGGGGTGCGGGGGGGGGCTGGGGGTCGGCCGTGCGCGCGCGTTCCAGAGCACGGGGCGCGGGGACGTGAGGCGGGGGGGGGGGGGGGGCTGGGCGCCTGTTTATGCGCGCTTGGCGCGCATAAGAGGCTGACGGGTAGGCCCGCCTGTGTGATCGCGTTGGCCGTCAGTCATCTCGAATCTGCACGGCCTCTCGTCGACCTCCTTACTGCACACCTCCTCCATACCTGCTCACCGTCACCCGCACGAGGCAGTCCCTGACGTGCACTTCTTGTCCCCACCCCTCCTCCCCCCCTTGTGCCTCTTGCACCACCCATCGTCATGGACAAGCTCAACTCCCTGCTGGGCGGCGACGCCGGGGAGTCCACCGCGCAGGCGCTGAAGGAGAAGATGCTGCATGAGACGATTGAGAACAAGGTCGAGTCGTTTGCCGGAGAGAAGGTGGCTGACTCGGCGCCCGTCCAGAAGGCTATTGGCACCGCCGTCGACATGTTGACCAGCGAGGACGCGTCGACCGGCGCGGCGGGTGCGGCTGGCGCCGGTGCTGGCATTGGTGGGATGGCGTCCAAGCTGGCAGGCTCCCTCACCGGCTCGGGCGACGCCGCGTCGAGCGGGGTGACGGACCAGCTGGAGAAGGCGGGCGCGGGTGGCATCGCCTCCCAGCTGCAGGGCGTCATTGGCGGAATTGGCGGGGGGTCTGACGGGCCCGCGCCCAGCTCGGGCCTCGCTGGCCAGCTGGAGGGTATGCTGGGCGGTGACGACAAGGGCGCGGGCGGGCTGGGCGCTCTTGCCGCGGGGATGCTGAAGAAGTAGGGTGCCAAAGCCAGCGTTTGCGGTTGAATGGGAGAGAAGGGCGAGGTGGTGAGGGGGCTGGTTCCTGCTTGGGGGTTGGGGTCCGCGAGTTTTGGATATGTACCTATGGGAGCCGTGTAAAGAGAACCCACGCGTTTTATCTAGGGAGTAGAGAATGCCCCGGCGCAATCTCTTCGCCACGACCAAGGCGCGGTGTGGAGACACTCCAACTCGCGCCAGAGTGTGCGGGCCATGCACCACCGTGCAGCAGAGTCGAGCTTTCCACGTGGTTCAGCTTCCGTCGTCACCCACCGCACTCTGCTTGCGGAGGACACAGCAGAAGTCGCCTCGTCAGTCATTGTTCGCCTGGGCCTTCTCCCCCCGAACGTTGTCACTCGAGGGATTTGCGACTGGGAGCAAGAACGGCACGATGTGGACGCGGTCAGTCGTCGACGGCCGGCACGGACGCAGCATGTTTCCCGGGAGGAGGGGGGAAACAAACGGCCAAGTCATTTGAGTCCTCGCACGTCGGTGTAAGGACCTGCGCGTTGCCGGTTCGGATCAAACTAATTTGCCCGCAACAGCATATGTACGCCCTCCATTCGAGCGCTTGACAATCCACAGAGGCCCCCGTGCCAGGCCTTGCGATTGGTCAGCGCATCCCCCTCCGTCTGGCCCAGTGTGGGCAGCATGCCCCCCTCTGCTGCCCGATGCTGGTGACAAACACTGCGTCCGCCCGTGCGCCCCGCTCACCTCGCCGGTGCCGACAGCGCGGGTGCGCACTATTGCCGCCGTTGTGGGTCGCCCGCGTGCCGCCCTGCTGCCGATAGTCTCCCGGCCGCGCTCGCTGGGGCGCTCTGGGCACGCGGAGGGGAGCTGGTGAGTGGTTTGCCGCTTCTGGACGGTGGCATCGCCGGGGCCTGCCGGGTGATTCCCGCTTTGGGGCGTCGGTGTCCCCGCACCTGCTGTTCCCATCCCATCTCGCCCCGTGCACCCCGCGCTGCCCTGATTCGCTCGTCGGCGCGCCCCTCGGTCGTCACCATGGGTGGTTTTGTGGACCTCCTCGAGCGCATCGCCTCTGTTCTGTCCATCCTGGGGGAGCGGCCCGGGACGCTTCCTCCGGTTCCAAGCATGATAAGCCCGCATGTTCGCGGCGGCGACATCTACACCGTTGTGCTTGTCACCACTATCCTATTGATGGTGCGTCTGGCGCTGGACGTGTCGCTCTTGCCGGCACTGCTGCCCAAAACCATGCGCCGGTCAAGGCAGCGGAAGGTTTCGGAAAACGTCTTTTACACAGCCTTTTACTTGGCTACCACGATTCTTGGCTACGTCGTCTACACCCGGGAGCCGTGGTCACTCAACCTTTTCAGCAACGAGCCGCAGGTGCTGCCCCTGTTCTCCCCCTTCCCCGCCCCCCTTTCCCCGCTCATGCGTATGTACTTCCTGACGGAGCTCGGGTTTTATGTCGGTGCTCTGCTCTTTCTGGTCATTGACGAGCACCGCAAGGACTTTGCGATTATGGTCGTCCACCACGTGGTCAGCATCTGCTTGGTGGTGGGCAGCTATCTTGGCGGGTGGGTCCGCTTTGGAGCGATTGTCCTCGCCCTTCACGACGTGGGCGACGTGTTCCTGTACGCCGCCAAGGCGGCGCACAACCTGGGGGGATGCTACGGCGCCGACACTGGGTCATTTGTGCTGTTTGCGGTGACCTTTTACGTAACCAGGTGCGTTGTTGGATTGAATGGGCTCTTGGCCGGCGAATCGCGGACGGTGAGGGGTGGGGAGAGAGTGAGTGTGCCCTCGGACGTCACCTCGCTGGGAAGTCATTGTTACAGGGTGAAGGGATTATCTGGCTGTGCTTTCGTGTACTTGCCCCAGTCATTGGGAGCGACCATCTCACGCGGATGCTTCTGGGGGTCCCTCTTGCTGAATCATTGTGTTGATGGTGGGTGTCTGTGTTTTTTATATGTGCAGACTGCTCTGCTTGCCGCGCATTTTGTACACGCTGTGCTTTGAGACGTTTGGCCACCTGCTTGAGAATGTACGTTTGATACTGTGCAGCCCGGCTACGGTTGCCTTGGCTCGTTTTTTTGGTAATGCCCCATCCTCTGCGTACATGCGTAGCGACGGGCTGCTCTGTTGTTGATGCATGCACTGGTGAAGACATGATTGACTCTCTCGTATGCATGACACTGACGCTCTTGCCTCCCCATTCGCCATGTTATGCACACGCATTGACCATGTCGCGTCACTTACGTTGCGCCCTGATTGCCGCCTATGTCACAGCCGGACTTCAACAGCTGGGCGGCGTACTCGCACCTGTACCTTCCACAGCTGTTGGGATTTGGTGTTGGCCTCAACATCCTCCTTCTGCTTCATTGCTACTGGTTCTGCCTCGTCCTCAAGATGATTTACCGGCAGCTATTTGGCAACAAGAGCATCTCTGAACAGGGCGATGTGCGGAGTGACTCGGAGAGTGACTCGGACGAAGAGCTGGCCACACACGAGGACTAGAGGAGTGGGGAGGATACCACAGGGCGCGGCGTCATTGTTTTTCGGAGGCATGGGAAGCAGGGAAGCTGGGATGGTATCTTGTTCCGTTGTCGACTGCTGTCCTTGTTCAGCAGCGACCGCGTCTTCTCAGACAGCGCCTGTGTGCATGGCTAGACTTCCCCGATACATAACGCGAGAAAAACGAAAAGATGATAAAAAGAAAAAAGCGAGTCAGAGTTGGATGACGTCTTGCGTGCTGCTGGCTTGCGAATCACTCGGCTGCTGGATTTCACAAAGTGAAAATGCTTCGACAAGCTCTGTCGACGCGGATTTTTATGGATGTGGGAAAGTTACATTGCTATATAAACATTGTATGATAGGGATCTTACACGGTTATGCATCAGCAGTCGTAGCTCAGTTGGTTCCTACTTCTCAAGAAGAGCGCGCGCCTCACACGCGCGAGGTCGTGGGTTCAAGTCCCACCGACTGTACTTTATTGTGCGTACCTGCTCAGATAGTGTTCACAACATCGCAACACATCATCGTGGCGAGCGTGCGATGAATCTGAGCTCACGTCCATTCCAAGTTCCAATCGCTTCGTGTGACGCGGTACTGTACCGCATGACGGGCTTGGAAGAGAACGGGTCGACGGGCCTCGTGTGACGAACCTGTCTTTTTAAATTTATTACAATTCTGATAAGAAATTCTCGAGCTCCCCTGCCTCGGTGGCTCCGATCACCAGAAGAAGCGGCGGCCGCGTGCCCACTTGCGTCGTACCGTTCGCGCACGTCCGCCCTGAGTAGCACACACGCGGCCTTGCACCCCCACTTGGCCTTCCCTGGCGTCGGCATCACGGCGGCGGAGCGCGGGACCGACAAGTCGCCCCGAGCAGCACTTCCAGGACGAGCGCTGCGTCGCAGGAGGTAGGCCAGACAGGCAACGTCCCCGCGACGCAGGCCACTCGGTGCCTGAGGAGTTGGTCGGCGTGGGGAGGGGGAAGAGAGAGGTGACACAGCAATCTCTCTGCTCTTGCGGGGGGGGGGGGAGTTGAAGGTGAGGAAACAGATATCCGACTGCTCTTGTCGGTTTTCCTCTCCCCCCCCCCCCCCCGCCGGGAGAGGGGGAGGGGGCCTTGACTCCGCCCCGCTCGTTGACCGCGGGAGGTGGGCGGTCCGGGCACGGCGCCCACACGGCGCACGGCTCGGTCGGTGGGTGAAAGATCGGCGGAGGCGGGGGTCGGCAGGGGAGAGAGGACACGCTGCTATCGGCGGCTGTGCGCTGGCCCCCCCCCCCCCCGGACGCGTGCGCCCGCGTCGACCCGCCGCTGGTGGTGTGCTGTTGCGAAAGAACCTACGTGGCCAATGCCCACACGTGGCCGCTTCCAAATCGAGTCGTCACTAAGAGGACTCTCAGAACGGCTAAATGCTAGCTCAGTCTGTAAGTACGAGCGATGTGGCGATGTACGTTGTGGCGCGGACCTGGGCGCAGCCCTATCGGAAGTCTGTACGTGTACGTCACAACGTCACATGGTCTAGCCAATGGGAGCCGCGTATGGAGCGATACACGTACACGTGCACGAAGGGAGGGCGAGCTTGGAATGGACGTCACCGGATGTCCCCCCCGACTGTTCATCGCTCGTGACAACGTCTACACAGTTTTTTTATCTTCTACGCAGGTCTCTTTCCCGAAAAATACCATCAGGTGGATATTGACATCTTTTACGCTGGACACTCTTCGAAAAACTGGCCTGCGTTCAGCATAGGCGACCGCACTCCCGCCCACTCAGTCTGCTGCATTCGTGTCGTCGCTGCGTGCCATCTGTGGGCCCTCTCCTCTCCTGCCCCATCCTGCCTCCCCCTGCACCCGCGTGCCTCCCACGACGTTTGCCTCCCTTTGCCCCTTGTAGCAACATGGATGACCGTAGTTGTGACCCTATATTAGGGGGGCTACTTCTAACCCTTAACTTTCAATTTGGGAGCCCGTACTGGTCACGGTATCTTTAAGTTACGTATGACCAGAGGGACTTGCATCTTGGGGTGGAGGGTAGTTAGTAGTGTCTCCGAGGGTTCATAACGAGGGGGCCGGCGGCGAATCCACCGCCGGCCATGGTAGAACAACAAACCCCTCCCATTTGGGCTCCCATCTTGGTCCCGTGGCCTGTGCTCGAAGGGCAGCAACCTTGGCCTCCCGGTGACGTTGGTGCCGATCCCCCCTGGTGAGTGCTCCCTGAGAGTGGACGTGCTACGGTTTCCTATAGTGCTACATTGGTGGAGCAGCAGGGGACGGGCTTCCGTCACCCTAGTGGTGACGCCGTATTCGGCCCTGGCATACGGATAGGGAGCCGGTCCTTTTCTTGTGCTCGTGGTGCTGCGATCTGGTTGACTGTGTTGAGTCGTTACGTTTGATTGTGATCGATTGTTACGTCCCCCAACCTACCCCCCCCCGCTGTCTTCTTTGAGGTGACCGTTACGTCGGTTAACTGATTATGACTTCGTCTACCCAAGAGACGGGGAACGCTCAAGATGACAGATCGGGGTCGACACCGACCCCGGAGGTGATCACGGGAACCTGGATCGGTAACCCGATCGACAACATTGAGACGCCCATGCTCTCCGGTGCCGGATCGACGTTTGGTACGGCTCGGACGGCAGGGGGCGGGGGCCCGCCTCAACCGTCTTCGGCCGATCTCGCTCCGCCGCCACCATCACCAGGGGATTCCCTGATGGCATTATTGGCTCGCATCGAGGCCCGGTTCACCGGACTCGACGCCCGTCAAGAGCGTACGGAGAACACAATGGCAGTGCTGATGTCAACACGCCACACGACGGTACCCCGTCGTGTTCCTCCCACACCGGTACGGTTCGAACCGGCCGGACTACTTTCGGAGTCCACCAGGGTCGACCCCTGTGTTGCTACTCCTGGACAACCCCCGGACACGGCGGGTTGTGGATCCGACTCGTCAGCCGAGTTGGAACGTAGCCATACGGAGCGCTACGCTCGGAGCACCCAGAGCGGGCTCCGCGGACATGGTCCGGCGGATACTTACGCCGGAACAGAGTCGGCGACGGGGGGAGGCGGTACCGTATCGCAGTACCCCCTCGACGACGGAAGCCAGGCAACTCGGGTACCCGAGGCGCCGACGCCGGAAGTTCCAGCGTCACTGGTGCAAGCGATGACAGCGCAGGTTACTGCGAGCTTACTGAAGCGGATGGAGTCCGATGAGTTTACTCATCAACTGGCCAAGCGACTGGATATCCAGGACGCTGACACGGAGATCGTCAACGAAGTCTTCAGGTCGGTACTGACTCCTGCACGTTATCGTTTGGAAGACCGATCCGCTACCGTATCGGAATCGATGCGTACTACCTCGCACCGAGCTATCCGCTCTATGCAGACCCTTATGAAGGGAGTCCCTATGTTCGGGGGCCCGAACGGACGCCCGTGGGCAGTCATTGGCTTCTTGACTAGCTTCAAGGCGGCCGCTGACAAGGCACTCGTTAACGAGGGGCTGGCTCTGGAGATCCTCCCGTTTTTTGTTGATGAACGGGTACGAGGCATCCTCCGCCAGGCATCCCCGATGCCGGGAATGAGGGTCGCAGCCACCCCCATGGATTACCGTGGTATACTGAAGGAGCTGCTTAGCAGCTACCTCAGTGAGGACAATTGCGAAGACCACTATCGGGCCCTTCGCACCGCCACCGCCCAGTCCTGGGAGGATGAGGAGATGTTTGGACGCCGGATCCAACAGCTCGACTACGAGCTGGGGAAGCTCCTCGGCGAAGGGGAGCTACGGGCCATCCTGTTCGCAGGAGTACCCAACTATGTGCGGATATCCGCACGGGGAGCCAACACGGCCCGGACGAACTTCAGTCGACTGATGCACATGTGCAAGTCCTTGGGGGACGCCTACCGGGTGCTACACCCGGAATGTGCCTTGGCCCCGAAGCCCAAGGGTGAGGGAGGCAAACCCAATCTCACCCCGGTACCGAGGCAAGAGAAGGTGGAACGTAAGGCCGCACCAGTACTGGTGGCGACCGAGTATGCCCCCACGGGTGAGGATGAACCTCTAGTCGACCAACAGGGCCGCCTGTTGCTGCCGGCGATGCCGGTGATTGATGAGCAAGGTACGGTAGCGTACATCGCCCCGGCTGGGACGCAGTTCCAGGTCAACGAGGGAGCGGGACGGCGCGTCCCGTATGTGCGGACTACGGGGTATGCCCCGGTTACGGGTAACCCCCCCCAACCCCTGCCGACATGGGCGGTGCGTACGGAGGCACCTCCGCACATCGCTGGTAGAACCAACCGGCTGGGGGAGTCCATGTTCCGGTTGGCCCCGGGGCCCAAGGCCTACCAAGGGGCAGGCACTCGGGCACCTAAGGCAGGCAACCGGACCTATGAAGCCAACCCGACGCGGACGCCCGGGACGGCCGGCACGTCCGGATGTATGTTGTGCGGAGACCCCCAACACTGGGTGTCCTCATGCCCGCTCATCCCGGAGGACTCTCGACCGGCAGCGGCGCAACGCAAGGCATCCATTGGGGGGTATCCCGCCAGAGCACCGGCACCGGGTAGGCAGCAAGCTCCAGGAGGAGTACTGGCAGTCGAGGAGGCACCTCCTCTCCCGGATATCCCGGAAGACAGTACCCGGCCGAGCACGGGAAACGAGTAAGAGGAAGGACGACACGGGGTCGCTGGGGCAACCCTAGCAAGCCACCTCGGACTGCCGCGGGGAAAGCCCCACGGAGAGCGCGGTTGAGCCGACGCCGCATCAATCCCCGGGTACACCTTCCGGCCCCGACGACACGACGTCAGGGGATTGATGACCAACCTCCAAGGTTGGGAGTGTAGCATCCCTGGCCCCGACTTGGCGCCGACCCGGGACTGCGACCAGAGGGCACCAGGTGCCAGAACACGCCCGCCGTGTGGTGATGGTTGGCGGCCGTGGCCCGTGCCCCGCACTGGCATGCGGTGGACTACGCTACCCACACGTGAAAGAGGGATTTCTGATGGGTTTTTGCATACTTGTGAGGGACTTGATTTGAGAGAATCTGGGAGTGAGATTAGTGAGTGGGAATAGAATTAGTAGTGATAGTGGCCCCCGACGTGACGAGGTTAGACTCGGGTCGGGGCCACTCGGGGTTAGGGGGGGGCTACCTGGCCAACGTGCCGAGGCTCCCCCAGATGCACGTTAAGAGGGACAGCGAGGCGCCCTTGGCCCGCGCCCTCAGGAGAAAGACAACTGCGCGTTTGCTTTCCTCTTCTCCGTGTGCACTACCGTGCGTATCTGTTTGCTCTGCGAGCAGGCACGTGAGGAAACAGGCATACCACTCTCGTAGTTCCCCTTTCTGTGTTACCTGTCCCTTTCCTCCGAGGGATATTGACACGTGCCTGAGAGGATCGAGTTTTATACCACATATTTGGTGGAGCAGCAGGGGATTGGAGTGTTTGAGAAGAGACATTTGGGAGCAGCGGTTGGGTTGTTCCTGTTCTGTCTTTTTCTGTGGTTTGGGAATTATTTGCACCCGTTCACGGGAATCCCATTCCTGGCTCTCCAACCCTTCTCTTGTGGTCTTGCGATCTTTGGACACGCAGGCAACTGGACTGTGGCTGTCTAGAGACCAACATGGCTACCCTCCCTGGCACGACGGTGCCCGAAGGGGTAGACCCCGCGTCCCTGGACGCATCCCTCGTCACCGCGGGGGACGGTGCCCAACCCGGCGTTCTCCCTACGGGCGAAGCAGAGCTGGGCGTGACACCCGGTAGCGGACTGGAGTCTACAGGCGGCCAAGTACCTCCTGCTCCCGTTCCTCCGGCTGTCCCTCCTGTGGGAGCCACCCCGGGGTCAACGGCGTTTGAGTCCGCTCGCAGCAGACGTCTCCCTCCTGTCAGTTCTACTCCTCAACCTCCAGGGATAGCCCCTGGTGTGTTTACTCCTGGACCCACACATGGCAGCTGGATGTATACACCTCTTCCTGTGGGCGCTAGCAGTGCCAGGGGCACCGCTGCAACTGGTTCTACGGGTCACCTTAAGACATTGACTCCTGGGACCGGCCAAGCTTTTCCTCCCCTTGTGTCCTACGAGGCGGGGAGCTCCAAGACCGGTAACCGAAGCAGGCGGAGGCGTCGGCGTCGTCGTCGTCGCTTGTAAGGTGAAGCGCAGCGAAGCGCCGTCCGCGACCGCACACTCGTGCTCGCACGGTCCCTCGCTCGCCACCCAACGCCCACCCTCAACGCACGCGCGGTACGACGGCGGATAACCTACTCAGTGTCGGTCGGTCGCGCGCAACACGTGCGCGCGAAGAAGACGTCCGCGAAGATGACGGGTGCGAAGGGGATGAGCTTGACGTCGGTCGTTCTCGGGTTATAGGATTCAAAGGTGTTTATGTCGATGGGCTTGAGTCCTCCCTCCGTTCTCCACCCTCGGTCGCAGGCACGCACGCTTTTATACCCTCTGGCACACCCCTCGGGTCGCTCACAGGGCCCTCGGCGTAGTCCCTCTTGTTTGCCACACCAGGTGGTCCGAAAACGCAGGTCAGCACTCGTCGCGGCACACCCCCCTCTCAGAAGGGGCAATCTGAGGGGGTGGGCTACTTGCAAGATCGTTCTTGCATACTATTGGTAAGCACTTTACACGCTCCCAAACGCTGTCCCAGAGGCTGGAAACGGGATATGCGATACTACTGGTTCCCGTCGAGCTATGGAAATTCCAGCACCATTGTTGGCCTTCCATAATGGGCCCTCTGGAGGGGTCCCAGGGCCACTGTAAGCCACGCATCCTGCCACGTGTCAAAATATATGTGTGGAAGATCTTTGGGGGGTTCAAGATTCATCCGGAAGGCGTTCGAAGCTTTCGGAAGAATCTAGAATCCACAGGATGCGGTCCGAAGAAGATCACGGATCAAGTACGGATGTAGTTAGCATGACATCAGTGGCTTGACGACCGAATTGGATCAAGTAAGGGTCGAACCCCTACATCGCTCTAGCACCAGCGAGACTAGTTCCTCCAGCTCTGAGGAGGGATATGACTGGGACGCATCTCCTGGTCCCACCCAGCGCAGGCTAGTCGAGTTTGACTTCCCTGCCCACCAAGTGGAAGATGCCACCCTGAACAAGGTCACGTATTGGGGTAACTACCGGCTAGAGAACTAAGACCAAGGTTACACTCGGAGGATGGCCAAGAAGACGGCATCCCTGAACCGGCGAATGCAGCCGAGCTTCGGGGGTCATCCTAAGTTTTCCGGGAAGAGACCGGCGCTTATCTTTGCCTTCCTGCGCCGGTTTGTCAAGGCATGTAACGACAGCGATGTCGCCAAGGGCAAGGCACTCTACCTCCTGGTTAACTTCATGACCGGAGAAGCGGAACAGCGGTTCGCACAGGTTTTACTAGATTCTGCCGGACACACTGTCGGGCGTACCGTTGGGAGCTATCCGGAAGCGGTCAACTGGCTCATGTCCAACTACGCTGACGCGGACTTGTAGCAATATGGTTGACCGTATTGTGACCCTATATTAGGGGGGCTACTTCTAACCCTTAACTTTCAATTTGGGAGTCCGTACTGGTCACGGTATCTTTAAGTTACGTATGACCAGAGGGACTTGCATCTTGGGGTGGAGGGTAGTTAGTAGTGTCTCCGAGGGTTTATAACGAGGGGGCCGGCGGCGAATCCACCGCCGGCCATGGTAGAACAACAAACTCCTCCCATTTGGGCTCCCATCTTGGTCCCGTGGCTTGTGCTCCAAGGACAGCAACCTTGGCCTCCCGGTGACGTTGGTGCCGATCCCCCTTGGTGAGTGTTTCCTGAGAGTGGACGTGCAGCGGATACCTATTGTGCTACATTGGTGGAGCAGCAGGGGACGGGTTTTAGTCACCCATGTGGTGACGCCGACGTCGGCCCTGGCGCACGGATAGGGATCCCGTCCTTTTCTTGTACTCGTGGTGCTGCGATCTGGTTGATTGTTTTGAGTGGTCGCGTTTGACTGCGATCTACGGTGACTCTCCCCCAACTACCCCCTCGCTCTCTTATTCGTGGTGACTGTTACGTCGGTTGACTGATTGTGACTATGTCTACCCAAGAGACGGGGAACGTTCAAGATGACGGATCGGCGTCGACGCCGACCCCGGAGCTGAATCCGGGAACCGGGATCGGTAACCCGATCGACAACATTGAGCCGCCGATGCTCTCCGGTGCCGGATCGACGTTTGGTACGGCACGGACGGCCGGGGGCGGTGGACCGCCGCAACCGTCCTCTGCCGACCTCACTCCGCCGCCACCTTCACCAGGGGACTCCCTGATGGCATCATTGGCTCGCATCGAGGCCCGGTTCACCGGACTCGACGCCCGTCAAGAGCGTACAGAGGACGCAATGGCAGTGCTGATGTCAACACGCCACTTGACGGTACCCCGTCGTGTTCCTCCCACACCGGTACGGTTCGAACCGGCCGGACTACTTTCGGAGTCCACCAGGGTCAACCCCGGTGTTGCTACTCCTGGACAACCCCCGGACACGGCGGGTTATGGATCCGACTCGTCAGCCGAGTTGGAACGTAGCCATACGGAGCGCTACGCTCGGAGCACCCAGAGCGGGCTCCGCGGACATGGTCCGGCGGATATTTATACCGGAACAGAGTCGGCGATGGGGGGAGACGGTACCGTCTCGCAGTACCCCCTCGACGACGGAAGCCAGGCAACTCGGGTACCCGAGGCGCCGACGCCGGAAGTTCCAGCGTCACTGGTGCAAGCGATGACAGCGCAGGTTACTGCGAGCTTACTGAAGCGGATGGAGTCCGATGAGTTTACTCATCAACTGGCCAAGCGACTGGATATCCAGGACGCTGACACGGAGATCGTCAACGAAGTCTTCAGGTCGGTACTGACTCCTGCACGTTATCGTTTGGAAGACCGATCCGCTACCGTATCGGAATCGATGCGTACTACCTCGCACCGAGCTATCCGCTCTATGCAGACCCTTATGAAGGGAGTCCCTATGTTCGGGGGCCCGAACGGACGCCCGTGGGCAGTCATTGGCTTCTTGACTAGCTTCAAGGCGGCCGCTGACAAGGCACTCGTTAACGAGGGGCTGGCTCTGGAGATCCTCCCGTTTTTTGTTGATGAACGGGTACGAGGCATCCTCCGCCAGGCATCCCCGATGCCGGGAATGAGGGTCGCAGCCACCCCCATGGATTACCGTGGTATACTGAAGGAGCTGCTTAGCAGCTACCTCAGTGAGGACAATTGCGAAGACCACTATCGGGCCCTTCGCACCGCCACCGCCCAGTCCTGGGAGGATGAGGAGATGTTTGGACGCCGGATCCAACAGCTCGACTACGAGCTGGGGAAGCTCCTCGGCGAAGGGGAGCTACGGGCCATCCTGTTCGCAGGAGTACCCAACTATGTGCGGATATCCGCACGGGGAGCCAACACGGCCCGGACGAACTTCAGTCGACTGATGCACATGTGCAAGTCCCTGGGGGACGCCTACCGGGTGCTACACCCGGAATGTGCCTTGGCCCCGAAGCCCAAGGGTGAGGGAGGCAAACCCAATCTCACCCCGGTACCGAGGCAAGAGAAGGTGGAACGTAAGGCCGCACCAGTACTGGTGGCGACCGGACATACCCGTACGGGTGACGATGGACCTCTAGTCGACCAACAGGGCCACCTGTTGCTACCAGCGACGCCGGTCATTGATGAACATGGTACTGTAGCGTACAACGCCACGGCTGGGACGCAGTTCCAGGTCAACGAGGGAGCGGGACGGCGCGTCCCGTATGTGCGGACTACGGGGTATGCCCCGGTTACGGGTAACCCCCCCCAACCCCTGCCGACATGGGCGGTGCGTACGGAGGCACCTCCGCACATCGCTGGTAGAACCAACCGGCTGGGGGAGTCCATGTTCCGGTTGGCCCCGGGGCCCAAGGCCTACCAAGGGGCAGGCACTCGGGCACCTAAGGCAGGCAACCGGACCTATGAAGCCAACCCGACGCGGACGCCCGGGACGGCCGGCACGTCCGGATGTATGTTGTGCGGAGACCCCCAACACTGGGTGTCCTCATGCCCGCTCATCCCGGAGGACTCTCGACCGTCAGCGGCGCAACGCAAGGCATCCATTGAGGGGTATCCCGCCAGAGGCCCGGCACTGGGTAGGCAGCAAGCTCCAGGAGAAGTACTGGCAGTCGAGGAGGCACCTCCTCTCCCGGATATCCCGGAAGACAGTACCCGGCCGAGCACGGGAAACGAGTAAGAGGAAGGACGACACGGGGTCGCTGGGGTAACCCTAGCAAGCCATTCCGGACTGCCCAGGGGAAAGCCCCGGAGCCGACGCTCATCAATCCCCGGGTACACCTTCCGGCCCCCACGACACGGCGTCAGGGGATTGATGACCAACCTCCAGGGTTGGGAGGAGAGGACGAGAAGGCCTGTCACATGGAACCAGACAAGGGCCCTGTCCAGGATGCCCGACCTACACCGGATATCGGTGTAGGCCACGTACTGTTCACCTTCGAGAACTTCAAGGTATTAGCCACACTGGGGGTTGACCCCCAGTCGACCCGATCGTATTACCCTGTACTGGATACAGGGGCTGGACCGAACCTGATCCGGAAGGATACCCTCCCGGACAAGTGGCTCCCGCGAGTCAGAGTGACTCGGGGACCCAAGATCGAGGATGCGAATGGTCGTCTCATTCGTACGACCGCAGCGATGTCGCTGCAGGTCACCATTGGGGAGCTCACTACGGAAGTTGTCTTCCTGGTGTGTGAGACTCTATCTGTGCCCTGCATACTGGGGTGCACCTTCATCAACGTCCACGTTGATGCAATCCGGCCGGGCCGGAGGACCGTCAAGCTGCAAGAGGCCGACGGGACGAAGAGAGGACAGACAGCTGTCGTCAGGGACCTGACGCTACAAGGGGGCCACGCTAACGTGGCTGAGGTATACGCAAGCGTAGAGCCGAAGACACTCCGGCTGGCCGAGCGGACCCGCGTTGAGCCGTTATCGGAGACCGTCCTCCCGGTTAACTGTGACCTCGCAGGCATCTGCAGAGTCCAGTCCAACCTACGAACCTACAAGCGCCATGGGTTGACCATGGCCAACGGTATCGTAGACCTCCCAGCGGGGGGGTCATCACTGCTCGTGATGGCGAACTATCGCCGTAAGGCAGTCACCCTTCCGAAAGGAACTATCCTCGGGATCGCCGAGCTCTACGAAGGAGACATCCTTACCCCTGACAAGGAAGGTCCAGTCAGGCACCCGGAAGCGGGAAAGGCGCAGAGTCGGCGCCGGGATCTCGAACCGCCCCGAGTTTGCGACCACCGGACGGTCAGCAATAGCCCCAGAAACCGGAGTCCCCAACTCGAGGGGGGGCACAGGGCCGCCGACAGTTGAAGAAGGCGCCCGAGGAGGAACGGGCGGAGTAGTCGGCGACCGGACGGCCACGCCAAGACTCGCTGCAGGCAAGCGCGGTGCCGGAGGAGCTTGAAGTACCGGCACAGCCAGAGGGGGACGCAACCGCGCCGGCGACGGTTCAGGCAAGGCCACCGGGGCGACAGGCGCAACTGGAGGAAGTGGAGCCGCCGCAGACGCCCGACCGACCGCCGCGGCCCATCCCGACTCTTGTACCGGCGGCCCAGTTGGCAGGAGATCGAGGGCGACCGGAGCAGGAAGGCTGCCTAGCTGCGGCCACGCCGGCAGCGGCGTCGCCAGCTGCACCTTGGCCGGAGAGGACTGGTAGACCACCTGCACCCAACCTGAGCCATCTCGACGCGGGCTGTTCTGGTCGGCGATCGCGTTCAAGAAGCTCCGGTCATGCACCGGGAGCTGACGCCGGAAGTCAATCATCGCCTGGAAGAGCTCCTGGTACCCCTCGTCCTGGCTGCACAGGAAGTCGACGGTCAACTTGTCGACGATCCAGACCATGATGAGGTCGGGGAGAAGCCAAAGCCGGCTAGACACCAAGACCTCGTGGAGCCGGTGGTTGGCCGCCAAGACCGTCATCTCGGAGGTGTACATCATGTACGGTATGGAATGGAAGAAGCCCTTGATCGACGCCTGGGTCAAGGCGTCCAGAAAGTACCAGGTGAAGGGGATGCTGGATGGAGCAAACCCGACCGGGACCTCGACTTCCTGCTGCTGCGGGATGACCTTGGGGTAGTACGCCGCCCGGTTGACCTTGTCCAGCTTCCAGAACTCTTGATGGTTGCAGCTCACGATGAAGTCACGCTTGCGCCCGCGCCGCTCGCCTTGCTCCCGCGCCGGCGACAACGCGGGTTCCGGGTCAAGAAAGGTGGCTCCAGAGCGACCATGCTCGGACGGGGATCACAGTTCAGGCTCCCGGACACCTTGAGCGCCTCGTCCCAGACCTTGAGCACCCGATGGACGTACTCTTCCTCCTCTGGCCACCGGATAACGGACGCAGACACGTGACGCTCGGTCAAGGGTAGATCCAGCACCAGCGCGAAGGGGAGATCTTCCAGGCGAGCAACCCAATAGGAACCCGAAAAACTCTGGGAGCGGTCTTGAGCCAGGCGCATCTGGTCCGCCGCATGGAGACGAGTCTTGTCCATCTCCGTCAAGACTCCGCCCTGGAGTTCCTTGCGCCAGATGACCAGGCAATCCTGCTGGCACTGGGCCGCGCTGGCGTTGCCGACCACCGTAGAGTAGCGCCGGCCCGTAAGAGGATCCTGCCCAAGAAGCATCTCCGGGAGACCCGCCGGGGGGGTCTCGACCGGGCGCGACGCAGAAGCCGGGGGACCTCGATCCGCCTCCGCCGCGGCGACCGACGCCGGCACCGACACCCGAGGAACCGGAGGCAAGAGAAGGGCATGGCCGCCCGAGCTCTCCTCTGCAAAACTCGCCGCCGGAACCGCGGGCCCAACTTGGATCTCGGAACTGGACATGACGTCCAGAGTCCGGGGGAACGGGAGTGTCAAGGTGAAGGAGGAGGGGGGGGGGGCAGGATTGGGGCAGGTAATCGTACTCGGGGTGAAGACACTCGACCTCGGCACCGGTGTGGACGTGCTCGAGGCTGTGCACGGTGGCACCTGGTTCGGCCCGAGGACGTGCCGGACTAGGGAGGGAGCTATGTAGCATCCCTGGCCCCGACTTGGCGCCGACCCGGGACTGCGACCAGAGGGCACCAGGTGCCAGAACACGCCCGCCGTGTGGTGATGGTTGGCGGCCGTGGCCCGTTCCCGGCACTGGGATGCGGTGGACTGCGCTACCCACACGTGAAAGAGGGATTTCTGATGGGTTTTTGCATACTTGTGAGGGACTTGATTTGAGAGAATCTGGGAGTGAGATTAGTGAGTGGAAATAGAATTAGTAGTGATAGTGGCCCCCGACGTGACGAGGTTAGACTCGGGTCGGGGCCACCCGGGGGTATGGGGGGGCTACCTGGCCAACGTGCCGAGGCTCCCCCAGATGCACGTTAAGAGGGACAGCGAGGCGCCCTTGGCCCGCGCCCTCAGGAAAAAGACAACTGCGCGTTTGCTTTCCTCTTCCCCGTGTGCACTACCGTGCGTATCTGTTTGCTCTGCGAGCAGGCACGTGAGGCAACAGGCATACCACTCTCGTAGTTCCCCTTTATGTGTTACCTGTCCCTTTCCTCCGAGGGATATTGACACGTGCCTGAGAGGATCGAGTTTTATACCACAGGGAGGAGAGAACGGGAAGCCCAGTCACGTTGAACCAGACAAGGGCCCTTTCCAGGATGCCCGACCTACACCGGATATCGGTGTAGGCCACGTACTGTTCACCTTCGAGAACTTCAAGGTATTAGCCACACTGGGGGTTGACCCCCAGTCGACCCGATCGTATTACCCTGTACTGGATACAGGGGCTGGACCGAACCTGATCCGGAAGGATACCCTCCCGGACAAGTGGCTCCCGCGAGTCAGAGTGACTCGGGGACCCAAGATCGAGGATGCGAATGGTCGTCTCATTCGTACGACCGCAGCGATGTCGCTGCAGGTCACCATTGGGGAGCTCACTACGGAAGTTGACTTCCTGGTGTGTGAGACTCTATCTGTGCCTGTGGCAAAAACCACTAGCACACACGGCACCCAAGTTGGGGCGGTGTGCTAGGGCTGCCTCCCGTGTCGGGGGAACCGGAAGAAGTGCAAGTCGCACACACTCTGTCCCTGTTGTGGGGCAAACCCCCCACGGACAAACAAGAGGATGGTGTGTGGTCCAACAGTTTCTTGGTCGGGACGGGGACGCAGGGCCAAGCCCCGCTGTCCCTCCCCTTATCCCCCCAGGGTCCACTCAGAATCTCGCCACTCAGAATCTCCCACCCCAGCACCTGCCCACCGGGCCACACGAAAATTCAAGACGATAAATGCAGAAAACCCTCAAATCCAAGTTGGATTTACTACTAAGCTAACTATCCCAAACTTAGGGAATATGGACCCAAATGCAGGGGGAGGAACGGATCAGGCTAGTGGCCTGCCGCCCCTTGCATGGCACGTGTTGCCCCCCTACCTGGGGGTCAATACTGCCACAGTGCCCTGCATACTGGGGTGCACCTTCATCAACGTCCACGTTGATGCAATCCGGCCGGGCCGGAGGACCGTCAAGCTGCAAGAGGCCGACGGGACGAAGAGAGGACAGACAGCTGTCGTCAGGGACCTGACGCTACAAGGGGGCCACGCTAACGTGGCTGAGGTATACGCAAGCGTAGAGCCGAAGACACTCCGGCTGGCCGAGCGGACCCGCTTTGAGCCGTTATCGGAGACCGTCCTCCCGGTTAACTGTGACCTCGCAGGCATCTGCAGAGTCCAGTCCAACCTACGAACCTACAAGCGCCATGGGTTGACCATGTCCAACGGTATCGTAGACCTCCCAGCGGGGGGGTCATCACTGCTCGTGATGGCGAACTATCGCCGTAAGGCAGTCACCCTTCCGAAAGGAACTATCCTCGGGATCGCCGAGCTCTACGAAGGAGACATCCTTACCCCTGACAAGGAATGTCAAGTGGAAGCACTTGAGGTACTGGCGGTCACAAAGACCACCGAGCTGAAGGAACCCGACGCCGGGATACCTAACCTATCAACAGCTCCGGCGGGCATTCCGCCAAAGGACCAAGAAGCCTTGAAGGTACTGGCCGAGGCTGACCTCGACCATCTTCTCCCTTCGGTAGCCGAAGGGGTACGACGGATGCTAAGAAAGCATGACGTCATGTTGACCGGCGGGGCTCTGGGTACCATTGGGGCAACCCAACACCGTATAGATCTGGTACCAGGTGCACGACCAGCGTGGTCTCAACCGCATCGCGCGGGACTTATGCAACGAGAGATCGTTGATGGAGAAGTGAAGAGGATGAGCGAAGCTAAGGTGATCCGACCATCGATGTCGGAATTGGGCGCCCCAGTAGTGATCGTACCGAAGAAGGATCAAACCCCTCGGTTCTGCATCGATTATCGACGCCTCAACTTGGTTACCAAGAAAGATTCATACCCTTTACCAAGGATGGACGAGTGTATCGACTCCCTGGGGGAAGCCACAGTATTTACCACTATCGACTGCAATGCCGGGTACTGGCAGATCCCAGTTGCGGAGGAGGATATCCCCAAGACGGCGTTCGTCTGTCACAGTGGAGTGTACGAGTTCCTAAGTATGCCCTTCGGATTTTCCAACGCCCCCGCCACATTCCAGCGGGCCATCGACATTATACTCTCGGGAGTCAAGCGGCGTAACTGCCTCGTGTACCTGGACGATGTCATCATCTTCTCGCGTAACATGGATGACCATGTGGAAGACCATGTGGAACATGTCGACGAGGTACTCACCCTCTTGCGGAACGCCGGGGTAACCCTGCGCCTCAAGAAGTGCGCCTTCTTTCAGCAGACCGTCGAGTATCTGGGTCACCAGATCACACCAGGTAAACTGGGAGTGCTCGAAGCTAATACCCGGGCACTCCGGGATGCACGATACCCAACCACCCAGACACAGCTAAAACGCTTCCTGGGGATGTGCAACGTATACCGACGGTAAGTCAAGGACTTTGCCCGTATAGCCAAACCGTTAACGGTTCTGACGAGCAGCGCCTTGCCAAAGGTACTCCAACCTCCCTCGCCTAGCGACGGAGAGGCATTTGAGCTGCTCAAGCAAGCTCTGCTAGCCCCACCCGTGCTTGCGTTGCCGCATAGACGCGGGACCTTCGTCATCGACGTCGATGCCTGCGATACCCAAGTGGGATGCACCCTGTTACAGGGAGAGACAATCATCGGTACCGATAATGCTATCCCGGACCTACATCCGGTGGGGTACTTCGACCGGACACTCAACCTGGCTGAGCGTAACTATAGTGCCACCGAGCGCGAGTGCCTCGGAGTCATATGGGCAGTGCAACTGCTCCGGCCATACCTGGAAGGATCCAGGTTCATCGTGAGGTCCGACCACGAACCTATACGATGGCTCCTCAACCTTGGTGACAAGGATTCCGACAGCGACGGTCGGCTAGCCCGGTGGAGGCTGAAGATGGCCGAGCACGACTACCGGACCATATATAAGGCCGGCTCTACCCATCATCTTGGAGACGCGCTGTCGCGACTCGATACACAGAGCGGGGATACCCGACAGGTGGACGAGGACATCCCGGTTGTACCGGTTTGCATGGTGGGTAACGCCACCCAAGGTATGGTTGACCATACCATGGCACACCGTGCGTGCCCATTAACCCTCGCGGAATTCCGCGAGGCACACGCCAATGACGATGACTGTAAACGCCATCGCGCAAACCTCCTGGCCGGCACGGCCGGCATCGTCTCCGAGAATGAGGACGGACTCATATACGGGCGGGCACCCGCCGATGGACGGCATCAAGTCGTGGTTCCCGTGGTCTTACGGCAAGCCGTCATGGAACGAGAACACGAGAACCCTACAGCCGCACAACCGGGGGGTTCGCGCATGTTCGCAGCAATGCGAAGGTTCTTCTACTGGCCAGCAATGGCCGTCGACTTAGTCGGCCACGTGCGGGGATGCCACCCGTGTGCACGGAATCGTATGATTCTTCATAGGCGGGCATCCGCTATGAAGCTATTCCCCCCGGATGGGCCCAACGAGCAAGTCGCTATCGACATACGCGGGCCACTTCCGGTAACGGAAAAAGGGAACAGGTACATCCTGGTCATGTCAGACCGCTTTACTAAGCTGTCACGAGCAGTAGCGATCCCGAACGACACGGCCTACACGATCATGAACGCAGTGGTTGACCACTGGATCAGTGCTTACGGAGTAATGAAGCAACTCCTCTCCGACAACAGAGCAAACCTTACGTCAGCATTCTGCACTAAGGTCATGAGCATGTTCGGTATCGAACCACGTCGGGCATCCGACTACCACCCGCAATCCAACGGGCAGGTGGAGCGGTTCAACCGCACCATCATCAAGATGCTCCAATGCTATGTGGCGGAACACACGAACACGTGGGACAGGCTTCTGTCCGTATTGACCCTGGCATATAATGCCAGGCCCCACCGGAGTACCAGCATTGCTCCACTGGAATGGGTCATGCCAATGGGCGTCGGTAATCTGAAGCTGCCACCGGGCAGATGCACTCGGTATGACAAACCGAAGGGCCGACCGGCCGAACGGATCCACTTAGCTTGGTTGGCCAAGCTATCGTGGATGATTCCTAAGCTCAAGGGTGCCCTTGACCGTACACAACTTCGATACAAGAAGAACTTCGACACCCGACTACGGGTACGCAACGCAACCCTGGTAACAGGTGACTGGGTCTACATCAGACACCAGAAGTTCCGAGGGAACAAGCTTATGCAACCGGTCAAGGGACCGTACCAGATCCTGCACAGAGATGATCACTCTGTAATCCTGCACTCCGATACGCAGATACAACGCATCAATCTAAATGATGTGACACCTGCTCCGAAGCCGGAGCAGCCTCAGCCGGTACCGGCTGGGTTGCTACATGAAGCTCTTACAACCCACCGGTCAGATGACCCGGTGGGGCCGGATGGGATTCCATACCAAGTAGAGAGCGTGGTCGGACACACCGACCCGGACCTACCAGGACCCTGGTACGTCAAGGTGATGTGGGTCGGATACGACTCACCCACCTGGGAACAGGCGGCGAATATACCACGCCAACTTCTCATGCCTTACATGAGGCGACGACGCCTACTGTAACAACCCAACCAACACCGACTTCGGCTGTTGGGGGGTGAGGCTTATAACTACTAAGTAGGGTGTCACATGGATTCGGCAAGACTTAGGTTCACTAAGTTGGAGCGGACTTAGGCAAACTAAGTGGGCTATTGACTTTAACAGGTTTACTTGAAAGAGATGACTAACCCGATAATTTCATAGTAACCTGAGGCTTACACCAAGGTAAACCTTCATCCATGGGGCAAGTGACGGACCGAGGAAGGTTGACCTTCATGAGTGTTTAACCAACCAGGATGGGTTGGGGGCGCGAGAAAAACCAAGGCAAGCCACTGCTAAGGCAGACGGGGTACTCCCCAAAAGGCAGCCATCGGTGTCATGCAAACGCCCCAGCGGGGGATGAGTTTATACTCACTACGACCCGGCCACCATAAGGGTCACCGGGTCCCTCTCCCTCATAACAACAGCACTCCTCAGTGGGTACCCTCACTGCCCGAAGGAGGCCACTCACGCGTAGACGCGTACACCTCCATGCTCCACCGGTCGGCAATCTCGCGACGGTCAATCGCCGGGGTTACCTCAGTGCAAAGCTCCACGAGGGTGCTGCGGCCAGCCTCCACTTCCTCCAGAGCTATCTGGAGGCGGTCCAGCACACCACCGAAGCCACGCGCGGAACCAACCAGCGCAGCACCTGGGGGGATATCCCCCCAGCTAACAGAGAGACCCTCCCGCAGCTCGCGGGCAAAGAGGGCGTCAACGCCCTCATACCATAGACAGGGACCCCCGTCAGGCATGACAGGGGCGGAAGGTGACACTGGCGCAGCCAGAGGAACCACAGGAGGCGATACAGCTACCACCGGAGCCGGTGCCGCCCGATACGAGGCCCGGTGGGACCCCACGTAAGGGGCTCCACCGTAAAACCGGCGGGACTCCGCCCGGCGACGGGACACCTCATGCTCCCCACCCATAGAGTCCCACTCTCGGGGACGACGGCCAACCGCCACCGGTATCGGGTTACCGAACCACAGAGCCAAGACCTGGAGAGGGTCATGGATAACCATGGGAATACCCAGGTCAGGAACAGTTTCGGTGGATGCCCACCCACGGTAACTGGACTCACCCGGCTGAGTACGCCGGATGCGCAACGAGTGACGAGGCAAGGGGGCAGCCCCAGCCTGCGGATCCCGGTACGGGGGAAGGGTCAACACCCCAGCCCAGTTCACGGCATCGTGAACGGCCAGGAGGGCCTCGAACTCCCGGGCCAACCCGGTCTTGGCAGCAATCATGTCTACGCCCAGCTGCCCGATATGCCGACGGGCACCCGTCGGAAGATGAAACAGTCGCCCTTGCCTGCGGACGGACAGCAAGAAGGAGGAAGCCTGCCCGAGGGTAACCTCGAGGGTGAAGGTCCCCTGCATCGGGTGGACAGGCCGGGAGGCCAACACACTACCGAAGTATCAGAGACAGGAGCCGGTGTCAGACCGGAAAGCCGGGGCGGGCTCCCACCCCTCCTGCCGCAGAGGCGGGCGCACGGGAGTGTATACCGGCGCACGACCGTTGCCGGTCTGCAACGCACACGTTATATCGGTGCGGAACGCATCCGCCATGACACCATGGTTGCGACGCCAGCTCGACGCCGACTTCAGCCCCGCCATGGGCGGGTACGGAGCCGTCAACGTCAGATACGGGGATACCCCCGGGTAGTACTCAAACCCGGGATACCGGCCGGTATCGGCCACCGTCTGCCCGAACGCTACAGGAGCCACCGCAGCCGCAACCCCCCGAGCACTAGCCGGGTATTCAACCTTCCGCGGCAACGCGGGGGCAACCAAGTCGCATATCCCGAAAGCGGGGTCGAGAAAGACTTCACCCCGCCCCACCCGGGTGCGCCAGAGCTGCGCATGCCGGTCGTCCGGCTGACTCAGGATCCAATGATGCTCCACCCGGACCGCATTCAGCTGGTTGACCAGCCGCGCCAACTCCCGCTCCCAACTCGGGTCCAACTTGATACGCCGGGAGGACCCTCCACGGTGGCTCGGTGGGTGGAAGTCCACCCGCATCCGCCCAGCGGCGTCCATGGACTCTTGCACGGTGAGGCCTCATACCCGAGCTACCAAGTCGGTCACCGACATGGAGGGGTGGCCCGCCACCAAGGCGACGCCGCCACCCAGCGGGGCAACCCGGGCGGGCCCAGGATGAATCGGCGGCGCCGGGGGAAGCCCCACCGGCAGATGGGCCGGCGCCGCAGGCGCACGGGGGCGAGGAGGAAGAAGAAGGGCGGGCGCCCGCCGGGAGTAGCTCCCGGAGTCCACCGCCATCGGGTTAGATACCTCTCGACCACCGGTCGCCCGCGGCACCGCGGAAAGAGCGCCGTCGTTACCCGGGCCCGACGAAGGCACCACGGGGACGGAGGGGTTAGACCTGTCAACCTCCCCCGCAGACGGACCACCAACCGGGCGGGAGCCCGCGCCGTCTTGACCCGCCGTCCCGGCCGGGGTGCCGCCACGACCCTCAGAAGCACCGGCTGCACCGTTTTGAGGGAGAGCCACGCCGGCACCGGCGACAGGAGCCATTCGGGCCGCCGGAGGAGTAGGAGTAGAGGCCGCAACACGCGGTTGACCGCCCCCTGACGGAGCCTTCGTGCCGCTGCAAACGGACGACAATCCGCCCGGCGCGCCTTCCGCAGCCACACGGACGGTCACCCGATCGTCGTCCTCCGACGAGCTCGCCAGGAAGCACTCGGCAGCGGTGGCGGAGACGGGAACGTCGTCCTGCATCCCCTTCTCCTCCTCAAGCAGGAGGTCGTCCTCGCCCCCGGGCACCCGGGGGTCCGACATGGTGGATCCGAGGTAGCAGGGGCGCCCAATGCCAAAACGCCGCAGCCGGCTCGACCCGGTACAAGGAACGCTCGCGGACGAGCCAGGGAAGCGCGGGCACCCGCGCTTATAACCACACGCTCGGCACGAGCGATACGGCAGCGCGGGACGACCCGCGCTAGCCGAGCTACGAGGTCGCTCCACCCAGGTACCTGGGTCGGGGCCACGCCCCCCCCCACACGGGGTAATCAAGGGGGGTCACGCCACAACCGCCCCCACGCAACGCGGGCAGCCCCCGCCCACCCCACTCACTCGTCCACACGAGAGGGGCCCCCCTGCCACCAGGCGCCTGGTGGCAGATCCGCTTGCACCACCCCTCGGAAAGGGGGGTCGTGAACAAAAACCCGCATCGGGAATTCAACGGTCCGGAAAACGGATCGTGTGAGTACCACAGAAAGGGGGGCACCCCCCTCAGACAACCCCGAAAAGAGGTGTCTGTCGCGACAGGGCGCAAAGCCCCACCCGACAGGTAAACGGTCGCGCGACCCACTTACATTCGGAAACCCGAATGCAACTCGACCCGAGGACGGGCCGAATCTAAGGGGGGGATATGTAGCAATATGGATGACCGTATTGTGACCCTAATACAGGGGGACTACTTCTACTCCTAAATTTCAACTTGGGAGTCCGTACTGGTCACGGTATCTATAAGTTACGTATGACCAGAGGGACTTGCATCTTGGGGTGGAGGGTAGTTAGTAGTGTCTCCGAGGGTATATAACGAGGGGGCCGGCAGCGAATCCACCGCCGGCCATGGTAGAAACAACAAACCCCTCCCATTTGGGCTCCCATCTTGGTCCCGTGGCTTGCGCTCCAAGGACAGCAACCTTGGCCTCCCGGTGACGTTGGTGCCGATCCCCCTCAGTGAGTGTTCCCTGAGAGTGGACGTGCAGCGGATACCTTTTGTGCTACACCAGGCTCGCCGGACAGCAACGAACACAGCGTGGCCCGCGAAAGAGGAGAGGGGTCATCTGTCAGTGGGAACGACCCAACGGCGGCATCTCATTGGCTGTTGCGCCACCACGCCTCGCTATTCACTCAGTTTTGCCCATACTGAGCTTTTCCGTGTGTGCACACAGCATGTGGACGGCGGTATTGCAACAATATAACGCTGCACGTGGCAGAAAATGCTGCCATTCATAGGCAGATCGCGCTGCCTTCCTGCAAAACAAGGAGCAGATACCCGAGATCGGGTCAATATGTGCTGCGTGTCTCGTACGTTCGGCGTACAAGTGGGCAATCCCTGACAGTTTTCCAGCTTTGCAGCAAACCTCTGGGGGGGGCTAGCGACTGCTGTTGCACGTCGTCGAATACGCAATGACACGCAGTGAAGCTGGGCAATACCCCGCCAAGCACCCGTCGCGACACCGGAAAGTCGTTTGCCACCGGGAAGGCCACCTGTCTCCTTCCGCAATCATGTAGCCCCCTTGTTCTAACGACTCCATTGCATACATCGGTGCCCGCCACGCTCGTCCACTCAGTGGCGCCCACGAGGTCGTTTCAATTCGTATTCGTCCGAGTCGGTATCGAGTTGGTTGTGACGTTGTTGGAAACACTCTTACGGCATCGGAGAGATCTCGTTCTGCTCCTCACGACGGCGTGTCTAACTCAAAAACGTTTGAGAGCCATAAAACATTAGGTGTCTATAGTCATGCGCCACAGTTTTCACGACTCGTATATGAGAGAAGGCGGCCATGGCGCTCTCTTCTCGAAAAACATGTACGAGCAGACTGAGGAGCTCCTCTGGTGTTCAGCCGTCTTTCTCGTCTCTCCAGGAGATGGCTGGTTCTTTAGAAGAAAAAGGTACCCTCCTTTGGGGAGGGGCACCAATTGTTCACAACTCGCTTTTCACATGCGCACGGCATCCAGGGGGCCCCCTTACAGCCACACCCGGAAAAACTTGATTTTAAGTTCTTTCTGCGGGGCTCTCTTTGGTGCGTCTGACCAATGAGAGCGCGGAGAGCTGATCCAGCGTTGTCACCTGCGCATCCCCGTGTCACCGTCTCGCTGGGTAGCCGGGCGCCCCCTCCCCCCCTCTGGCACTGTTGCGCGTCCCTCCGCCCCCTTCTCCGCCTTCGACAGGAGGACTGGCCTCACATGGAGCTTCATGCCTGCTCCATTGGACGTGTTCTTCTTTTCTCGCCACTTGAGGCCCTGGAGGAGGTGTTTTTCTCCTCAATGATCGGGCATGAGCAGCATCTCTCTCGTCCCACAATGACGCTAAGAGGTGGTCCGAGACATTGTGGCGGCGTGTGGCGAGGCGATTGTGGCGCTGCAAACCGGGTGCCACAACCACGAGGTCGTTCCGGGACATTCTCAGACGTGGACCTTTGTGGCAAGCTGCAGTACAATATTTGATTATTTGCCTGAGCAGGAATACCAGCTGCCGGCCGTGCACAGTCCCAGTCCGCCCCCCCCCCCCCCCCCCCCCCCTCCGCCAACCCCCGCCTGAACACCCACCCCCCTCCAGCCCCCCCTCACTGCAGCCACGCCATCATAACAGCCTTTACCTGCGCGGGATCATAGGTGACGTTTCTAGGCGCTTGAACTGTGGCGGGAAGAGACAACACAACCAGGAGGCAACAGAAGCTGCGGCGCACAGTGGGGGTGAACGATATAGGGCTGTAATTAGTACCGAATTGACCGCAGGGAGCTCGAGCTGATTTTTCGCAACCGGCTACAACTTGGTCATCAGTGCCCCTCTCTTTCTGTTCTTCACACCGTTCAGGAGCCTCTGAGCTGGTGTATCCAGCTATGTGACTCACGAAAAGGTGCTCGTACGGGGTCATTTTTATATTTGAGGCGCTGTGCGGCTGGAGCCGGCTTCTCCGGCCCTCGAAAACGGCATTTCATACGTAAACACTGTGGAAGTCCCACAAACAGCAATGTGTGAACAACTGGTGCCACTTGTGAACAACTGGCGTTAGACGGATACGTAGCTCGTGCTCGCATTCGCATGCGCGGAATGTTAGGTGCATGTTTCAGTAATAGCGCCATGCGATGTGGCGACCTGGTTTGAGAAACATTTAGTACAGGGGTCTTGATAAATGTTCTTCAGTTGGAAGAACATCAGCAGTCGTAGCTCAGTTGGTTCCGTCAATTCGATAAGAGCGCGCGCCTCACACGCGCGAGGTCGTGGGTTCAAGTCCCACCGACTGTATCATTTTACCTCTTGCTCTTTGCGTACATCCTCGTAGATGCATGGCCCCCCCCCCTCCATGCGATGTGTGTCAGCGACCTGGTCCTCTCCGTCTTCCACGACAAAGTGACGGTCTGCACATGCGCCGTGCTGCCGCTCACAGAACAGCGCATCATCGCTGACTTCACAATCAAACTGCCACGCCGATGGGGCCCACTCAGTTGGTTCCCTTGTGTACCGGCGGCAGTATGAAGGGGGCGTCGCCCGAGACGGTCAAGCGCCTTCGCTTCGCAGTGGCGTGTGGTGAGGGGGCGACCGGATGGAACTGTCCGCGATGCCAAGCGCTGTAGTAAACCTCCCACCCGATGCGCGCCAGCACAAAGGATACTCACCCTTGTGGGCGCACGCCAACAAAGAGCTCTCACTCATCAAGGGAAGGACGACATAATCGGTTGTCAAGCCTACGAGAACGAGATGGAAGAAAGTCCCTGGCGAACTGCAGGCTGGTGCATATTCAAAGGCTAGCTGGGCAGGCAGCGGGCGTCGGCAGGAACGCCATTGGGTTGGCGAAAGCTAGACCAGAATCGCGGTCAAGGGCGCACTCAAGTGGAACGAGCCAAGAGAGGCACATGGTCTGCCTGCGGCATCCCCCCAGTTGAACGCGGACGCGTAGAGCCACAGGGGGTCACCCTAGGGAGTGGCTGGAAAGCAGGTGGTCACGACCACGACAGAGATGAATGTCAATGATGGAGTTGGAGAACGTTTCCTTCACTGGCCAGGATGCAGGCTGGTGGCTATATGCATGAACGGCTGGGGGCCCCTTGCTTTTGCAGAGCCATGGGCCTCCGGCGTCCAGCAGCCTGAAGGGGACTCCCGCAGAGTCCCCAGAAATCGTCCGCGTCCCGGGACGCCCGTCTCCCCCACGGCTTCACGCCCAAAAGGTCCGACCTGGTGTTTCCTGCGCCTCGCCGTATCGCCGGGGAGCCGCCCTGCGGGCGTGGACGACTTGCGAAGCCACCCCACGGTGGACAGTGTGTGATGACACGAGCCCTGCCCCTCCCTCTCCTTACAAGCCCCCCACCTGACCAGCACCTCCCCCCACTCCCGCCGCCGTTGCCCACCCGCCCCCCGCCCCCCTCCCATTCGCGCCCGCCCCTTGCGCCCTTTGCACTCCCTCCGAAAAACAAAACAAAAACAAAAAAGTCCCCAGCCATCCCCCCACCCTACAACAGCCCCTCAAACAGCTTGACCTTTTCTGGCGCCACCGCCGCCCTCAGCCACTCCACGTGCGGGGTGAGGCTGGTAAAGTACGCGGGGCCCCGCGGCTCGCAGCGGAAGCGGTCCGACGCGAAGAAGCCCGCGCTCACCGCAGAGATGGCAAAGCGCTCGCCGCCGCCAATAATACCAAACGGGCCACCCACGTCTCCTGCATAGGGGGAGGGGGACAGGGGTGAGGGGGAGGTGCCACCAGGAAGGCGGAATAGCAAGAGAGTGGGCGCACGATATGGACAGCAAAGAGTGTCCCGAACACAGGCGGCACGCAGGCGGTGAAGGAGCAGGCAGAGAGTGGGGATGGGGCTGTCAGAACTCATGCGTGACCGGCTGCAGCCACGCCCACCTCCCACCTCCGCCCCCCGGCTCTCTCCCGCCTACTGACGTGTGTCCCGTAGCCTGGCGGGCCGATGCGGCTGCAGCTGCACGGGACTGAAGCGGGCACACCAAAACTGGAGCGACAGGGCGAGCACGACGAGACTGGGAGGCCACAAAAGGACCACAACAACATCCCCGCCAGGTGCAAACGACCTGCCCTCCCACCCCCCCCCCGCCCCCCTTCCCCCAATCCCCCTCGCGTCCGCCCCATCGGCACAGCAGCAGCGGCGTCGACGGCAAAAGAGAGGCGGTGACGGCAGATGCACGACGACGACGCCAGGGGGCGGTCGCGCGTGCGGTCGCGCCTCCCCCCCGCCCCCCCCCCCCCCTCGTGGCAACGCACCCTGACACGTCCCCCGGCCGACGGTGCCCGCGCAAAAGGTGTCGGCGGGGCGGACGCCGCCGTCTGCACGAAACGCCGCGTCACAGTCCGCGTCATCCCACCGGCGGACGGTGGTGGCGCGGAGGCTGTCCACCAGCTGCGGCGCAACGTCAGACGACACGGCCACAGCGCCCCAGCCGGCAATCGCGCCGACAAGGTCAAAGAAGGACGCCTCGCCGCCACCACCGCCGCCACTGCCGCCGCCGCCGCCGCCGCCGCCGCCGCTGCGCGGCACGGCTGGCGCGGTGCCATTGGCAGCGGCGCCACCGCCGCCGCTGCCACCGCCTCCACTGCCGCCGCCGCTGCTACTGCCGCCGCTGCTACTGCCGCCGCTGCTGTTGTTGCTGCCGCCGCTGCCGGCGGCAGCGGCGGCAGCGGCAGGCACGGCCGGCGGTGCGGTGCCACTGGCGGCGGCGCCCCCCTCCCCCCCCCCGGCGGCAGCGGCGCCGTCGTCGCCCGCCACGCCCGAGCTGGTCCCCCCCCCCCGGCCAACGACGAGGGAGGCGGGGTGGAAGTTGGCGGCCAGCGCCACCCGCCAGTCCACGTACGCGGGGAGGGTAAAATGGACGACCGCCAGGTTGGCCGCCGTCGCCCGCGCCAGCCCCACCCGGGCGGGGGTGCTGGTGGTGGACAGGGGCACGTCCAGGGGGGGGGCCGTCGACTCCTGCCGCCCACTCACCGGCATGCGGCTGTTGCCGCTGCTGCTGCCGCCGCCGCCGCCGCCGCCCACACCCCCACCGCCACCACCACCACCGCTGCTGCTGCTGCTGTTGGTGACCCCCTCCACCCCCCTCCCCACCGCTGGCGTCCGCGTCGGCGTCGGCGCCGGCGTTGGCGTCTCGAGCGGCGGGTTCCAGTCGGGGTGGACGTCCACGCGGGTGATGGGGAAGAAAAAGCCGCCGCCCAGCGTCGCCGACGCGATGCCCAGCACGTCCCCCCGGCGCACCCCACACGCCGCCGCCGTCAGCACCGACGACCGGGCCACGAGGGTGCCCGCACACCGCAGCCGCGGGGAGCCGCCGGGGCCCGCCACCAGCAGCCGTACCATCACGGGCGCGACGGTCGGGTCGTCGCCCGTCGCAAAGCCCCCATACACCCGCCCCGTCGTCCCGGATAACCGCCCGCTGGCGGCGGTGGCAGCAGCGGCGGCGGCAGCAGCAGCAGCAGCGGCGGCGGCGTTGGTGATGGCGGCGGCAGCGGCGGCGGCGGCGGCGGCGGCAGCGGTGGAAGAAAGGGGGGGGGAGAGGGCGGCGAGCCTGGTGGCCGTTGCGGCAACCAGCTCCGCCAGGGGGGGGGTGCCAGCGGGGAAGCGCGGCGGGCCGCCGCTGTTGCCGTCACCGCCGTCGGCCGCTCGCGTGGGGGGGGGGACCGCCCGTCGCGGCGGCACCGCCCCCGCGGCACCGCCGGGCGCCTCGGCACCCGTCGCGGCGTCGGCGACCGCCGCCGCCGCCACCACCACCACCGCGACGGCCACCGCGGCGGCCGTCCCCCTCACCGTCCGTCGGCGGCGGCGGCGCCACCGTGGCGGCAACGGTGGTGGGGGCGCCACGGCGGCGGCGGCCGCGGCGCCGACCGCCGGCACCGCCACCGCCGCCGCAGCCGCGGCAGGGAGTGGGGTGGCCACCATGCCGCAGGGGTCGCCCGCCACTCGCCTGCGTACACGTCCGCCTACAGACACACACAGATGCCACACCCCGCGGCGCCACGGGTGCACGCGCTCACGCCGGGCGGGGCGGTGGGGGGGGTGGGGGGCGAGCGGGGTGGGGCGAGGGGAAAAGGTGGGGGGGTGGGTGGGTGGGGGAGGTGAGGGGGGTGCAGGGGGGCGGGGCGGGGGGGGGGTGGACGGGGCGACCGCGTGCCGACGGGGCAGACACGGGTGCGGTGGTGGTGGTGGCGGTGGCGGCGGCAGCGGCGGCGGGCAGTAGGCGGGCCGTAGTCGTGGTGGCAGCAAGGCGGTGGCCGTGGTGGCGGCAGGCGGTTGTCGTGGAGGCGGCGGCGGCGGCGGGCGGGCGGCGCGGCGGCGAAGGCGGGGCCAGGGGTGACCGGCCGACCGCCGAGCGGACGGCGGCGTCAGCGGGGTGGGGTGGTTGCGACGCGCTTGCGTCTTTGGGGTGTCCGCCTCGCGCGCCGGTGGCGGGGCGGGAGGGGCGGGCGGGGGGAAGCAGGTGGCCGCCGCGTGGCCAGCCTCGTGTGGGTGGCAGCAGCGGCGGTGCGGTGGGTCCCGCGGACGGGGGGGGCGGGCGGGGGTGGCGACGAGGCCACCGACGAGCGGGCGGCGGCGGCGGCGGGGGCGGGGAGCCACGGCGGTCGGCCGGCCGCCGCAGCACTGGCGGCACGCGGGGTGGGGGTGGGCGGGGGGGGGGGACGCTGCCGCCGCCGGCCGGCCTGCCCGCCGTCACTGGCACGACACTGCCTGCCTGCGCTGGCCCGTGTGCCGCCACAGCCCCCCCCCCCACCCCCCTGCCCCCCCAGCTCGCCGCCTATTTAAAACCCGTCTGCCGTGGCACGGGTTGGTGCGCCCGGGACCCGTCGCCGCGGCGCGGGGCGGAGGGCGGCGCGGAGGGAGGGAGCGAGCACCAGAGGGGGGAGGGGGGGGGGGGGGGGGGGGGGGGGGGGGGGGGAGGGAAGGCCGCCACGCACCGCCCGGCGCGGGCGGGCGGGCGGCCGCGGCCACTGCGGCAGCGTCCTGCGAGGCGGCCCGGCGGTGGCCGCCGGATCGGCCGGCCGCGGCCGCCCCGGCGCGTCGGGGCGCCGGTGGGCGCGCCCGCGAGCCGGCAGCGACCCGCGACGGTGGCGTCGAGGCCAGCCGCAGCCGCTGTTGGGGGGTGGGGGGGGCGGGTGGGGGGGGAGTCGGGTGGGTCTACGGGTGCCCCCTCCAGCTCATCCTGTCGACCGCCCCCCCCCCCCCCCCCCCCCCCCCGCACCCCCGCCACCCCCTCCACCCCCGGCCCCGCCGCCTCCCCATCTCCTGGCGGTGGCTGCAAGTCTGCGCCGCCCTTCCCGGCCACCCCCCCCGTCTGGAGCGGCAGCTGGCAAGGTGAAGGGGGGGAGGGGGGATGGAGGCAGGAGGGGCAGGGTCACCCCCCCCCCTTCCCCCCCTCCCCCCCGGTACCCAGGTGGCGGGCACTGGCCGGCAGGGTTGGCCACGGGGACCCGTGTGCCACCGGGGGGATGGCGGGTGGCTGGCTGGTGGATGCCCCCCCCCCCTTGTAAGGGTGATGGTTGCGGGGGGGGGGCGGGGGAGGTGGTGGTGGGGTTGGTGGTGGTGGTGGTGGTCAAGGTGGTGGAGGGGGCGGTGGGGAAGGGCGGGCGCCGCGGCAGGGGGGCGTGGCGTGGAAGAGCCGCGCCCCTGTCGCCATCACCGCTGGGATTAGAGACGAGTGGGGGAATAGTCTACATACGCGGTTGGGGGGGGGGGGGGGGGGGGGTGAGGCGGGGGGCGGCGGTCGTGCGGTGGGGGGCCGGGCCGCGGCGTCGCTGTGTGGCTGCCACCGGCCTAGCCACCGGCCAAAGGAAACGGAAAAGAGGCGCGGGATCTACGGCACCGCCGGTCAACCGGGGACCGGCCCCCGCCCCCGGCCGGGCCCCCGCACGGGCGCGCGCAAAGGCGGCAGGACACCCACCGATGGGGTGCCGGTGTCCTGTATGTACCTATGGACCGGTAGAGGAGAGCCACCCCCGCCCCCCCCCCCCCCAGCTGCTGCCATGGCGGCTAGGTATTTAGGACAGCAGCTCCTGCCCGGGTGGACTGCCGCCGTGGGCAACTGCCTGCGTGCCTGCCAGTGCCTGCGTGCCTGCCAACCGACGGGTGGCAGCGGGTGCTGCCACTGGGCCGGGGCCGCCCGTTGGGCCACCCGGTCGTCCCGCTGCCGTGACGGACGGACGAGCCAGGCAGTGGGACACGACCGTGGCCACGGGGCGCCGGCGCCTCGTCCCGCACCGTATCCGTCTGACCCCAAATAACAACCATGACCCTCAATAACAACCATACTGTAATGTGCGATATCCACAGTGTTTACATACGAAGGTCTTTTTTTGGTCAGTGTTTACATACGAAGGTCTTTTTTTGGTCGTCCCGGAAATGGCGCCAGATGCCTTCATGTGTATATGAGTGCATCAAGAGAATATCGCCACCTAAAGTGCCACACACCAACGGACTCGCCAGCTCATGAGCTTCTAAATGGTGAATGTTGCATCTCAAACGGAGCACTTGGAAGGGGAACAAGGAAAGCGAACGTGCCATAAGGGAGACGAGCCCGAACTCAAATATAACAAATAATTCCGGCCCTGACGACCACTATGGTAAGGTGTCGCTCCCTCACGCGGTTTTTTTTTCAAGAACGGTGAATTCTCAGCTGCGATAAAGGGACGGCGACCGCGCCCGTCCCTCTTCCGTGCTCGCATGACCTCCACACGGCCTGCCCACATGCTCTACACACCTATGACGTTGCCTGCCCCTGTTGGCAAGTGCACCATGTGGCTCTCCCCCCCCATCGTAGAGCAGATGCCCAGCCACAAGCCTCGTCCGCAACCTTGTTCAGCCCCGACGAGCGGGCGGCGATGCCGGAGTTGCCAGAGGGGGGCAGGGCCAAACTCCGGGGCCAGGTTCAGACAGCTGAGCCTGCGTTTCGCAGGGGAAGAAGGGAGCGTGGGTGGGGGGCCCCGGGGGCGCTGGAGAGGCAAAAGAGAGCTTGGGGGCCGTAGCCGGAGAGGGAGGAGGTGATGGGGGGAGGGGCCCCCTGGGAGTGGGAGGGGGGAACGGGATATGGGTGTGAAAGAGACAAGAGGGCCAGGGAGGGAGAGATAGAGGACGGGGGGTGAGGCGGGAGGACGGGAGGAGGAAGGAGGGCACCGTCTGCAGGAGGGCGAAACCATATCCACGTGCACTGAATCGGCCAGGAGGTCGTTCTGCGGTGGGTGCCGACGGGAGCGACCGCGAAGACGTGGCTTGTAAATCAAGTGCGTTCTCTAATTACTCCTCCGACAGTGGCTGGATGGTGCGATTTCATATGAAAACGCGATGGTTGCTATTGGGGGTACCCCCCAAACGGCATGGGACGCCCACGATGGCAGAAAGCTCCGCTACGAGAAAAAATATATACTTCCGAGCTCTTGAGACTCTCAGGAGTCCAACGGTGTGCTTTACGCTGCGAACAGACTGAGGGTTTCTGATAAAAAATGCCATGGTTGTTATTGGGGTCAGACGGATATTCCGAGATCCGCCGACGCGCGCCCCAGGACGTACTGTACAGGCAGTGAGCAAAATTATCCGTACGTTTTTGCAACACTTTTTCCATCCCGGATCAAGTCCCCACCCGCCTCCTTGCAACTGAGGGCGCCACATTTCTCGACCAGCAGCGCGCGTCTTCGCCCTCCGACAGCTGACTCCCTTGGAGCGTGGGGCGCTCACCAAACACCACGGGGATACGCTCACGTCGTCCGTGTCCTCCGGCGGAGAGACGATCTCGACGCTGCTCCGTCCGGGATAGTCACTGGGAGCCATTGGTACGGCGCTCGGGCTGACAAAAAGCATCATCACCTCCACGGCTTGGGTGGTGCGGACGAAGGAAAGCGCTGCCAGGGTGGAAAAGCGGGGCCGGCTGAATGTCATGACGGGGCCCTCCCTGCGCTCCCTGCGCCGAGAGTTGGATCATAACGCCTTTACCTCGCCGCCAGGGCCCTGTGCAGCCAGACCGTCAAGTCGTCCGAGGTGGGGGCACGGTTCAGGCTTCGCGTGGATCACAGCAGTTTGGCGGGGAGGGCCGCCTCGGCCCGAAGCTCGTTGACCATCTGACGCAGGAGCGGCAGCACCGGGTCAAAGTCCAGCTTTGGGTCGTTGGGGATGGTGTTGACGAGCCGCAGCGGATTGGGGCGCGCCTCCGCGTTCCTGAACCAGTTCATCTCGAGGTGAAAGGCGTCATCAGCCAAGACCGAGACGTTCTGGAACTGCAACCCCATCACTTCGATCGTGCTGTGGCGCACCAAGAAGCAGAGCACGACCGCGGTGTACTGACGTCTCCACTTCGGATCGGGCGTGCGGGCAGCCACGTCAGCGATGTTGAGGAGTATGTCGGCAGGCAGCAGCCCGCGGGCAGCGGGCAGCGAGTTCGTGCCTCCATCGGTTCTTTGACGAAGACAGTCAACCAGACGCGCACTCAGGGGGGTGGGTGCTCCGAGAAGGGTCCTGTGTCAACCCGGACGATCCGGTGGGCCGTTAAGGCCATAGGGTTTGAGTCCCGGGTGGCCGCTAACACACCCTACCTGTCGGATCAGAACGAGGCCAAGCGCCTTGTATTGTGCTGTGGGCAGCGGGGGTGGACAATGGAGTCCTCACGTCTTTTTCAAGGCGCTGGTG
Source organism: Pyropia yezoensis (assembly GCA_009829735.1). Lineage (NCBI taxonomy): Eukaryota > Rhodophyta > Bangiophyceae > Bangiales > Bangiaceae > Pyropia > Pyropia yezoensis. Next base: position 6,221,130 of record CM020618.1, on the reverse strand, counting down.
GAGTCGATGCCTCAACGGGTGCAGAACGTGACCGACAGTACAAAAAGGTCCGCACGAGTCTCGATTCTTGCCGTACGGATAAATTTGCTCATTGACTGTACATACATAGGTAGCAGGTACTGTACTGTACATAGATGTGTGTTGGGTACAGTCGTTCAGCCGTCAACCGTACTGCACGTATCTACCCGACCGGATGGGGTGTGAGCTGGAGTCAAGTACGGGACTGTATGTACTGTACAATACGTGCAAGCGCAACGGCCCTGAATGCCGAGGGCGCCCGCGGCAGGGGGCCGTTGCCCCGTCGTAAATAGGTGAGGGGGATGACCGCCTACACGGCGGGGTTGCTCCCCCCCCCCGCGCCACAGGGCGACGGCCGGCGGGTAGCCGGCACGCCCTGGGGGCCCCCCGCGGGGACTGCCGCCACACCTGCCGTGGTTGACGCCAGCGTCGAGGACAGAGGCGAGTTGCCACTGTGGTGCCGCGATGGGGGTTTGCCGGGGGGGGAGGCGGAGCGGGGAGGGGGGGGCTACGGTCTTGGCGAGTCTCGGCTTCCCATCCACCCCCCTTTCCCCCCCCCCCGGTGACGATGGCACCCGTCGGCGGCACCTCTGTCTGCAGTCGCTTGGTGGGGTCTTTGCCCCTCCCCCCCACTGACGAAGGGCGTCTGCCCACAGGCCAAAATTCGGCGCCGCAAGCGGGGGGTGGGGCCGCTCTTGTGTCACCCGCCGCGGCCGCCGCCGCCGCCGCCGCTGCGACTGCGACTGCAGCCGGCCGACGCGCTTCCGCCCGCACTCCCCCCCACCCCACCTGGACCCGCTGCGGACAACACCCCCACCCCGCAACCCGACGCAACAGGAGATGCAGTCAATCGATTCTCTTTGCAGGGAGGGGAGGGGAAGGGGCCCGCCGTCGGTGGGCGCCCCCCTCCAAGTAACTAAAAAGCAGCAACAAAAAACGCACGAGGCAGAGACAGGGGGAAGCCCACATCCTCTCACCACTAAAAGGAACACAAACAAAAAACGGAGCCTGGGGGGAGACACGCCTCCCATAGCTGTCACGTCCTCCCCCCTCTCCCGGCCGCCGCTGTGGGATTTTAGCACCCACACCGGGCGGTGCCGCCGCGGCCCCACAGGCTGCTGCTGCTACTGCCGCCGCCGCCGCCGCCGCCACCGCCGCTGCCGCCGACTGCGTCGCCGACGCGGTCGGCGGGGACGGCGTCGGCCAGGGCGTCCACAAACGACGCAAACATCGCCGCCTCGTCGGGGGCGACCTCGCTACCGGCTGTCGCAAGGGCGGTCGCCGTTCCGGGCGACACCGCCGTCGACGGCACCGGCACCGCCGCGGCTCCCGCCGACGGCGCCGTGGCCGGTACACGCGGGGCCGTCCACCCAGCACCAGGGGGCGGCACCCCCGCCGCGCCGACCGCGTCGCCGGCGGGGCGGCCGGCGGCAACGGCGGCGGCGGTGGCGGCGGCGGCGGCCGGGGCCGACAGGCCCGCGTCCACCGCCGCCGTCGCCACACCCCCCGCCGTCTGCGTGGGGGCCCACCACGCCTCCTCCTTGATGGGGGGGTCTTGGGACGCCAGATGGCGGGCCAACTCCTCCTGCTTCACGGGGGGGCCCCCGATCGGCAGCTCCGCCGCGAACCGCAGCGACCACCCCCACGAAGAGAGCCCCAGGCTGTGGGCGCTCGGCGGTGATGCGGGCGGCAGGGGGGGCACGGCCCCGTGCGTCCGTGTGACCGGCGGCGACCACGCGGTACACGCCGACAGGACGGGGGAGGAGGAGAGCATCATTGGATCCCCCGCCGCTGCCCCTCTGTCAAAGGGGGGCAGCGCCGGCGGCGGCGGTGCCAACCGCGACGACGGGCCCCACCGTGGGGGGGTGGACGGCTGCCACGGCTCTGCCTTGCAAGCCAGCAGGGGGCGCGACGGCGGCGGCACCCACACGGGGGACGACGACCGGGGGGGGGGGGGCACCCAGGAGCTAGGCGCCGCCGCGACCTCCCCGCACGGCGGCGCCCACGCCAACGGCGGCGACGGACGGGCGGGCGCCGGCCGGTCACAAGGGGGCGACGGACGGCTGGGCGCTGGCCAGTCACGAGCGGGGGGGGCGGTGGGGCCACGCGTCGCCGCCGGCGCGCGCGCCCCGTCTGTCTTTGGAGCACCCCCGTCCTTGGCACCGCGCCGGCCACCGGATGCCGCCGTCGACGCCGCAGCCGCGGCGGCGGCGGCGCCCATATCGACTTTGGACAGGAAGCACGCCTTGCAGTAGGCGCAGCGGATGTGGTTGGCCTTGCCGCATCGCCCGCAGATGACAAAGACGCCCGACGTGCCCGTCGCGGGGCGGCCCGCCGCCGTCGGGTGGAAGGAGGTGGCGGTGGCGGTGCGCCGGCGCTTGGCCGCCACCCCACCGCTGCCGCCGCCGCCGCCGCCGCCCGTGGGAAGGGCGCGGCGCTTGTGGTCACCCCCGCCGCCGCCCGCCATGGCGGGGGGATCCCTTTGGAAGCGGGCAGGGTGTGAGAGAGCGGACGGGGCAGGAGGGTGTGAGGAGGAGGGGGTACGGGGGCGGACCTCGTGGGGACTACGGTGCCACCCAGGGCAGTGCGGTAGGCAATGTGGGGGAGCTTCACCGACGGGATCGGGGCGGGCACCGGGCAACGGGGAGGAGCACCAAGGGGAGGGCAACAACGTCGATCACAGCGACGATGTCGTGGCGAGTGCGGCCTCCCAACGGCGCGCGGCAGCGCATGGAATCCACACTGTGCGCGACGCACAGATAAGCATGTGGGCCGCGCGGGCCCCTCCTCTACGCCAGCGACCCCGGGGGCTGCCAGAGGGCTGGGTGGGCGCGTGCGCGCCAGCCGGTATAGGATCTGCCCTCCCGATGCCCCTCCCCCAGTCCCGCACTCTAGCTCGTCGCGTCGCCAGAGGGCACGAATGTTCCGCCGCCACTGACCGAGAGGCCCTCTCAAGGCGGGGGTAGCGGGCAAGACCCCCCCGACGCGCCCCCCGAGGGCATGGCGCGCGACGAGCCGCGGCTTTCCGCGGGGGGGGAAGCCGGCGTACACCGAAATGCCCTCGGGAGGGCATGACCGGCGGTGTGCGCTCCCCTGCAGGAAGAGAAGATGTGGGCAGGTCGGGGGAGCAGGAGCGAGGGCGCCAGACCTCTCGGGCAGCGTCGGAACCGCACACACCCGTCGGGGAGCAAAATCTCTCACACAGAAAGGGACGGGCGCACTAGCAAGTAGCTAGTATCATATACCCCCCTTCTTCAACCCCCCCCCAGGACAGTGACAGACGCGCACCCACACGCTCAGCCGCGGTTACAAGCCCTCAAGGTGGTTTGCTGGCTGCCAGTGGCCGTCGCGCGGGGAAAGGTGGCGGTTACTCTCTTGTTGGAGCGCGGGAGGTGCCCTCATCGCAGCCCTCCCGCCGCCCAGAGAAGGGCCTCTGGGAGCCTCCCGTGGGCCTGATCTCCCAGGTGGCGGCGAGGCGAACGAGGGTGGCAAGCAGAGATACAAGAAGAAGAACGCCCGTGGGTGGGGCAGAGGACGGGAGGGAGGGCGCCCCGGCGGGGGCTCCCCTTATCTGGACTGGCCGCCGCGGAGCTCGCCCAGCGCCCAGCTCCCTGGCCCCCTTCACGCCCACCCGTGGAGCCTCGCTGGGCCTGGAGAGAGGCTTCCGCGCAACCCCCCCCGCGACCGAAGGCGCTGGGGTGGACGAGCCCGCACGGCCAAAGTGAATACGAACGGTCGTACGTCGACACGGGGGCTGTGCGTCGGGCTGGATGGAGACCCACGCGTGCCTGCTTGCGTGCTTGCGTGCGTGCATGGGGGGGTGCAGACTGCCTTTGGAGGGCGAAGAGCAAGGTGCCATGAGGCAGCTGTGGGGAGGGGCGGCGGACGGCGGGGGCAGTCTGGTCGTCCTTGGCCCGACGTGCTCGTGGCGGCTAGACCCAGCCTGGCCCAGCTGGGCGGGGGGGAGCGGGACCCTGCCCTGCATCTCTCCCCGAACTGCGCCCCTAGATGTACGACCTAGATGTGACCCTTGCCAACTGGCCAGCAGGGGAAGGGGGGGGGGGAGGCGGACTGGAGTCGGCTCCTGTGGCTGTGGGCGCCCCTGATGGCCCGCCTGGGTGTCACCCGTCGGCAAGGGCGGTACCGACAGGTTCCGCCGTCTAGATTTTTTGGCGTTGATTCTGTGCGGAGCCCCCTGGCGTGCCGCCTGGCCCTGTGCGCGCCGCGCCCCGCCGCCAGTGAATCACTGCCGGAACGGGTGGCGGCGGCGGCGGGCAGTCCGTGACGGCCGGCCGCCGCCGATGCGAGAGGTAAGGGGGTGTCCGTTCATAGCGGGATCCTCCCCTCGCCCCACAGGGCGCGGGCTGATGCGTCCAGGTCACTTTCAGTGACAGGGCGCCAGGGTGGGAGCCTGGCCCCTGCTCCTCCCCCCCCCCCCCGCACCAGCGGAAGTCGGCCACTGGTTGCAAACCGGCTCGTCGAAACATTGATGGCTGAGCGCGGGAAGGGGAGGGGCCGGGTGCCCAGCGAGCGCCCTAGGATGCTCAGCCGGGCCAAGTGGTCTGTCAGGGTGCGCAGGGGGATGAAGGGGGGTTGGATCAGTGTGGGCCGTTGGGCGCGCAGCCGCAAGGAGGGGGGGGGCGGCGCGGTCGGGCCGCGCCTCCCACCCTAGGAAGATCCCGTTCGCGTATGGCGCGGATGGCATCGCCCGCCCTGCTGCCGTGCATCTCCGGCCGCCCCCCCCCCGCAACACCCACAGCTCCCACCCCCCCTTCTTCTCGTGTAGTCGCGGGGAAGAAACGACGTCGGTCGGTGCGCGTCCCTGCCGCCCGTCTCACCGCCCGCCTCATTGGCAAATCCGGTCGGCAACACGACGACCAGCCCGCGAGGTTTGACGAAGAGGGGGGGTGGGAGGTGTGTTGGGCGGGACTTTGCGGTCGGAGCTGGGTAGGAGGGGGAGGGCGGCTAGCCTGACTGTTTGCCTTTGCCCCACAAGGGGGCGTGGGCGGCCCCACCGGCGGGGGGGCACCAAACCCTAACGAGGGCATGCGCCGGCCAATCGCACGCGCGACGGTCGTGCGACAACGTTCAAGCCCCTCAAGGGGCGCGTAGACGAGGCCCAGCAATCTGTGGAGGATCTTTGCCAGAAAAAACCGGACAGGGGAGGCCGGGTGCTCCCCCGGCGAGGGCGTGCGCTCACACACAAGCACAGCCAGGCCGCGTGCTGGCGGCCAGGCCGTCACGCCCGGCCTCGGCTGTCCAGTACTTCTGCCGCACAGGTTAACGGCAAGGCGGGGGTTGAATCGAGTGCTGCGGGCGGTCGTGCGGCCGGCAGTGGCGGCGGACCGACGAGGGCCATCCAAACACGTGGAGGGCGGGGCCCCCCTCGGGTCGGCCCCACCCGCAGGCCGCCGACCGGTGGAAGGCGGCGCCCCTGTCATGGGATTGGCGCCGCGAGCGCGGGACGGGTGGCGGCGGGCCCCTTACGTAGCCGCCGCACAGGCCGCGAAGCCCGGCACACTGCACGCACGCCCCCCCAACTCCCTGACCTTGTTGTGTTCCTGGACTGACTGATGGTGGATCCGCCACCCGCCGCCGTCCGTAACCGCCTCAGTAGTCACCTGTCCGCACTCTCGCAGCTGCGTCCCCCCCTCCTCCCCCGCGTGATCTTCCCCCCCTGACCAACAGTTCTCGACCATGCGTGGTCGGTGCTGATGTGTCTCTTATTGTTGTTGTTCACCTTTGCTTGGGCCGAGGGAGACGCGCTCGAGTACTGCACGCATGTGCCGTGGAGGTGTGCTCTGGCGTGCGGGGGTATGGCCATAGAGGGAGCGGCGGGTGCGGACAGTGCGGGCGCCTACATGGCTCGCAGGAGCCCTCTCGCGTTGACTCTCCCCTCGCGGAGGATGCACCACTGGCAGGAGATACGAGCAGCCTACCAGGGCAAGGGGACGTGCCTGTGGTGGCTGCCGCTCCCGCCGTCCAATATGAGGTTGCTTCTTTTTTCTTTCTGGAGGTCACCGAGCTTCCCCTCTTCTCCTCCACCTTTCGAAGCAGCGGCCGTGTCGGGACCGCAGGCGAGGGACGGCCATGTACTGTCTGTCACGGGTGGCAAGGAGGGTTCCAGTCCCTTTTGCTCCACTGCTCGGGCGCCTGACATTAGGGGCGAGCGCACAGCGCCACGCTCGGCGCTGGTTCCCTGAGCCATTGCAGGGGTTCACAACTGTTGTGGGGAGGAGGAAAGGAATGCCAAGGGGGAGACACGACGGGTGCGGAACCAATATCCCCGTCACCTATCCTTGTGTCTCTTTCTGCACGACGGTACCAACATATTGGCGTATCACCGCGCCCCACTGGTGGGGGCAGACGCCATGTCGCAAAAAGAGAGGCCGACACAGCTCGGGAGGGAAAAAAAGAACAGTAGCTGGGGGACAAAGACATAGCGCGACATGGCGGTGGTATGGCGGAAGGGAGAGGTGGAACGCGGCAGGGGGTCACATCCGCACCGCGACCGCTACCATGACACGGGAATGGCCGCATCCTGCGGGGTGCAGGGCGTGGAAGCAGGGAACGACTTCAGCACTGGGTCACCGTCTCTGCGGGCGCTGCGTCGGGCGTCGTTTTCTTCGACCCGTCGGATGAAACCTGGGCAATGCCAGACAGCCGTTGCTATGGCCGATTGCTGAAGAATGATGAGTGCTGGGAAAAGCTCACAGCAGGTCACAGCACATTGCTTACAGAAAATGCAGTTTTCTTGCCAGCCAATCCCAGCCTCGAGTGGCATCCCTCGCTCCTCGGCGCTCCCCGCCTCAGCCTGCGCTTGATACGTTGCAGCATTGCGCTTCCATCTCAGTCACCGCGGCACGGCTGTTCCTGGGGATGCCGCAGGGGTCGCCTCCCCATCGCTACGGCCGCCACGCACACCGCCGACGTTGCTGGCCACCCAATGCCCGACCTCAGCTCCGCCGCCGCTGCCACGTGCTCCACCCCGCCAGCAACACCAACAGCCTTTTTTACACGGCTGCCGCCATCGCCGCCTTCACGGCGAGCTCCACACAGTGATGCTTCGCTTTGCTCACTTCGCTTTGCTTCCTCCCTTCCCCTTTTCCCAACGTCTCACCACCTGCCCCCACAAAAAACTCTTCCCGCTCTCTCCGTTTACCCCTGGAGTCCCCTAGGTGGACAAAGTTGATCAAAGTTACTGGAACTGGCTGTGGGGACCCCGAAAAACCTCGCCTCGATGCGGCGCACCGCCTCCATTCCTCAGTCCAGCAGGTCCTGCGGGAGAAGCCGCCCCGCCTCCCGTCGCTGTGAGTATCAAGAGTGGTGAGGGCAATGAACGCTCTCCCCTGCGGTCCTCTGTGCCCCTCCCCCCACTGCCTAAAGCCAGATGCTGCCGACTGGCGGCCGCTTTCCGTCCTCTCCTCCCCCCTTTTGACGGTGACACAGCTTGCCCGCTCCTCACGACAGGGCCTGCCTTCGCGGATTTCTTCCACCTGGACGACCACGTGACGAAGGGATTGTCTGGGAATGCCGGGCGATGAGAGCACGCCGCCTGACCAGGCGACTCTGTGCTGCTGCCTCGTGGCGCCGGTAGAATTAGACACCCCCCCCCCCCATGCTACATCCAGAGCGGGCGTACAACCATACTAAACTGGCAGCGGCATTAGCCCTCGGAGCGGCCACGCGGAGACGGCACCAGCGGACTCTGTATGCTGCGCCCGGCGCCCCGCGGCCACCAGGTCGCAGGTGATCACTGGAGTGGGCGGCGCACACTGTTACTGGTCACGAGCAGCCTCGTACCTCCGCTGCTACCCCTTGAATTCTCCATGACGGTGGGCTGGATGGGAGAAAGAGGGGAAGGGGGAAGGGGGAAAGGGGCGAGGCGAGGGCATGGCGCTGCGACTGACGCAGCACTGCCGTTCAGGGGCACTCGGCCGCCGCCCCCCCCCGCCCCGGTACTTTTGTGTTTTTGGAGCCTCCTGAGTGCTTTTTTGAAGTGTCTCAGGTGAAAGCACAACGAAGGCTCTGATCTTTTCAAAGCGCGATGCGCGTCAGCCCTCATTGTCAAAAAGAACGATCAGCGTCCCCAACGCTTTTCCCAACGCTGGTCTTGGGCACTCACAGAGAGCCAGGTCCCAGATTTTCCAAAGCGCCCTGACTTGGAGCAGAACGCCGGCGCCAAACGTTCGCCGGCCCTGGAAAAGTGGAGCACACTTTTCATGCCGCGGGGCGTAGTCTGCTACGTACCGACTGAGCTCGCCCGACAGCGTGCGGGCCTAAAAAAGCACGGGAGAAAAGGGTGTACGCCCCACGCAATGAGGCCTTGGCTGCGCTACGTTGCAGGATGTTCCCCCTGGTTTTTTTGCGTCACCAAAACCCCCTCGCTCTCCAGCTCCCTGCTCCCGGTCACCGCCCGTACCCCCCCACCGCCGTCGGCATCCCGTCGCCTGCGGCCACTGCCACCCCACCGTCGTACGCGCCATCGTTGCCGCGCGCTTCCATCGCCCCGCCCCATCCTCCGCAGCGGCACCCGCCCCCGTCCCCGCGACTCTCGGCGGCAAGAAAGCGGCAGCGGCAGCAAGGTCGGCGACGCGGCGGCGACACGGCGGCGGTGCTGTTGTGGGGGGTGGCGGGGCTGTGTGGGGGGGGAGCTGCAGGAGAGGCTGCGAGGGGGGGGTGCTGTGGCGGGTGGTGGTGGGGGGGCTGCTGGCGGTGCGCGGCGGTGCGGTGGTCCTCTTCCCGCCTGGGAGCTGGTGCTCGTGGTGGTGGGGGGGGGCCGCCGCTTTTTTTTTTTTGCCGCCGCCGCCACCCCCGCCGCCGCCGCAGCGACCACCACGCCGGTGGCGCGGTGGGGCGTGGCTGCCGGCCGTGGCGGTTGCGGGGGAGGGACAACCCCCGCGGTGGGGGCGGCAAGGCAGCGGCAGCAGAATCAAGATCGTCGTCGCGTCGGCGTCACGGCAGCGGTGCTGTTGTGGGGGGGGGCGGGGGTGTGGGGGGGGGTAATTGGGGGGATGCTGTGGGGGGGTGTGCTGTGCGGGGTGCCGGTGGGGGGGCCATTGGAGGTGTGCGACGGTGTGATGGTCCTCTTTCTGGCTGGGTGCCGGCGCTCGTGGTTGTTGGGGGGGGCGATGGCAGCTTTTTTTTGCCACGGCCGCCCCCGCCGCCGCCGCCATCCCCACCGCCACGCCGGTCGCGCGGTGGGGCGTGGCTGCCGGCCGCGGAGGTCGTGGGGGGGTGACGACCCCCGCGGCGGCCGCGGCACGGAGGCGGCAGCGGCGGCAAGGCCGGCGTCGCCCAGTTACCCGTATCCGCCCACGCCAAGCCCATGGCGTCTGCCTGCCGCGTCGCCAGACGTGGCGTGCTACCTGCCAGTGTGTCTCCTGTGGTGCGCTTGACTGTCCTCCTGTCTCATAGCTGGTGTGAGCGCCGCGGCTGCCGACGTTTTTTGATTCTTTGTGTTTCCTTTCTTGATTCTTTGCATCAGCCCGTCGTTTTTCATGACCCCTCACTTTTCTACGTGCATTGTTTTGTGCTCTTTTCCTTGGCATTGTTTTTCTCTGTCCCATTGTTGAACATTGAAGGGCCTGTGAAGAACTTTCCAATGCCCGCGCCTGCCCCTGCGCCGCCCCCCGTTCCCGCGCCTCTCGGCGGCAAGAAAGCGGCAGCGGCAGCAAGGTCGGCGACGCGGCGGCGACACGGCGGCGGTGCTGTTGTGGGGGGTGGCGGGGCTGTGGGGGGGGGTGCTGCGGGAGAGGCTCCGGGGGGGGGGTGCTGTGGGGGGTGCTGGTGGTTGGGCTCCTGGCGGTGCGCGGCGGTGCGGTGGTCCTCTTCCCGCTGGGAGCTGGTGCTCGTGGTGGTGGGGGGGGGCCGCGGCCTCTTTTTGCTGCCGCCGCCGCCGCCACCCCCGCCGCCGCCGCAGCGACCACCACGCCGGTGGCGCGGTGGGGCGTGGCTGCCGGCCGTGGCGGTTGCGGGAGAGAGACGACCCCCGCGGTGGTGGCGGCAAGGAAGCGGCAGCAGTGGCAAGGTGGGCGTCGCGGCGGCGTCACGGTGGCAGTGCTGTTGTGGGGGGCGGCGGGGCTGGGGGGGAGGGTGATCCGGGGGATGCTGTGGGTGTACCGTGGTGGGTGCTGGTTGGGGGCCTGCTGGCGGTGTGTGGCGGTGCGGTGGTTCGTTTACCGCCTGGGGGCTGGGGCTCGAGGTGGTGTGGGGGACAGATGGTCCTTTTTTGTTCTGCCGCCGGCACACCCTTCGCCGCGAACTCCACCCTCGCAGACGCCGCCGCCACCGCTGTGTCCACGCCGGTCGCGCCGTGAGGCATGGCGGGAGGCCATGGATGTCGCGGGGGATTGACAACCCCCGCCGTGGCTGCGGCAAGGAGGCGGTAGCGGCAGCAACGCCGGAGTCCTGCCTGCGTCATGGCACCCGCGCTGTGGTCGGGGGGGGCCGAGATTTGGGCGGGGGTGATCGGGGGGTTGCTCTGGGGGGGGGTAGAGTGGGGCGGTGCTGGTGGGGGTCCTGGTGGTGGTGCGTGGCGGAGCGGTGGTCCTCCTTCCGGCTGGGCGCTGGTCCTCGTGGTGGTAGGGGGGGGCGACGGCAGTTGTTTTTTTCCGCGGGGGGTTCATTTGAGGGCAAGTGGGGCGCGCCGAGCGAGGGGGTTGGTGGTGGAGAGTCGTCGGTGGTGGTAGCAACGACCGACACGTGTGTGCTTTCCTCTGCGGCCGGCGGATGCGCTCCATGGGCGCTTTCCCATCGTCCCTTCTATGATGGGCCCCGGGTTACTCCCATCCGTGCGCGCCGCCAGTGAGTGTTCATCAAGAATGCAATTTCACATCTCTGCGATAACGTCAGGCCCTCCCATCAACCCGTCAACGTGTAAATCCTGTCGCAGCCATTCGCGATACACGCGACCAAACTGACCCGCGCATTGCTCTCTGGAAATGCTCGCGAGGCCCACCTCCATCATCAACCGGACATTTTTCCCCATCAAGGAACCGTCAGGCATGGTCACGCCGCCCAGCCGGTCATCCGCCGACTCCGCCGAGAGCCACGCCTTCAAATTGGAGAAGACCCCCTCAACCGGCGCAAAGTCGGGAGAGTAGGGGGGCAGGCGCAGGACGAGGATGCCGTATTCTCGAGCAAGATCGTCGCACTCGTCGGAGTGGATAGCCGCATTGTCGATGAGCAGCACCGACCTCGGCTCCTGCTCGGTCCATCGATTAGCCGGCAGGTCTGGGTTCCACATGCCCATACTGGGAGCCAGGCGGTGGATAAAAAAGGCCCAGTCCAGGGAGCAGTAGGCCGGAGGCACTGCGCACGTCAGCGTCTCAACCACGCCGTCAATAGACACAGCCGCCATGGTAGAAAAGCGGGGGGTTTGGCGAGGGTCCGCAATGAGAGCCTCATCGCGTCTCCCGCGAAGCGCCCACCCGTACCGCCGGTAGTCGGTAGACCCGTCCTTGTGGACCTCATCAGCGCTCACGATGCACTTGATGGGC